>CM066033.1:160126911-160230873 GCA_033557465.1 Ichthyophis bannanicus
TCGACTATACCACCAATGCACATAATCACCTGTTCAACGTATATGTCAGCAATGTACACAAACCCCAAAACTGTGATGTAATCCGATGGAGCCTCGCACCCAGACCATGTATGCCAGGGAGGTCTGTACAGGGTCTACAACCACATCAACCGCTATAAAACCCCCCTGTCCTCCAAGGTCCCAACATCTCAAATATGAGGCATATTGACTCCATATGCTGGTTCCTGCTAATCACCTATTCCTTCCAGTAGCCCACCCTCTTCTGCACTTGTCCTCCATCATGTTTCCTGAGCCTTTTTAAACTGTGGCCCCACAGAGGTGCACACCGTCAGCCCAACATGAGCTTGCAACCAATCACCACACACTGTGGAAACAGAGGCAGAGCACCTTACCTGGGTATGTGCGGACCAATACCTCTCTGTAATCACCCATTGTAGTCCCTTGCCCCTGCTGTCACCTGTGTCCACAATGCTCAAACAACAATTAGGAATCAGCAACAATACAACGTCGCCTATGTCCGAAAAAGAAAAAAAAAAAAAAAATAAAAAAAAAAGAAAAAAAAAAGCAAAAACAAAAAAAAAAAGAAAAAAAAAAAAAAAAAAAAAAAAAAAAAAAAAAAAAAAAAAAAAAAAAAAAAAAAAAAAAAAAAAAAAAAAAAAATGAAAAAAAAAAAAAAAAAAAAAAAAAAAAAAAAAAAAAAAAAAAAAAAAAAAAAAAAAAAAAAAAAAAAAAAAAAAAAAAAAAACACACCAGTCTGCAGGTGGCCAAAAGGTATCTCTCCTGCGGTGAAACAGGCCAAATGCATGACCATGCCCATATGCAAAACAATGTACTCTGGCAGATGCCAAAGGTCAGGGAAACCCTCATATGTAGTCCCCCCCCCCCAGTATATACGCGACCCCCGGGGGTGACAAAACCCAGTACTGAGTGATGTGTGGACCGCACACAACACATGACAAGGGTTAGGTGTATGGATTGTCCAGAAACATAACGTTACATGAAATAACAAAAAGGACCGAAAATGAGCCACCATCACAGGTGTGTGTGAAGGGCAGCAACCTTCCCCCCCCCCACATTGTGGGCAGATGTCACACACACACACATAGTACCAATCCACCAACAGGGACACACAATCTGCACCTGAGCTTAGTTTCCCAGAACAACATGAGCAGGGTATGATACAAACCGTATCACAATCCTGAATGTCTCAATGCAAATTAGGTCCCCTGTTAATCCACATATACACTCCTGTAACAATGTAAACACATAAACAGTCATATTTCTTTTGAAACGTGAGGTATGTTTTTCAAATGCAAGCTGGCAAACAGCGCCCTATATAACAGATGTTACATAAAACCAATACATATATGCAGCACAATAATAGGTTAGATGAAATACTCCACCCAGCAATATACCCCCCAGTCCCAATATTGTCCCTCCTCAAAGTGCACATGAACAAGTGCTGGAGTGATGTCAGGATATAGGAGTCATGGGTGGACCCTGCAAACCGTGGGACCACATTCAGGAAATATGCAGAAAAAAAAAAATTAGCATCACATACAACCTGAACATTCAGGGGAATGGTAGTGTTTGCGGTTTGCGGAACACCACCTCCCTGTCTCTAGGCGGGACCCAGGGCAACATGTGTTGCAATTCAATAAGGCTCCCATCCACGTTGTGGTAATCCCAAGCTAACGGCCTTCAAAGGGCCTGGTTCAGGGTCCCCCACTGTTTGCCCAATGTGAGAAACGGCTGTATTGTGTAATTCCCCACCCGGCGCGGACCATGGCACGCAGTACTTGGTGAGAGACAGCGTGAGACGTTTGGGGCGGCTCATGCCACCCACTGCAGCCACAGATGACTGGAAACAGCCAGAGGCAAAGAACATGTAAGGCAGAAAGGAGCTTGACTAAACCTGGTAATGGCATGTGACCGATCAGTCAGGGTCTCGAGGTCAGCGTCGCCAGATACCTCATAGAGCTCCCGAATAGCCCTTGTGTCTCAGTCGGTACAGGGAGAATTGAGCCAGGTCCTCACGCAATGCCCTGGGAGCTGGGCTCTGGGCCTGTAGAGGCGAGGCTGCCGAGCCTGCAACCTCAGCACGCCGTCCTGCATCGTCCATCGGGGCACCGCACCTGGTGTGGACCACAACCCCACAGCTTGCAGGTTCTGGAGTTTGCTGCGGGTCCACACCCATACGTGAGCGCTCCCTGTGCCTCAGCCCCATGGGCACCATCTCCCCTGTCCTGGCAACCGCAGCATAGATCCACCCACGTCCTCAGGGCACATGCAGCAACCATTAAACCAGCCGCCATGGAACTACAGACACAACACAAACAACCACACACGAAAAACCACACCCACACCTGCCTAAACACTGCCGACACCTTACAAACCCACACCATGAAAGGAGCACCACCACACAAAACAGCACAAATACATGTCACGTAACAGCACAACTACAGTCAGACAACACACCAAGACTAGATCCACACAATACAAGCACAGTAAACGGAGAAAATACAGAACACATACCATAACAGACACACAGAATCCCAATACACTACCAGCTGCCTTTCTCTCCCTGTAACTCAACAACCAACATACACTGCGCCTACGACAACAACCCTCAATGTGGACCTAATCTGCAGATCATATTTCATCCAGGTTGATGTTTTGTTACTGTACCTTGCGCATAGCGCGGTTATGGCCGTGCGCGGCGCGCATGTGCAGCAATGCCCTAATGTTGCGTCTGTGTGTGATGGTTGCGCGCATGTGTATAGACCCCTTAACTCATGGGCGTCTGTCTGTGGGCGGCCACGCGCATTTTGCAACTCGTTACGCATGGGCGTATGCATCGCCTGTGCGTATGCGTCACGTGCGTAAGACGTCACAACACACGCACTCAAACGCACATGCGGCTCAACAGCTAGCAACATGCGTATCGCGCACACCACACTCCACCAACGCACAGCCAATGCGCAAATGTCCACATACGCGCCGCGCACAAGCAGCGCCGTGTGGGACAACCAGTTTTGCACATGCGCAATGTAGGTAACCCGTCTAAAAATCGTAATAAATCAATCACCCTGTGCCGGCCTGTTGCACGTTGAGGGATGAGTGAGGAGTGAGAGGTAGGATAGCGAAGTGTGAGAGCAGGAGGTATTGGAGCAGGTGTCAGTGTAGTGGAGTGTCGTCAATTGTCTCTGTATTGTGGTGTGTACTGTTCAGTTTATTGTGTTGTGTTTGTAGTATTGTGCTCACATCTGTTTTGTCTGTGACGTGTGTGGCGTAGGAGTGGGAGAAGGGGTGAGGTGAGGTGAGGTTGCGTGTGGCCAGGGGAGTGGGGAGAGGAGGGCGATGGAGCGGCAGGGGGAGAGTGAGAGCCATAGGGAGAGTGGAAGTGGCACGGTGAGGGTGAGAGTGAGGGAGAGAGAGAGGGACATTGAGAGGGATAGAGGGAGGGTGGGAGAGAGGGAGAGAGAGAGGGAGAGGGAGAGGGATAGAGGGAGTGATAGAGAGAGTGACAGAGAAAGGATGAGGGAAAGGGAGGGTGAGGGAGTGCAGGAGGTGCGGCAACCAGTTTGCGCAGGAGGCAGGGGCTATGGCGGCTGAGCCAGACTCAGGGCCATCAACACAGGGCCAGGCTGGCACCCAGCCGCCACACTGGGAAGAGGAAAAGGGCCCCTGTACCTGAGACCCAGAGGAGGAGGGCCACACGGTTCTCAGATTCTGAGAACCACAACCTCCTCGCTACGGTCCTCGCGAACTATGAGCTCTGTTTGGGAGGGCAGAGCAGCCGCACAAGTACAGCAGGCCGGTAATGCGGGTGTGGGAGGAGATACGCAGAGCAGTTGCCGAGGTAGGAGGCCCCCTGCGGGACATTGACTGTCTAAGAAGAGGTATTCTGATATCAAAAGAGGGGTGCGCCAGCACCTGTGTGCAGAACGACAGCATGCCAGTGGCACAGGTGGAGGGGGCCCCCTACCATCCATGCTCACGCCCCTAGAGCAGCAGCTTGCAGACAGGCTTGGGCCTATATTCACATATGGCCTTCCTGTGGCCCTGGATACAGCAGATCCGCATGCAGGTACGTATGCTACGCATATATTTCACCTCTCCATACCTTGGTGAAATAGCCATTGTGTAGATGGCAGACATTTGCACATGCACCCCCATAAATCTCTACCAAGCCCCATCATGTACCCATGCTGGTGTCAGGGGTCTGTGCTGTACCCTGCACACTCCTGTCCAACACAACACACACGCGCACCCCCAAAGGTAACATCAAGCCAATACAAAGACTCTGGGAGACCTGTTAGGACAATTACATAGTTGTGGCAAACACAAATGCCACGTACCCAACATATGCTTGGTTGTGCTGGCAGGCCGCAGGGGCAGTACGTGTCCCTGACAGTGCTCCTCCACCTCATTCATACATGTACACCTACACCCTGGCCACAAACCTTTAACAGCGGTCGAACGGAAACGGTTCACCTACATCATGGAGCAGTTGGTGACTGAAGATATGGCAGGCGTAGAGGCAATGCAGATCACATAATCCGTTAAATCTATAACTGTGCTAGCACCCTCCCTCACCGCACACGTACATCTGAGCAAGGTAGAAAAGATGTGGACATATGTGACGTTGTTGTAAAGGCTGTGGATAGCACAGTGAATGGCGGTAAAAGCGGTCTCCACAGCATTGTATGTACGCCTGGCATTACAGCAGTCCCCCAAGAACAGCATACTGTATGGGGACCTTCCCTGTCGCCGGCATATGACAATGCATTGGCAAGGTGTAGTAATACACGGTTGCGGATGCGATAACGGCAGATGTGTTGTCGACCCTCAGCCCCTGTGGACGTCACGGAAACATGGCCTGTGTTGGGACAATGACATATGTCTCTAAAGATAATATGTGTCTGTCCCTCAGAGCTCCACACGCCTTTGTATTGTCTGGCGTCACACTGTTTGCCTGCCATGCTGCAGGGACAACAATCAACATGTGTCCCTCATCCCCTCAGGCCCCTGACCTGTCACAAACATCTCCACGTGTACCAGGCCCTTACCTACCCCCCCCCAACAGTGCTCCTCATCCCCTGTAATATAGCATTGGCCTGTGAGGGGTGCATGTTTATGTGACATACCATACGCACATTGATACATGTGCCTGTCAATGGGCACAAGATGCTTTACATTAGCTGCTCGATGCACAGTAGGTCACTGCCAGACACATGTAGCAGTATGCTCACAGTATGTCCCAGGGACATATGGCCTGCTCAATGGCATGCACAATCAAACACGGGGTAGAAAATACAGGTGGAAGTGTGAGAAAGGAGCAGCCGTGAGTGGACAGATGTTGGCCAGATGGGGTGACAGACGGCATGGGGGATCACTGCACAATTATAGCTGTAGCTGAGGCATGGGAAACAAACTAGGTGTGCGGACCTAATACACACACCTGTTCCCCTGGGGCACGTACATGTTGGCTACAGACAGGTATGGGGTGTGTAGGGGGCCCTGTATGCAGCACACATGCTGGGTCCCCACACCATCAGGTATGTGTTGTCTGCAGCACACACGTGTACATAGCTGTAGTGCGTAAACATATGTGTGCTATCTGTGTTTGCCCACAATACAGGTGACTACAGCACCATGCTGACACATGCGGAGGAGGGTGCGGTGGACGAGGAGGGTGCGGAGGAGGGGGATGATGTGGCCGTCCCTCACATCCTGGAGGGGGAGGAGGAGGAGGCGGAGCCTGTAATGTCGGTGGCACGCCCATGTTCCGGGGAGAGTCCCCTGCAGCCACAGATGAGCACCTACCCACCAATGGTGTCTAGTCGAACAGGTACCGGCCTACCACCACAGCAGGATGATGTGGTCGAGGATGACCTCATGGGGGAGCTCAGAG
Source organism: Ichthyophis bannanicus (assembly GCA_033557465.1). Classification (NCBI taxonomy): domain Eukaryota; kingdom Metazoa; phylum Chordata; class Amphibia; order Gymnophiona; family Ichthyophiidae; genus Ichthyophis; species Ichthyophis bannanicus. The sequence goes on from CM066033.1 coordinate 160,132,829, forward strand.
CCCATGCAACATCCTCACGGCAGGATGCAGAAGGTGGGTGAGAAGCAATGTCACCCCCAATGTTCTGTATGCAGTGTGCCCATTAGATATCAGCTGTGCATCCCATGGCATTAATGTTAATGTGTTACACACCACAGAGAGGCAATGGGGTGTACACAACCTACCTGTGGAGTACATGTCCGGATGCAGTATGTGCAGCACAATGCATGCAGTACAAACTATGGTATAACCTGTGCAAACCATACCTACACACACATCTAGACATCTGAGCACGTAGTTGTTGCTGTTGAGCTGACTCACATACCTTCTCTCCGTGGGCTATGTCATACAGTAGTGTGATTGCTCGGCAAGTCGTGTGCGCACACACATGTGCACAGCTGAGAGGGACCACTGGTAAAAACGGAACGTGACAGGCACAACGCACAACCCACTACTCTCTGTGTGGGGTGTGTCTGTGCTGGATGTGACAATATACCGTCCAAAGCTGTCACATGTGTGTCTCCAGTAGACGGGATACATTTGCCCAACAAGCAATGTTACGACGTATGTTAGCGGATGTTAATGTGACACACACCATAACAGCCTAGGCACTGTTCCCTCTAAGCTGTGCGCGTGTGCACGCGCACACACCTCGCCGAGTGAGCGCACATACTTTACAGCAGAGCGCACAAAACGTATGGTCCTGATTCTGATAGAAAACAACATAGTCGTCCTTAAAAGTTAAAAGTTGGGATTGTAATTACTAGACATATTCCGCTTCATTTAGTAATTGTCCATATTCATTTCATTTAATTAAAATCAATGTGGTGTACATACTGTATGCTGACGTGTAGTCAAATCTTAAAGTATATAACTCCGAGTGTCGTTATGTGGCGCACAACAATTGAACCTTGCTGCAAAAGCTGCACAGCTGATATGTTATGCGCACACAGCCTACAGACAATTAGAGGGAACATTGAGCCTAGGGTGAGTGTACACCTATGGATGCAGACCTACTAGGTATGCAGTTTCAGCTGCATCATGTTGTGTGACATTACCCCACGAATAGCATAGCACTTGCACAACTGAGCTTCAGCACTGTAGCCCAGCCGTGGCCCAGTAACTACTCATGTTAACTGTCACATGGGCCATGGGGAATCAGAGATGACATACCTAGACCCAAGAAACGGACATTCGCCTTCTATGCCCCAAAATGTTGGTACGAACTTCCACCTGAAAGTAGATCCATCAAAGGCCTTATGCAGTTCCGTAAGGCAATGAAACACCACATCTTCCTACTTCACTTTGCTCATGCATCCACCCCACCTCATCTCACCCACCTGCCAATGTCTACAAACCGCACCCTGTCACAAGTATCTTGAACCCGCCTTAGACCTCCTGTATATACAATCCAAATCTACTTATATTTTGTACATATGTTCATAGTTCCCCTGTTGCTCGAGGTTTATGCTCCTGTTACAATGTATGTTCCAAGTTTAAACTGCTGTTACAATGTAAGCACAGAACAGGCCTCTGACTGTGCACCCTTGTTGTATGTAAACCGCACTGCTAACAAATAGCGCGGTATATAAACGTTTTAATGTACTTCAAAACAATAAGTAAATAAACATACATGTCTGTCATGCACCGTCACACAGACCCCATCCCCTACGGTCTGCATCACCAGGTGTAGACCACTCCTACCACATGACACTCTCAGTTGGAATGACATCAGACACACATATAGCACGATGTACAGACAGGACACGGTCTAAGATCCTGTACCCATGGTTTGGGAGGCTTACAGGTCCCTGGAGGCAGCATGTATGTCCACAATTACGTTAGGCTGGTGGACATACAGACAGGGCTCGCAACATGTCCCGTTCATGTATATGTGACACTGAGGTGCACAATGCATGGTTTGTGATGAACCCCCCGGATCACACAGGTTATCTGGTGCCCCATGCTGGGTCCTGATGGACTAGACAGCTCACAGGTGGCACCCCTGCTGCCAAACACATTAAGGAGGGGCCCCCCCCCTATCTCTGTGACTCACTCCTCCCGAGGGCTCACCACATGCTGTTGCATGCTCAGCATGACCCTGTAGTCGCCATTTTGCGTTGTGTCACCCTGTGCTGCACCATCTGGTCCTCTCCATGCACGTTGTGCATCCTCCACATGTGTACCAAGGTGTACATGCACTGTTATCTGACCCCAGATCCTTCACCACTGGGTGTATGTGGACCCCTCTGCCGTCAGACACATGTGGCATTGGTGGACCTGCCCATGTACGGGATGTGATCCTGCTGCACGAACCCCACCCCTCATAGTCAATGGCGCTACACCTGTACCCTGTCCCATGCTGTGTGTATCCCCCCAAATGTGCTCCCACATGGGTTGGCTGTGCACATTCTATCTCTCTGCAGCACGACGTATCCACAGGTGTGTTTGCTGTCCATCGAACACGCTCCGCCACACTGCACACTGGACATGTGTGTGCTATGTGTCCACAGGCCTATTCCAATATCTGCAGCACGTGGGGGTGTGTGGGCAACCTGTGTATCCCTGTGTGTGCCACCCACATCACATAGATCAACCATGTGCTGTGTGTGGCATTGACATACACCTTTCTGACATTGCGTGTTCATAACCATATCCGCGTGCATACTATAGTTTGTACAGTCACAATGACAATCATGTGTTATATGAGTCATCTTGTTGTGTGTTTCTTGGGAGGTATATCACACACCACCCTTGCTTCCCCCCTACAGGCATCTGTCGTGAATTGGCAGCTGTGCGCCAGTCTATCGATGCCAACACGCTGGAGATTTGCCACTTGCGGCAGGATATCAGGGACATGCCACTTGAAAGAATGTGTGTGGCCCTGGAGGGGATACGTGCCGTACTGCAGAGTTATGCACAACCACCGCCACCACCACCGCCACCACCTCCACAAGCACAAGATGAGGGGGAGGGTGCAGCACAAGGGGGTAGGGTTTTGCGATGTGCCAGAAAGGGCAGGCCACGCCGTGGTTCCTAGGTGTGTAAATAAATGTTTTGAACAACATACATGATACGTGTCATTGCAATTTGTGTCCCTTTGGTCCCCTATGTGGTGTCCACATGCATGTCGTGTCGCTGATCAGCAGACCCTTGCTGTCGCATTAGCTGCTCCACCAGGTGTTGCAGAACAGACGGCATGACATGCTATGTGTCACCTACACAGTCCATAGTCACAGCCCCTTGGCTGTAGGGGTTCTCCACACACACACTGACCCATGTTGTCTGAGGTGTACTGTTCCCATACCTCATGGTCTGTCGTCAGCGGCATCACCCCCCTCCCCCCCTCTGCCAGCATACCTGGTTCCATATTTGTGGTCATAGCCTATATCAAAGACAACAGTGGGAACATGTCTGGCACCCCCCCAAGGCATGCATGTGGCACAGGCAGACATGCGTAGCATGCTTATGTTGGCTTCCTCCCTCCGCTGACACATTTGTTAGCAGTTCAATCCACCCAACAGCATGGCTGTTTCTGGGATCCCCCTCACACTTCAACATCCCATGCGGCTTCCCTGGCCGTTAGCCACTGCACACGTTTACGCCCCATGACGGCATGTGTAAGCAGTCCATGTCTGCCAGCCATGTCAGCCTCCACAGCCTGTCCAGATGCACAGACATATCCCAGGCATTCATCCATGGTGGGTGGTTGAGGGAGACACATGACCATGTTTCCACATAACAAAAACAAATGTTTATTATAGAACATTTAAACATTGGCAACATGCCACCACACAAACATCCCCATTTTGTGCGTGGAACACAGCACAGCACAGGGCACATGTGCACATCACAGGTGTTGTCAGAGGTGCCTGTGACGCCCTTCGGCAGATGCCCGCCGACATTGCAGCTGCGCAACATCGGCGGACACCTGCCGGACAGCCCCCGTCAGACACTGCAGTGCATGGAAGACTAGGCGTACGTCGCGCCGCACATCATCAATTGCCCCCAGCACATCATGCATGCACCTGCCAGCACATAGGCAAATGGTGCCCGTGGTCTGTGTGCTGGCATGTGCATGCAATATGCTGTGGGCCGTGGATGACATGTTTGTGCGACGACGCCTATCCCCAGCTTCCACCTGCAGTGTCTGACGGGGGCCCACGTAGCCCTGTGCTGTGCTGTATTCCCCCGCACCCCCCCCCCAACCCTGTCCTCCCCCCAAAACACTCTCAGCCACCCTCTCTGCCCAACCCAGCACCCCCCCACACACAGGTTGCACATTGCCCCCCTCACCCGCAGCCGCCCTCCTGCCAGCAGCATCACCCTCTGGGTGTGCCTGTGGGGGCCTCTCCTCCTCTCCCATCTCGTCACCCCCCACCACCGTCCATTGCTCCTCCTCCCTCTCCTCCTCCCCCATCTGCTGCTCCTCCTCCGTCTCCTCCTCCGCCAGCTCGATCTGGGATCCCTCTTCCACCTCCGTCTCGCTTTCCACCACCACCACCTCCACCTCCCTTGCACGGTGGGTGGTGGGCCGCCGGAGTGAGTAGGCCGATGTGTGGCCCTCGCCGCTGCTTTCCTCTCCCCCTGTTAAAGTTAACAGACATATCAAAACGTACATGAGTGTTACGTTACACATCTACAGATGCATTAAACACACACGTTGGTGGGCCAATGTGACATCATAAACTGAGAGTCATGCCTGTCCAGTCTCACCATCATTGGGTGTCTGTGGCCCCCTGCTATAGCGCGCCAGGAAGTCTCCATGGAACTGCCGTAGTTCACGCACCTTCTTCCTCAGATCCTCCACCTGTTGATAAACAAACATTGTTTTGGGTCATTACCTACCCTTCTGCACAGGTGGATAGTTAACATACCCATATTCATGGTTGGCCACTGTCACCCTGCTCCGTGTGCCCTGCTGTGTGTTCTGTATTTCCTGCACAGTCACACACTTGTGACAGGTGATCCCTGGGAAATGTGTGCATAGGCCTGCCTATGAGTGTGAGGGCGGGACCCACGGCGCCTATCGGGGGTCTGCTGGCATCATCATATGGGACACCAGCCAGCAGCATTGCCCAGCACCTACAGGCTTCCCCACCCCCCACCCCATATCATCACCCTAGGCACGTCATGTTTGCAATGGTGGGGGAGAGAGGGAGACAAAGGGGTGGGGTATAGGGGGTGGGAGAGTGTGAGAGGGACAGGGAGTGTGTGCGAGGGTGTCACATCCCCTGGGGGCAATGTTGTGTATGTGTTGACAGATCCCTTATTTTCAGGGTTATCAGCTGATACAGGTATGTAGGAATGTGTTGGACGTGGAGGTGTGGAACATGGTCCCCACTGGTGGGGGCACCCTAGTTGTGCGAGCATGGGAGAGGATCCCATTGTGTGTGGGCCCTGTGGAGGTGTTATTTGACCATCCATGGTTCCCTTGTCAACACAGTGCAGTGCGATTCAGAGTCCGGTATGGATGGGATACCTGTTGGACTGCGCCTGATCAAATATTGCACCCCTGTGTGTGTCTCCACATGAGTTGAAATGGCTGTGGGAGGTGTGAGATCATCACTATGTGAGTGCTCGTCAGCTGTCGTTCTCACAGGCCGACTGTCGTGCACCCCAAGGACTGTGTGAGATGTGCAACCTACCCACCATAGCCTAGAAACATATCCGACTGACATACCCTCCGTCACAGTCTGCTTTCCCACCCCCCTAGGTCTGGTGTGTCCTACAGCACCACATCAGCAAGATACAAACTGAGAACAGGGTGTTGCCCAGGAATAATTAGGCAGCTATCAGGTCCCCTGGTGATGGAGGGACAGGTTCCAACAGCATAGGCATACTGCACCATATCCCCATGGTGCTTGCTGGCCGACCCAGCTGGGCTCCGTGTACACCTGGTGATGGGGATGGTTTAAACCACATTGGCAAACAGCCCCATATCCACAGGGTGATAGAGGGCCCACTTTGAAGGCCTCTCTGTACTCCTGGGGACAGGGATGATGGGTTAAACAACATTAGTAGACATCCCCATAACTCCAGGATGACAGAGGGCCCACTTTGAAGGCTTCTCTGTACTCCTGGGGACAGGGATGATGGGTTAAACAACATTAGTGGACATCCCCATAACTCCAGGGTGGGTGGGAGTGTACTTTGATGGCTTCTCTGTACCCCTGGGGACAGGGATGGGTTAAACAACATTAGTAGACATCCCCATAACTCCAGGGTGGGTGGGAGTGTACTTTGAAGGGTTCTCTGTACCCCTGGGGATAGGGATGATGGGTTAAACAACATTAGTAGACATCCCCATAACTCCAGGATGACAGAGGGCCCACTTTGAAGGCTTCTCTGTACTCCTGGGGACAGGGATGATGGGTTAAACAACATTAGTACACATCCCCATAACTCCAGGATGACAGAGGGCCCACTTTGAAGGCTTCTCTGTACTCCTGGGGACAGGGATGATGGGTTAAACAACATTAGTAGACATCCCCATATCTCCAGGATGACAGAGGGCCCACTTTGAAGGCTTCTCTGTACTCCTGGGGACAGGGATGATGGGTTAAACAACATTAGTACACATCCCCATAACTCCAGGATGACAGAGGGCCCACTTTGAAGGCTTCTCTGTACTCCTGGGGACAGGGATGATGGGTTAAACAACATTAGTGGACATCCCCATAACTCCAGGGTGGGTGGGAGTGTACTTTGAAGGGTTCTCTGTACCCCTGGGGATAGGGATGATGGGTTAAACAACATTAGTAGACATCCCCATAACTCCAGGATGACAGAGGGCCCACTTTGAAGGCTTCTCTGTACTCCTGGGGACAGGGATGATGGGTTAAACAACATTAGTACACATCCCCATAACTCCAGGATGACAGAGGGCCCACTTTGAAGGCTTCTCTGTACTCCTGGGGACAGGGATGATGGGGTACAAATTAGTGGACATCCCCATAACTCCAGGGTGGGTGGGAGTGTACTTTGATGGCTTCTCTGTACCCCTGGGGACAGGGATGATGGGTTAAACAACATTAGTAGACATCCCCATAACTCCAGGGTGGGTGGGAGTGTACTTTGAAGGGTTCTCTGTACCCCTGGGGATAGGGATGATGGGTTAAACAACATTAGTACACATCCCCATAACTCCAGGATGACAGAGGGCCCACTTTGAAGGCTTCTCTGTACTCCTGGGGACAGGGATGATGGGTTAAACAACATTAGTAGACATCCCCATATCTCCAGGATGACAGAGGGCCCACTTTGAAGGCTTCTCTGTACTCCTGGGGACAGGGATGATGGGTTAAAAAACAATAGTGGACATCCCCATAACTCCAGGGTGGGTGGGAGTGTACTTTGATGGCTTCTCTGTACCCCTGGGGACAGGGATGATGGGTTAAACAACATTAGTGGACATCCCCATAACTCCAGGGTGGGTGGGAGTGTACTTTGAAGGGTTCTCTGTACCCCTGGGGATAGGGATGATGGGTTAAACAACATTAGTAGACATCCCCATAACTCCAGGATGACAGAGGGCCCACTTTGAAGGCTTCTCTGTACTCCTGGGGACAGGGATGATGGGTTAAACAACATTAGTACACATCCCCATAACTCCAGGATGACAGAGGGCCCACTTTGAAGGCTTCTCTGTACTCCTGGGGACAGGGATGATGGGTTAAACAACATTAGTGGACATCCCCATAACTCCATGGTGGGTGGGAGTGTACTTTGATGGCTTCTCTGTACCCCTGGGGACAGGGATGATGGGTTAAACAACATTAGTAGACATCCCCATAACTCCAGGGTGGGTGGGAGTGTACTTTGAAGGGTTCTCTGTACCCCTGGGGATAGGGATGATGGGTTAAACAACATTAGTAGACATCCCCATAACTCCAGGGTGGGTGGGAGTGTACTTTGAAGGGTTCTCTGTACCCCTGGGGATAGGGATGATGGGTTAAACAACATTAGTACACATCCCCATAACTCCAGGATGACAGAGGGCCCACTTTGAAGGCTTCTCTGTACTCCTGGGGACAGGGATGATGGGTTAAACAACATTAGTAGACATCCCCATATCTCCAGGATGACAGAGGGCCCACTTTGAAGGCTTCTCTGTACTCCTGGGGACAGGGATGATGGGTTAAACAACATTAGTACACATCCCCATAACTCCAGGATGACAGAGGGCCCACTTTGAAGGCTTCTCTGTACTCCTGGGGACAGGGATGATGGGTTAAACAACATTAGTAGACATCCCCATAACTCCAGGATGACAGAGGGCCCACTTTGAAGGCTTCTCTGTACTCCTGGGGACAGGGATGATGGGTTAAACAACATTAGTGGACATCCCCATAACTCCAGGGTGGGTGGGAGTGTACTTTGAAGGGTTCTCTGTACCCCTGGGGATAGGGATGATGGGTTAAACAACATTAGTAGACATCCCCATAACTCCAGGATGACAGAGGGCCCACTTTGAAGGCTTCTCTGTACTCCTGGGGACAGGGATGATGGGTTAAACAACATTAGTACACATCCCCATAACTCCAGGATGACAGAGGGCCCACTTTGAAGGCTTCTCTGTACTCCTGGGGACAGGGATGATGGGTTTAAACAACATTAGTGGACATCCCCATAACTCCAGGGTGGGTGGGAGTGTACTTTGATGGCTTCTCTGTACCCCTGGGGACAGGGATGATGGGTTAAACAACATTAGTAGACATCCCCATAACTCCAGGGTGGGTGGGAGTGTACTTTGAAGGGTTCTCTGTACCCCTGGGGATAGGGATGATGGGTTAAACAACATTAGTAGACATCCCCATAACTCCAGGATGACAGAGGGCCCACTTTGAAGGCTTCTCTGTACTCCTGGGGACAGCGTTGGTGGGTAACACAACATTAGTGGACATCCCCATAACTCCAGGGTGGGTGGGGGTGTACTTTGATGGCTTCTCTGTACCCCTGGGGATAGGGATGATGGGTTAAACAACATTAGTAGACATCCCCATAACTCCAGGATGACAGAGGGCCCACTTTGAAGGCTTCTCTGTACCCCTGGGGATAGGGATGATGGGTTAAACAACATTAGTACACATCCCCATAACTCCAGGATGACAGAGGGCCCACTTTGAAGGCCTCTCTGTACTCCTGGGGACAGGGATGATGGGTTAAACAACATTAGTAGACATCCCCATATCTCCAGGGTGATGGTGGGCCCACTCTGATGGGCTCTCAAGGGTCCTGGTGATAGGGGTTTTGCCCTGACCAACATTGGCACACACCCCATAGCTCCAGGGTGGCTGCCAGACCATGTGATGCACGTTTCACACCCCCTGAGGGTGGCCAATGTGTGCAGCCCTGAGGATGCAGAACACGGCCAGTTGCACATGATGTCTCTGGACCCATCCCAGGCAGCTCTATGGGCTAGGTGTGTTACAGTGTTTTGTAGCACAGCAGCAGCAAGGACTCCAGGATGGCATCATGCCCTTTGTGACTACGTCCCTAAACACCTGGGTAGATGGCAAAACACTCATATGTGCTACATATAGACCTCTCTTTTGAATGTTTGGTGGTTTCACTATTTAGTATAAGCTCAATTTAGATGGTTTAGTTGTTTTCATTACATATAGACCTTGGCATGTGGGTCCCCCAGCTACACTTTACTGATCTGGAATACCTACACACAGCACCATTGACAGATGCAAACAACCCTGTCTGTGTCTATGGTAATTATGACCTGTGGCAATGCACTCACCTCCCTTTGGTTGTCTGCCACACGATTGAAACGCCTTTTGATTCTCTCCCAGGCCCTCTGGACCTTTTCTGTGTTTTTTCCCCTGGCGGCCCCTGGGAACAGCTTCTCCATCTTTGGCCCAACCAATGCGGCCAGGTGGCAAAGTTCGGTGTGGCTGAATGCAGGTTTGCGCATTCTGGCAGCCATTTTGTTTTCTGCCCTTCTGGACGTGACGACGCTGACGACGCAACCTCCGCATTTGCGCATTGCGGCTCGCGCACATGCACTCCGCATGGCTGCGCTCCAGACATTGTGTTGCTATTGCGTTCCTCATGGCTGCGTGGATGTTATGTTATACATTGGAAATGCACGCAACTTGCACACCCAAGGGTTAGGGTGTTGGAGATATGTATGTGCATTGATCTCAGCAGTCACACATGGCACCAATGGAGTATGTTTAGTGCACCCTGAGATTGTGCGGGGCCGCGTTGGTGTGCCTGTGCCATATACGGAGTGTGGGGTTCAGGCCGTGGAGATAAAACATGGGGTCGAACGCGGCCTGACTGGTGCGCCAGGCGCTAATGGCCGGGGTCCACATTTGCGGCCCGGAAGGCCACGTGGCGCGCTGTTGGACACACACGAAATGTAGCAGCAGATAAGCATGCAATAAATAAAACCAGGAGTCGTTTCAAGGATCAAAGCCAGTTTAATGTGCACATGGCTCAAGCAATAAGCAATTTCAAAATGGCTGCGCAATGGTTTCTAGCAACAAAACAACGTTTATAGCGTGCTTCTCCATTCTAGACATAGGCATACCTTTCATTGGTCCAAGTAACCCCTCTCACCCATCTATTGGTCCCGGTACTGATATGGCTACCCAATCGGGACCCTGGTCTGGGCTCAGCACCTGGTTGCCCCCCTTCTAGTCCCAATTACAATGGTCAGTGTCTCTAACTTGTTACATCTCTCCTCCAAGGTCGCTTAGCTTGTTAAAACATATGGGAAGCAGGGCACTGTAACCTTGCTTTTTGCAGAGTTAATTAATTCCATAGAAGCATAGCACACCTTATCAGTACCAATTAAACTTGTTTTTCTATATTTTCTCAGTTTCGTTTCTGCTTAGCTATGTTCAGTTAAACTGAGTTAAGTTTCAATTCTATGGTGTCATCATTCAGGGGGGTTTTCATTCCTCTGGGCCTTACTACAGGCCTCAGTTTCAGGTCAAGCTGCTTAGGCCTGTCTGCTTAGTTCAATTAGCATGGATCATTGGCCGTCGCCTACCACAATATCAACAGAGCTGTGGTACAATGGTGGGGACACCGAGCAATGGTGCAGGGGCCATGTGTTCAAACCCCCTTTGTGCACAACGTAAACGCCTGACTGAGGCATCACCTTTAATAGGTAGAGGTGTTTTAGGGGGCATCTTACTTTTGCACGGCATAGGGTGGAGCAGTGTTAATTTTGAGCAGCAGCAGGCGGCGCACTATTCATTCTTGGCGGCATGAAGCGGCGCACTGTTTTTTGGGGCGGCAGTGTGCGGGAAACTTCATTGTGAGCAGCTTAGGGCCGCGTGCAGATGGCCATGAGGCGGCGTACTGATGTGTCAGCACAGTAACAGGGACACAGCACAATGGTGGGTACACTGACCAATGGTGCACGGATCAGGGGTTTGATCCCTCACAGTGCTCAGTGCACAGGGCTGGCTGAGGCAGTATGTTTTTGGTGAGTAGTGCTGTAGGGTGGCTTTTAGTTTTCCTTTATTTAGCACAGCTACCAAACGCACTCGCACATCATGTTGACATGAGGCAGCTCATGAGGCACATGTTAGAGTGCACTGTCCGCCAAGGCACCCTTGCATGTCCCCTATAGGGCACCATATATGTTTTGTCTCCGGATGGAGACTAGTGCACCTCATATGGACCTAAACTAACAGATGGCCTATTGTGTGCCCTATCAACCACACTCAAGGGCACCATGTGGGTATAGTACGCTGTGGGTTGATTTGCTGCCAGCAACATCTGCACATTAAATGTTAAATACCTGTGCAGCGCCCTACAAAATTACACCACTGTGGGTTTGAACCCATGACCTCTGATTTCACAGGCAATGAGGTACCCATTGGCCTACAGCTCTATAGCTGCCAGCAAGCCCCTGGCTGGCTGCAGAGAGCCTGCATGTCACCACACAGACAGTCTGTTGTGGTAGCCAGGATAGGGTTAGTCCACCCATACCCATGATGCACTGCACATGCAAATCAACTGTCCACAGATAGACACAGGATCGGGAATGCACCCCGGCATCTCCACAGCTTGGTAGGTGGGAGTGTCCATGTGCACCCACACATCACCTCGGCCTGGTAGGGTGTACTGAGTAGGTGTTGTACTGGCACAGAGTAGCTACACACCGTCACATTGTGCGGGTACTGTGCTCACCCTGAGTGTGCGTGGGGGCACCCAGGACCAGGTCCACCACAACCTCCGTGGCAGAATGAGGCCATGCCAGAGCTTCACAGCACTATTACTCTGTGAGATAGGTTGTTTCTGCAGAGACACCTTGGATATCTCTGTTGGGCAGAGTCAGGGGCACCCCTTATGTGAGACCTAGGTGGGCTCTTTACCACCATTTCTCCCCCTCAGGTTGGATAGCAGAGTCTCTTATCATCATGCTACCTCCCTGCAATGGTAGCAGTAGGGTGGACCATCAACCCCAGTCCTGCTGTGGGAGAGACACCCTACAGCGCTGTCACAGCAACTCCATACACATCCATAACACAATATCTGACAGACATTAGGCCTTGATATGCTAAGTTGCACCCCACCACTATCTGATCTTCGCCTACAGCAAGCCATCAGCCACTGCACAGCGCTCCATCAGGACACACACCAGCTAACATATGTCTGCTAGTTAGTCCTGTTGGAAATGCATGCACCCAGAACTGGGATAGCAGTGCACACCAGCAGTTAAGTCATTGACTGGGCCCCGACACAAAACCCATATATATCACATGGGAGACATACTATCATTCACTATGGGGGTGCCTAGCCATGTTGTCTTCACTGCACAGTCAGGGTGGAGTGCAACCCCAGCAGCACATACAGAGGCCACCATGTATGTGTAGGTGGTGGGCAACCACTACACTATCCCAGTCAGTGCCCTCTGCCCTGTGCAGATGCATCCTGGCCAACCCGCCCTGTCAGAGCTATACCCATGGTACCTTGCTGCTCATTATGCACATTGGCAGGCCAATACTGCCAACAGTGCTGGCAGTGTGGGCTGTGGAAGGTGTTTGCAGCCAACACACACTGTATAGACAGACACACACTCCCACACGTATGCCAGCATTGTGCTACTGTAGAGGCGTTTGTCAGCATTAGCCACCACACCAGTCCTGGGCACAGTACAGGCATGGATATGGTAGCAATACTGTTTTGAGTCACTCCCCAGGGTGGTAAACGCTATCAGAGACCAGACCTGATGCACCCACTGCAGTCAACAGACAGATTGTCATGATGGAGCTCAAGGAGCAGAATGTGCGTGACGTAGGGATATCTATCTGCCAATACTCAGAGCAAGTGTTCGGAAGCTGTGTACCGTATACCCAGGTGTACAGTGACATTGCTAAGGTATTCACATGCTAGTATTGTGAGATGCACACAGGGCCCGATGTCCTGCCTCTCGAGGGGGCATTGGCCATTGGGGCCTGTGGGTGTGGGTGTGGGTGTGTCTGCCCCTGTTGGCTGCTGCTTTACGGCTGAGGTTCCCAAATCCAGCCCAGGGTTGCAACACACTGTTCGCGTTTTCCTGCTGTCCCTCATGAATATGCATTAGCTACATCTACATGCCATGGGGGTGGTGCAGAGATATACAGCACTGGCATTTGTATGGGCGGCAGCATTGAACCTGAATGGTGTGTGGTCCTCTGGGACTGCATTTGTGAGACTCTGCTCTAGGTAATGCCCCTCATCATGGTGTCTGTGATCAGTGGGGTGTAAAATTGGCGTATGAGCAATGCGTATGTCCCCAGCAATAATGTTTTGTCCTTACTATCACGGATTACTTGTGGGTAAAGATATGTGGAGAGGATTGGCAGGGCTTTGAACCTGTGACCTTCTGTTCTTGCACACACTGTCTGTGTGCAGTGCGCCACTGTGTTGCCACAGATGTGCTTGATTCCCTGGGCAGTCCATGACTGTACATCCGACAGGGCCTGTCTGTTGCAGTGGACGGTGCCAGCCTGCACATGGCTAGGCCACTGTCTTCTGTGGCTAGCAGCCACTGCCCCCTCCACCACCTGTACTCGTCCGCCAACATGATGGCATTCCTACTCTCAGGGAATGCATATGCCCTGATTGCATTGTGGCACTCCGGGACTGGATGTGGGGGACTGGGCTGTGGGTAATGCCCATTGTTATGGGGTGTGCGGGGTAGGGCAAAATATGGGTGTTTGCACCATGCTTATGTTCCCTGCAATACAGGGGTGTCTGTGCTATCTTTGTTTAGTGGTGGGTAAAACATAGGAACTGGGCTGGCATGGGCCCCAGCTGGGATTTGATCCTGTGCCTTATGGTCCTAGAGGTAGTGGCTCTGTCCGCTGCACCACAGTGTGTCCACAGAGACAGTGCAGTCCCTGGAGATAGTTAACCTGGCAGGATGGAGTCGCAAACCCTGCTCTGCACATTTTTACTGTGGGCTCATTCACCCTGTCTGGTGACAAACGTGCAACTGAGCCCCGGAACTGACCACCGCAGACGGGGGTTGATATATAAACAAACTGGGCAACCTTGCTATTGATGGGCAACCATAAACACCACTCACAGGGAACGTACGTAACAAGGAAATGTGTGTTGGGAAAGGTCTCCGCTCCGTAGACCGTTCCATAATTCATTTATATGTTTGGTGCTTTCCTGGGTGTGTTTTTTGGTTTTGCCCTTTACTATCACTGTTCCCCAGCTGACCTCCTCTTTGTACTATTTCTGTGGTGGTCATTTGATATTTGTAATTGCACTTTTGTGCTGTGCACATGTATCACACTGCTCACGTTTTGACGGTTTCCCCGGTTTAGGTGTACATTGCTGACGAAAATGGTTTCCCTTCCCTTTACATGGCCTGTACCGCGAGTGTTTCACTCGCGCTATTTTTTACTTGCGATTTCAGCCCCGATAATGTGCGGGGCGCCTCTCCCCTCCCCTTCCCTGCCCATAAGCCCCGTCTCTCCGCCCCTCCGGAGCCTTCCTCCGCCCTCCGTTAGCCTTTCCACGCCTCTATCGGACATTTGCGGGCCCGTACTTGTGCGGGGCGCGTTCGTGTGACGCGCACGCGTGCGGTGGTGACCCGCACGTTTACGGGCCATTTAAGTGCTCTTAAGTACCGCTTTTAGTGCGCTATTTTGCGGCGCGCAAATTAGCGGTTTTTAGTAAACATGCCCCTAAGCCATCTTCCCAGATTGTCAAATTCTGAGGACAAGATATATTCTGGATACAATTATTCAAAGCCCACTGAGTCATGGCCATTTCATTAAGCCCTCCAGACAAATTATGTTTCCAGGGATGATAATACCCTAGTAAAGGGAAACTCCAGCTAGGTATGCCTAGGTCAGAACTAGAGGCATTCAAAGGGTAACCAGAACTATTATATTGTAGTAATTCATAATCATGCACCTGGTTCCCTTGAACTGACATTAATTGTACCACTGAAATATAAGAGTTTCCTACAAGGGATTTCTTATACCAGATAGAAGAATTATGCAGCATTACTATTCTACAAACATTCCATGGAGTATCCCCTACCTTTTTTCCCTTACCCTGAGCCATAAACATATTGGAGGATGTTGCAGAGGCATAGGACTAACTATTCTAGGTTCTGGGCCTGTATGAGACCATTGTACAGAAGTTAGATTAAAGGCTATGTCACAAAACTCCTCAAAGGTCTTAGGCTTAACCCTAGGTAGAAATCCGTGCTGAGTAGCTGTCACAGATGGAAGACACACTGCACAATCTGATAAATTGAAATGTTTACAGAACATGAATCATTATGTTGGCTTAAAACAGTCTGAAGAAAACTTATATCACCATATAATTGATCACATTTCTCTTTATAGGTAAAAAAAATGCTTATCCAGATCTTTTTCAATAGCATCAATAAGTTTACTAGAAATTCCCAATTCCTTTGTAGTAGAAATATTATTCCTTACTATTCCTTTTAAGGATTCTATCATATGTACAATACTTTCTATTTCATGGCTAAGAAGTGCATCCACTTCTCTAAGCTGAGAAATATTACAATTACTGTAATCTGCAATCTTTGCATCTCCCAATATCTTCTGTTTATTCCTTATCTCTTCCCTTAGTTCAGCTGCACGAGTGATCCTCCCCTTTCCAGAAGCTACATGACTCTCAGAAGAAACAGGGGGAGACGTTGGGGATGCACTTGGGACTATTCCAGCTCCAATTACCAATGCAGCCACATCTGCATCATATTCTGGAGAAAGAACGGCTGGGAATTTCCCTGTCCGTTCATTATCATTCTCTTTCTCCTGTGGTTCACTCGCTTTACCAGCATTGTTTAACACAAACAAACCATTTTTTATATCATGTGCCATTCATTGCCACCAATTAAACACTAGCCCTTCACGGGCATCACATAATTTATGTTTAGCCTGCAAAGCACATTTCAGATAACGAAGTTTATCTATAGAAAAAGTTCCCTCCAAAGGAAACTGTAAAAGCACATTATCATTAGTCACTGCATGCCAGTGTACAATATAATCAGTAGCCAGATCCCCATACTTCTCACGCATACAATAAGAAGGGCTACCTTTCTGAACAGCTAAAACCTTAGCTTTGTCATGCCATGCACGCAACTGAGATAACTCTCGTTTACCTAACAGATTACCCATTGCTGTCACCATACAATACTCACAAACACCTTCCACCCTTGCCAGGAATGGAGAAATCTGCAGACTGGCATGGCACCAAGCTTACTTTCAATATCGATACATCGGGAAGATGTATTACAACTATTAGATAAACTGAAGAGTAGCAAATCACCTGGGCCAGATGGTATACATCCAAGGGTGTTGAAAGAACTGAAATATGAGATTGCAGACCTGCTATTAGTAATCTGTGAACTATCATTAAGGTCATCTCTAATACCTGAAGATTGGAGGATCGCCAATGTAATACCAATTTTTAAAAAGGGTTCCAGGGGTAATCCGGGAAACTACAGACCAGTGAGCCTCACGTCAGTACCGGAAAAAATGGTAGAAACCATCATAAAGAATAAAATTACTCAGCATGTAGATAGTCATGGCCTAATGGGAGACAGCCAACATGGCTTTAGACAAGGAAGATCTTGTCTTACTAATCTGTTATGTTTTTTGAAAGTGTGAATAAACAGGAGGACAAAGCTGAGTCGGTTGATATAGTGTATCTGGACTTTCAGAAAGCCTTTGACAAGGTCCTTCATCAGAGACTTTTGGCAAAACTAAAGAGTCATGGGATAGGAGGCAGTGTACTACTGTGGATCAAGAACTGGTTAAAATATAGAAAGCAGAGGGTTGGGCTAAATGGCCAATTTTCCCAATGGAGAAAGGTGAATAGTGGTGTACCCCAGGGATCTGTGCTGGGTCCACTGCTTTTTGACATATTCATAAATGACCTGGAAAGTGGAATAACGAGTGAGGTTATCAAATTTGCAGATGACATAAAACTATTTAAAGTTGTTAAAACCCAAGAGGATTGTGGAAAATTGCAAGAGGATCTTGATAAATTGGAAGACTGGGCATCAAAATGGCAGATGAAATTGAATGTGGACAAGTGCAAAGTTATGCACCTAGGGAAGAACTACCCAAACTATGGTTACACGATGCAAGGTTCCACATTAGGAACTACCACCCAGGAAAAAGATTTAGGCATCATTGTGGATAACATGTTAAAACCCTCGGCCGAGTGTGCAGCGGCAGCCAAGAGAGCAAATAGAATGCTTGGTATTCTAAGGAAAGGAATGGAAAATAAAACAAAAGATATTATAATGCCTCTATATCGTTCCATGGTGAGACCACACCTTGAATATTGTGTGCAATTCTGGTCGCCATATCTTAAAAAGGATATAGCATTATTAGAAAAGGTTCAGAGAAGAGCCACCAAAATGGTAAAGGGGATGGAAGGATACTCCTATGAAGAAAGGCTAAAAAGGTTAGGGCTCTTTAACCTGGAAAAGAGTCTGCTGATGGGAGATATGATAGAAGTCTATAAATTAATGAACGGAGTGGAACGGGTAAATGTAGATCGATTGTTTACATTATCAGAATATAGAAAGACTAGGGGACATGCAATGAAGCTATAGGGTAAACTATTTAAGACTAATAAAAGAAAATATTTTTTCACTCAACGTGTAATCAAATTCTGGAATTTGTTACCGGAGGATGTAGTAAAGGCTGTTAGTGTAGCTGGGTTTAAAAAAGGTTTGGACAAGTTCCTGGAGGAAAGGTCCATAAGCCATTATTAAGAAGGGACCCAAGATATCAATGCTTGACCCAGTACAAGCATTGCGGAACCTGTGTCTTTTGGGGAAACTGCTAGGTACGTATGACCTAGATTGGCCACTGTTGGAAACAGGATACTGGGCTTGATGGACCTTGGTCTGACCCAGTATGGCATATCTTATGTTCTTATGTTCTCAGATCTCAGCTATAATGTTCTCCTCTTTATAGCATGTTTAGAATCAGGTGCCTAAAATCATACTTGGTGGCTCCTGAGATGAAATTTCTAATTTTCGCCCTAGTCACTTTAATCATCATGTAGGGAAGAAGTTGTTTTCACAATGAGCTCCAGCAGCATAGATTTAAAAATATGCTTTTTGTTTTTTCTCGCCTCCAATTTTTACATATTGCTGTTCAGTTTCTGCTGAGGTACCAGTCCTCAGTTTTATTTTGCTATTTCTTTTATTCATTCTTTTATTTTACTTGTTTGTTGAAGAATGCAGCCTTCACCTTCCCTGCATATTACAATAGTCTCTGTCCCCTCGTGATTTGCACTAAATCCACATTTAGCACCTCCAGACAAAATCTTGTGATTTGCTTAAGCTGGATCTTCCAGGGACCTCAGATCAGAAACTGAAAAGTGACAATAGCAAGAGTCCGTTGTTCTAAAGACATGTAATGTGAAACTCAAAGCTGTTTATCATAGTTGGCTAGGAAGACAGCCCTCTCTGATTAGTTGAATCAGTCTGAATCAGCTTCTTTGCACTGGACATCTACTGCAGCAACTGTAGGGATTTAAAAATTTAGGGAATGTGCTGCTGGAAACTATATTATCTGTACTGCAGCTTTATCGTCTGACTATCCCCTCCAAAGAATCACTGTAGTGAACAGAAGTGCCTTTATAGAGACATGTTCAAGTTTTTACTTTTTTTGCAGATGACTGAAGTTCTAAAATCAGGAACTTGAGATGCATTGAGAGTTTCCGATAAATTGGATGATAGCTCTTCTCAGAGCTGCAGTTTGTACCAATACCGTTCTCAAGTAAAAAAAAAAAAAGGGCACATAACAGTACAGATATTCCCTTACGGAAAAAGAAAAGCACTGTACAGGGCCGGCTGACCACTCAACCCCCTGGAAAAATTCAGCTTTCCAGAAAACAGCCACTTTAGAGAGAGCCCTGGTAGGGTCTGTTTGCATAATTAACACCTAACTGATAATTGCTGCTGTGTACAAAAGGAGCCTGGGAGTCTTCTCTGAGTCTGACATATCCCTAATTTGCTACAACATCAAGAATGTGTTTCTTGCCAATAAACCAAAGGTCCTCACACATCCCAGTAGTGGGGAGGAAGAGGTGAATGTAGCTTCCCAGACCACCAAAAATACACAAGATGAAAAGGCCAATTCCTATCTAACTAAATCCGGGGCTGGTGTGACCTTCAGGCAAACTAGGCAGCTGCCTAGAGCATCAGTGGTCTGGGGGTGCCCTACTGCCACCGCTGCCACCCCTCTCCAGGACCTGCAGTAGTGACAATGGTCACAAACAGCCCCACAACACGTACCATCAACCTCTGGTGCTGAAAGGCTACTTCCATTCTGCCCCTGCCAAGGCCCCATGTCAACTTCCTGTTTGCAAACAGAAAGTTGGCATCAGGCCTTGGCGGGGGCAGGAGATAAACAGTTTCACAGCACCGGTGTTTGAAGGCACAGTTTGTGACCATTGCCACTGCGGCAGGTCCCAGAGAGGGGCAGCAACAGTGGCAATGGTGGCCATGGAGGATGAGGGAGCAGGAGCCTGGGGGGCGCAAGAGATGAGGTTCTCCTAGGGTGCCTCATCTCCTTGTGCCAGCCCTGTCACTAATAACATTATGAATCATAGGACATTTCTTAATGAATAACCTGGCATTCAATAGACCTAATTTTCTGAATAGTGATCTGGTAGTGATAGCAGGGAGTTGTTTTGATTTAGTCAGGGCTGGTGCAAGGATATGAGGCACCCTAACTGAACCTCATTCCCAGCGCCACCCCTGCTCCAGCCCCTGTACCTGTTGCTGTTGCTGCTGCCCCTCCCCAGGATGGCAATTGTCCCTTTTTAAATGTATTGCACCTCTCCAGGTGCAATACATTTAAAAAGGCACTACAGCACTGGAATTATATTCTCTTCTGGCCCACAGAGCTGTTCACGCTTCTGCTCCTCCCCACCCCCCTCTGATTCTACTTGCTTGTTTTGTTCAATGCTGCAGTTCTGTGGGCACAAAACTGGAGTTAGCCCTGAATGTAAAGGTTAATCCAGACCCCAGCCGAGGGGTAGCAGCAGTTACAGAAAGTATTGCAGACAGAATGGGAGGGTCTACAAGCTCTTCAAAAGCCTCTAGAATGGCAACAGACCTCCCTGACCCAGATGTCCAAAACTATGCAAGTGACAAATGCTTGACCAACCTCTCCAGCCCCAGTTTTATTTGAGATGAACCTGGAGATGACGTAGACTATTTTTTGGCAAATTTCAAGAGGATTGTAACCTTGCCAGATGGCCAGAGAGGATCGAGGCAAACTGCTGACAATAGTCAAGCCACTTTCCAAGATGCTAACCCAGAAGTTAAGGCCATCATCAGAGTGTGCCAGATGTACCCCAAAGGCATACTGAACATTTTCAGAAGGGGACCCTCCAGCCCAAAGAATGTCCAAGAGGGTTCTTTAAGCAACTAAAAGATGGTGCCTGGAAGTGGCTACAACTGGAAGGGAGGCCTGAAATCTGTAACCAGGTACTGGTCCAGCCACTGCTATGCAGATCCCTCCAAGCAGTCCATATAAAGGCCTCACACACTCATGCAGGGAAAGGTGGGTGACAGCGCCGGTATCCAATCAGGAATAGTGATTGCTGAATAAGTCCTTTGTTATCCTACTGGTTCCACTGAACAAACTTCCAGACAAACTCAGGGAACAAATCTCCAGATAGGTCAAGAGAAAAAAAATCTGTTGCAGTGCAGGCTGTGGCCTAGGTATATACCTAGCCAGCTCCCAAAGAGCACTAGCCCTTTAAAGGAAGTCCTCACTTCTGTAGCATTCTTTGAAAGGCACAGTCCAAGTCACAGCAGTAGTCCCTTCCCCCTCAGCCTTCCACCCTTCTCTCCTTAAGTAAACCAGGGTGAAATCCTGGATGTGGCCTTGCCCCAAACTGACGGGACTAACAGAGGGAAGGAGAAATATGGTTGCTTATGACTTCTATCTCAAAGTTTCGTTGATTCAAAAGAAAACTGGGAAAGTTCAGTCTATGGGCTTATTCCCCTCCTTTTTGCTCTCCACAAACACAGGCTTCATTTCAGTACAATCCACAAGGCAAAATGCATAAAACAAAAACTTGATCCCTTTCTCAACCCCAAACAAAATGGCACTATGGCCCAAAAGTAGGGTGAGAAAGGAAGGGAGACTACTGTGACTAAACGTTCAAGAATGCTTTGAGTTGCCAACTTTTTGAAAGAGAAAAACTCACCACCTCTGGCTAGCCATTATCTGCCCATGTCTGCCCCCTGTCCCTCCCCAAAAAAATAACTGCAGAGAGGGCAAAGGTGTAGGCTTTAGCATCTTCAGGCTTTATCAAGGGGGTAGGAGTATAAGAGGTTGAACTATTCAGCTATAGTCCCCTTCTCAGGTCCCTCCAACAATCATATGCTCTCTCATATGGCATTAAATCCAAAAATATATATTCTGCATCCACCAAACCCCCCCCCCCAATTCCACCCAGCCCTTTCCCCAACAATCTGTGCAGAGCAGAGAAGATCTAGAACCTTCCCCATAAAACTTACCATACAAAAAAAAAACCCTCTCAATACCAAGTATATTGTGAATTAATCAGGGCAGACCCAAAGTTGATTCAAAGTGTTGGTGCCCTAAGAAAATGTTAACCTGTATGTCCTCTCTAGCTGTCAGAATTTATTATTTAGCTTTGAATGCCCTGCTCTCTGCCAATCCCCAGAAGCAATCGCCTAGGAATTAATACATAAAAGTCATTCGGGACCAAGAGCAAATCTACCCTGCAAGTACTAACTTCCAAAATTCATACAAGGACCCTATCTAGAAAAAGACAGCACCATAAATATTGCAGGATAGTATCTGAATTCAAGAAAGCATGGGACAAACACAGAAGGTTTCTAAATGAAAAAAGGGACTATTGTAGTTGGTATGGAAGGGCAGACTGGATAGGCTATATAGTTTTTTTTCTGCCATCATGTTTCTATGTCCATCATCTACCCTCTACTCCTCCACCCAATATCCACTAATTCTCTCCATCACCTTAAGCCCCCACACCATGTCCAGCCTCTGTTCCTCACCCATGTCCAGCATCTAACTCCCACTACTATCCATAATCTACTGCTACTAATAATCATTTGTGTACTGCCCTCTATCCCCTTATGTTCCTACCCTGTGTCTGTTCTGTACCCCTTCACCCCTTCTTTTGCATCCAGCATCTGCTCTCTGCCTTCCCCACTTCCTATCCAGCACCTGCCTTTACTTCCCCCTCATGTCCAGCATCAACACTCCATCTCAAAAATGTCCTTACTTTGCTTTTACCTGTGCCCGTTCTCCCTATGTCCTTTCCTATGTCCAGTATCTCCCTAGCCCCCTCATCTAGCATATCCCTTCTGCCTCCCTATCCCTCCCCCTGCATCCAGCATCTCCCCTCTGTCTCCCTGTACCCCTCCATGTCCTGCATATCCTCTACACCTCCCAATGCCCCTCATGTCCAGCATCTGCCCTGATTCCGGCATTCCTAACAGGGGCTATACATTTCAAGCAAAGATACCTAAGCTCCATGAACTGAACAATGGCTGGGAAAAATTGTATCACTAAAGCTGTTGCCCCCATTACAACTTCTGCCTCTGTCCAGACAGAGGTCCCAATGCCAGCTGAAGGACCGGTTCCATGTGCAGGGTGCCTGCATGCTGAAGCTCTCAGGAAACAAGTGGAGGAACTCAGAGAGGAGGTGGAGAGGCTGAGGAGCATTCAAGACTGTGAGAAGTACATTGATGAGATGCTTCTTGCAACATCCAAGCTCTCCAGCAGAGGAGAAGATGGGTGCCTACAGGATGACGAAGGTTGGACACAAGTCACCAGGGCCTGCAGAATCACCATTCCAACTTCTCCAGCCCTTGAACTGAAGAACTGTTATACAGCCCTGGAAGTGGAGGAGGTGAAAGCATCCCTGGAAAGGGCAGAACCAGAGTTCAAGTACCCCACAGTTGCAGAATCAGTGACACAAGGAAGCAAAGGGTAGTGGTGGTTGGTGACTCTCTTCTGAGGGTACTGAGGCGACCATCTACTGACCAGACTTAATGTCCAGAGAAGTATGCTGTCTGCCAGGTGCCAAAATCCGAGATGTTATGGAGAGTTTGCTGAGACTCATCAAGTCCACTGACCATTACCCAATGATGCTAATTCATGTCAGCACAAATGATACTGCCAGGTATCACTCTGAGCATACGAGTATCAAAAGTGACTTCATGGCTTTGGGACAGAGGGTGAAGCAGATAAGTACACAGGTGGTTTTCTCTTCAATCCTCCCTGTTAAGGGTAAAGGCCAAGGCAGAGAAGTTCGCATCCTGGAGATGAATGCATGGCATGTGTGGATGGTGTCATTGAGAGTGTTTTGGTTTCCTGGACCATGGGATGCTGTTCCAAGGGTTGCAGAACAGAGATGGCGTCCATCTGTCCAAGAAAGGTCAATGTGTCTTCAGTAGCAGACTGGCTAATCTACTGAAGAGGGCTTTAAACTAGATTTGTTAGGGGTGGGTGAAGAAAGCCACCAGATAAGTGAGATATTAAATACCTTTATGGAAATGGGTAAAAGGGGCAACATATGGAAAGTGGTATATATAAATACCTGTAGCATGGGAAATAAGATCCCTGATGTTGAAGCTTTAATGGGAATGGCTGACTTGGATTTAGTGGCAGTTACAGAAACATGGTTCACAGAAAACTATGACTAGGATGTAACTATACCAGGCTATACTTTATTCAGAAAGGACAGGGTAGGAAGAAGGGGAGGAGGAGTGGCACTATATGTAAAAAATAATATTAAAGCTTTGGAATTACAGAGCTTAAAAGGGAGAGAGAAGGCACTGTGGGTTCAACTAGAAAGGGAAAGAAAAATCTATTTGCATTGGCGTGACATACAGACCTCTCTCACAAGAGGAAGAGGTGGATGAAGAGTTAATTGAAGACATACGCAGCATTGCTAGGAATGGGGAAGTGCTTCTGATAGGGGATTTCAATATGCCAGATGTTGATTGGCACATTCCTGCTGCAGTATCATCCAGAAGTAAGGAGATCCTGGATTCTCTACAGGGAGAACTATTCAGGCAATTGGTAACAGACCCCACACGTGAAGGGGCCATACCGGACTTGGTGCTTACCAATGGTGAAAGTGTTTCTGATGTTATAGTGGGAGATCATTTTGCATCCAGTGATCACCAGATGGTGTGGTTCAGTGTTAGGACTAGGGCTGTTAGAATCCATTCAAAAGCGAGGGTATTAGACTTTAGGAAAACTAATTTTGCCAATATGGGCCAATACCTCAGGGAGTCGTTAGCGGGATGGGAACAGCTGGGGGATGTGGAAAAGCAGTGGGCAAAATTGAAAGGGGATATTTTAAGGGGAACAAACCTTTTTGTTAAAATGGTAAATAAAGGTAAAAGAAAAAGGAGACCGCTATAGTTCTCAAAAGAAGTAACTGAGAAGGTGAAGAAAAAGAGGGAGGCTGTCATGAAATACAAGAGATCACAGAGAGAGGAAGACAGTTATCTATATTTGGAAAAATAGCAAAGTAGTCAGAAAAGCAAAGATTCAAAAAGAGGAGGAAATAACCAATGCAATAAAATGCGGGGATAAGACATTTTTCAGATATGTTAGTGAGAAGAGGAAGGGCAAAAGTGATATTGTCAGACTCAAGGATGAAGGGGAGGAATATGTAGAAGCTGATGAAGATAAAGTGGAATTGCTTAACAAATATTTCTGTTCTGTGTTAACAGATGAAGAACCAGGAACAGGACCTCAGAAAACACCCACAAACAGGAACAGAAGCGAGGGGTATCTTGAAGAATTTTCAGAAGATTGTGTTTGTGAGAAACTAGCTAAACCTAAAGTAGTCAAAGCAATGGGACCGGATGGGATACACCCTAGAATACTGAGGGAACATGGGGACACTCTAGCAGCTCCACTGACTGACCTCTTCAATGCCTTGTTGGAGTCTGGAGTGGTGTCAAAGGACTGGAGAGAGGCTCAGGTGGTCCCTTTACACAAAAGCGGAAGTAAGGATGTGGTTGAAAACTACAGGTCGGTTAGTTTAACTTCAGTGGTGAGTAAATTATTGGAAATGCTGATGAAAGAGAAAATAGTGAGGTTTCTAGTGTCCAGCGGATTACAGGATCTGAGGCAGCATGGATTCACCAGAGGCAGGTCTTGTCAGACAAATCTGATTGATTTCTTTGACTGGGTGACCAAGGAGTTGGACCAAGGGAGAGCCCTAGATGTGGTGTATTTAGATTTCAATAAAGCCTTTGACACCGTTCCTCACAGGCGACTTATAAACAAACTGAGCACCCTAGGGATGAGGCAACAAAGGGTACAGGTAAATGGAGCTCACTCTGAAGAGAAGGAAGTTACCAGTGGTGTGCCCCAGGGATCCTTAGTCCGATTGTTTTTAACATCTTTGTTAGTGATATAGCGGAAGGGCTGTCGGGTAAGGTTTGCCTCTTTGTGGATGATACCAAAATCTGCAATAGAGTAGACACCCAGGAAAGTATAAATAACTTGAGGAGGGATCTAGCTAAGCTTGAAGAATGGTCTAGAATTTGGCAGCTGGGATTTAATGTTAAAAAATGCAAGGTCATGCATTTGGTCTGCAGCAATCCAAGGGAGCTCAGTTTGTTCACAACCACTTTTTTGGAGGCCATTTAGGAGAAGAAAAGACCCGTGAGTGAATATTGACCCAGGTTTATTTTTTAGGACTATACAGGCAAGTCCAATTTATTGTGAGTACTACCTTCATGCCAACCAGCTAAGCTTGCTGGGGTCCAATTTGCCCCTTTAGTACCAATGCCAGTCATAGAAACACCCTATGAGAAAATGCCATGAATCTGGTAGACTTACTAGAGAGAACCACTCAAGCTAATAAGTACATTCTCATCATTCTTGATGATACCACCTGGAATATCTCCTGGGGAAATCCTTCAGACTCTCGCTTGGATTTTCCATTCAAGGGTAGCTAAGGCAGCCCTTCCCCCAACTTTTCCCTTTTTTATCCCTAATCTTTACCAATGCCTGAGACTGTAGTGACTCTAGCTGGGGCTTCAAAGTCAGCTTGGCAGAAAGGAACCTCCACCAATCAAGGCTTGGTCAAACTGGGACCTGGCAATCCTGCATAGACTGTCAAGACTCTGGGCTCAATATTTGAGGCACTTATCCAATTAACAGTATCTGCTAACTGGATAAGTGCCACCGACCACGATATTCAGTAGTACTGTGCCAATAATACCACAGAACATCCTTACAGACTGCTTTGACACTATCCAGATAGTGCCAAGATGGTCCATGATTAAAACAAAGGCAGAGTCAGCAGTTATCTATGCAACAGCAATATTCATCTGAATAACATAGGACAGCAAAAGAAAACCTGTCCTAAGGTTATTCAGGTAGCTTATTTATATAGTTGCGCTGAAATATTGCTGCTCTGTGGATAGTACTGCTACTGGCCGCATTATCTGGACATTCATTGCCAGTCAATATCTGAATACAGGTACTGAATATTCCAGGGTTTTTTTGGCTGCAGTGGCTGGCATTTCAAAAAACATCAACCACTACAATTGAATAATGGTCCATCTGTGTCTAATTATGCATGGGGAAGCAAGACCCTTTTCCTTCCAAAATAAGGCCTGTTAACACTTAACTCCTAGCTCTTACTCTGTGAGGTATGTTTACAAAACCTTCTTAATGTGCGCCCGGCGTTAGTATGCAGGATGCCATATAAGGAGTGGGCGTTTCAGTCTAAGGTAGCAAAATGGGATTAGCGCACGATAACACGCTCTACTGCGCACATTATCGGGCAAAGCGCCGCTAAGCGCATTACCGCGCGGTAATCTTAAGTAGGTGCACAGACATCCAAACATAGAAACAGAAGTGCAGCACAATGGTTAATACACTGACTGATGACACAGGGGTCATGAGTTCAATCCCCCAGTGTGCCTAATGCATAAGGCTGGCTGAGGCATCAGCTTTGACATGTAAGTATTGTTTCCTGAGGCATTTTATTTGTATTTTAATTATTGCTGCCAGCAAACACACCCTCATGTGCTGTAAGCTGAGGTGCCGCATAAGGCATCCTATAAGGCACTCCATAGGGCACATTATAAAGTGCACTGTCCGCCATGGCACCCTATAATGTCCCCTATAGGGCACCCTATAAGGCGCTCCATAGGACACCTTATAAGGCACCTTATATGGACTATAACCATAAGGTGCCTCAGAAGGCGCTTTATAGGGTGCCCTATAAGGCGCCTTCTGAGGCACCTTATGGTTACAGTACCCTGAGGGTGTTTTGCTGGCAGCACTAATGTACATTAAAAATAGACAATGCTTCAGACAGCCCTATTAAATAACCCCACTGTGGGTTTGAACCCATGACCTCTGGCTCCACAAGCAGTGAAGTAACCAGTGGGCTACAGCTCCATAGCTGCTAGCAAGCCCCTGGCTGGCTGCAGAAGGACTGCATGTCACCACACAAACAGTCTGCTGTGGTCACCAGGATAGGGTTAACCCACCCATACCCACAATGCACTGCACATGCAAATCAGCAGTCTACAGATGATCACAAGATGGGGTATGCACCCCCACAGCACCTCGGCCTGGTAGGGGGAACTGACCGTGTGTGGTACTGGCACAGAGTAGCTATACACTGTCACATTGTGCAGGTACTGTACTCACCCTGAGGGTGAGGTGGGGCGCCCAGCACCAGGTCCACAGCAGAAATAGGCCATGCTGCAGGACCCCAGCAGTGCTAATGTGTGAGATAGGTAGTGTCTGCAGACACACCTTGGATACATCTGTATTTCTCAGTCAAGGTTTAGCCCTTATGGACCCATAGGAGGATTATGTACCACCCCCCCCCCCCCCGGGGCTGAGGATGGTAAACAGGCTCTCCCACCAACAGATCCACATTCTACCTCCCTGCAATGGTGGCAGTAGAGGGGACCATCAACCCCAGTCCTGCTGGGGAACAGACACCCTACAGGGCAGTCAATGCAGCTCTGTACACATCCATAAAGCAATAGCAGACAAACATTAGGCCTGGATATGCTAAGCTGCACCCCATCACTATCCGATATTCTCCTGCAGCAAGCTTTCAGCCGCTGCACCCTGCAAAGTGTTCCAGCAAGACACATACCAGCTGCAGACAGTCTGCTAGCTAGTCCATAGTGCATGTTACTGGTGGAAATGCGTGCACCCCGAACTGGGATGTCAGCATACACACCAAGCAGATAAGTCAGTGACTGGGCCCCAAAAGGGAACCCATAAATATCACATGAAAGAAATACTACATAGCACTATGGGGGACCCTAGCCATGCCGTGGTCACTGCTCAGTCAGGGTGAGAGTGATCTCCCAGCAGAACATGCTGTGGCCACCCTGTTTGTGCAGGTGGTGGCCGGGCACTACAATGTCCCAGCCATTGCCCTATGCCCTGTGCAGACGCATCCTGGCGAGGCCACCCTGTCCGTGCTATACCCATGGTACCTTGCTCCTCATTATGCACATTGGCAGGCCAATACTGGCAACAGTGCTGGCAGTGTGGGCTGTGGAGGGTGTTTGCAGCCACCACACACTGGATAGACAGACACACACTCCCGCACCTATGCCAGCATTGTGCTACTATAGAGGTGTTTGGCAGCCCTGGCCACCACACCAGTCCTGAGCACAGTGCAAGCATGGCTATGGTACGCAATACTGTTGGGGTCACTCCCCAGGGTGGTAAACACTGTCAGACACAAGACCTGTAGCACACTCCACAGACATCAGAAAGGTTGCTATGATGGATCTCAATCAGCAAACCGTGCTTAACGTAGGAATTGCTATCTGCCAGTAATCATAGCTACCTTTTGATAGCTGTGTACCATATTCCCAGGTTTAGGGTGGCATTGCTACGGTATGCAAGTGCTAGTATTGGGAGATGCACGCAGGGCCCAATGTCCTGCCTCTCCAGGAGGCATTGGCTAATGGAGCCTGTGGGTGTGGGTGTGTCTGCCCCTGTTAGCTGCTGCTTTACAGCAAAGGTTCCCAACTCCAGTCCTGGTGTGCCAAACACTGTTCGGGTTTTCATGCTGTCCCTCATAAATATGCATGAGATACATCTGCATACCATGGGGGCGGTGCATAGATATGCAGCACAGGCATCTTTATTAGAGGCAGCATGGAACCTGAATGGTGTTTGGCCCTCCAGGACTGCATTTGGGAGACTCTGCTCTAGGTAATGCACCTGTTTATGGTGTCTGTGCTCTGTAGGGTAAAATGTAGGTGTTTTGGGCATGTTTATGTCATCTGCAATAAAGGTTCTGTCTGTATTAGCACGTTTTAGTAGTGGGTAAAAAATGGGGGCTGGGTTGGTAGGAACCACAGCTGGGACTTGAACCTGTGACCTTCTGCTCCTGAACACACTGGCTGTGTGCACTGCACCACTGTGTTGCCACAGAGACAGTACATTCCCTGGGGATACCATGACTGTTCATCAGACGGGGCCTGTCTGTTACAGTGCATGGCACCCACCTACACAGGGCTAGGCCATGGTCTGCTCTGGGCAGCTGCCACTGCCCCCTCCACCACCAGTGCCCCTCTGCCACCCTGCTGACATGCCCCTCTGCTGGTGGTGCTGGTGGAGCGCAGTCTCAGGCCATCCAGTGTGCGGGTAGGCGGCTGCCTATGGTGCGGGTTCTGGGGTAGGGGTGCCTGCATAGGTGTCCACGCTTCCCCCCAGCACC
Source organism: Ichthyophis bannanicus (assembly GCA_033557465.1). NCBI lineage: Eukaryota > Metazoa > Chordata > Amphibia > Gymnophiona > Ichthyophiidae > Ichthyophis > Ichthyophis bannanicus. The sequence continues at coordinate 160,163,036 of CM066033.1, forward strand.
GCCTGCCACTGTTCTGTGCCCTTGGGGATCCCTACTGGGTACTATCCCCTGTGACACTGTGGTAAGCACACTCTTGCCCATGCTGGGCCCTCATCAGTTGCTGTCTGGCTGCTCTACTGTTTCAGCATTCCTATGGGCCACCTAGGCATCACCCTAGTCCGCACTGTGGCCCAGCTGCAGTACAGCATGTGCCATCTGCAGCCCTCTGTGTCCCCTTTCCCAGCATCTGTCCAGTTGCCCATTCCGACATGCCCACCCTGTTGTTGTGGAACATGTGCACCCCATAGGAAACCTGTCCAATGGAGAGGGAAACCCTGATGAGCGCAATTGCACTATGGGATCATTCACCTTGTGTGGGGACGGAGTGTAGACCCTTCCAAAATTCATATCTTTTTTTGGAGCTTTCTCGGGAGTGCCTTTTGATGTTTCCCATTAATATCACTATTGCCCAGCTTGGTTATGTTTTTGTTATATTTTGTTGGGGTCATTTTCAATGTTTCTTTGCACTTTTGTTCCTTGCACATGTATCACACTTATCACTTTTTTGTAGGTTTCCCTGGTTTTGCTGTACATTGCTGACAGAAATGGTTTCTCTGCCCTTTAAATCAGCTCTAACGCCAGGATTTCACTGGCGTTAGTTTTGAGCCTCGGATTTCACATCGTTAGTGTGCGGGGAGCCTCTCCCCTCCCACTCTCCACCCATTGACCCCTTCGCCCCTGGGGAGCCTTCCTCCGCCCTCCGGGAGCCTTTCCCTGCCTTCAGCGCTCATTTGCGCCGCTGCGTGCGATAACGTGCGCTAAGGTACCTGAGCGCCTGATAAAGCGCCATTAACGCGGGTTAAGGCACCTTAACGCGTGGTAACGTCACAGAGCGCACATTAAGAAGGTTTAGTAAACATACCCCTTTATTCTTTCTTAATAGGAGTCCAGCTAGAAAATTCCTAAGGGCATATTCCTCTAAATGGCTTCCAGAGTAGATGTACCCCCTGAAAGGGCGTCTGAGGAAAAAATTCACTTCATGCTGCAGGGGCTTTAATGACAGTCAGATCACATAAGATACCCTACATGTTCTTTGGAGTTGCTCATGAGGATTCTGTTGCATTTTCGGAAAAAGAAGCATTGAGAATGGCAATAAGGTTTGGAACTCCCTTCTCTTGTTTTAGATGTTCCTTGTTTAGAACTGTGCATTTCACTCATTTCATCTTGGAGTTCCACTTTAAGACAGACTGTCCTGGTGATGGCACTTGCTGTTGCTGTTGGTGCATTTTGCAGCACAGGGAAATCCTTGTTACTGAGCCACCAGGACCCTTCTCGCAATGGACAACTTTCTTATTTTCTGCTGTTTTAGCTTCAGGTTTGTTTCCTGAGTCTTTCCTTCCAAAACATCACCAGGTCAACTTGGATGAAGACCCAGGAGACCAGATGTAATGACGGTAGTTGTTGGAGGTCCTGCTTTGTGCCACACCTGCTCTTACTTTTTCAGTTCCATTGGAGTGAAAAAGGGCAGCCTGGTTTCTTGTCTGCCCTCTCCAACAGCCTCCATCTTTTTATATAAAAAACCAGCAGGCAGATGGAGGCATGTGCATCAATGCAGTCAAATCAACGAAGACAAAGGAGCATGTTCCTTTGTATGTTTTTTTTCGTGTGAGTTGACTTTTAGAGGACCAGGGCTGGTCTAACTAGGGTGACAGGATTTGAGGTGGCGGCAGCATTGTGTCGGCCACAGGGAATCTTTTTAAAGCTGCTGCCAGTAACAGGCCTTCGAGCATCTGTATGTGTTTGCTCAAGGCCTGCCACATCCCCTCCCTCCCTCCGACATGTGAGCAGGGCATGACAGGCCTTGGACACTCATGTGTGTACAGATTTATTGATTGAATATATTTATTTATTATTAGTACTTAGCTCACACCTTTTCAGGAGAAGATCAAGGCAAGTTACATTCAGGTACAGTATGCCAAAGACCCACTACTCACTGTAGCTTTGAAGGGATTCCCTTAGCTGGAGCTATGCTGCCACCCCACAAAGACTGTACTTTGGTCTCAAATGGAAGAAGAGGAGACAGCAGCAGCAGTGGTAAGAAGAAAGGAGGGGTGGGGAAGGAAGAAAGAGATGTTGGGCATCTGAGGGGGGTAAGGGAAGGAGAGAGATGCTGGACACCTTTGGTAGAAGGTAATGAGAAAGATGATGGACACATTGGGGGGTGGGAAGGAATAAGAGAGATGCCAGATACCTTGAGGTTGGGAAGAGGAAATCCTGAAGAGCTGGTGGAGGGGGGGACGACTAGGGAAAGGAGATACTGGACACCTCACACCTCACCTGGGAGGGGGTTGGGAAGAGAAGGGGAAATGCTGGACGACAGGGCAGAGTAGGGTGGGGTGGGGGTACAAGGCTGATGGTTCACCTGGGGCTAGCTGCTTTAGTAACTCTAGCCACCAGCACTGAATGGGAGGCCCCTGATATTTAAGCACATTGCCTCTATTATTTCTGGAAAACTAGATTGTATTATTTCAGACTTTTTAATGGAATTGTAAGCAACCATGAGGACAGAGGGAATAGGAGCTTTGATAAGCCTCTGCTATAAGAGACCACCCCCCTCCCTGCAGCGATTTTGCATATTAAGAGATCCGAAAGTAAGAACAGTTTCAGATAGGGAGATCATCTAATATAAGTGTGAAAGTGTGCTTTTATCTAGCTTTGGGAAATGGAAAATTTTCCAAAAATTGATTTCTGCTATTATCTGATGGCATGCCCTTGTAACTATTTAAATAGCTAAACAAATTGCTTATTTTAACTCCATATCTGTAGCTGAGGTCAAGGATTTTTATCCTGGTAGATTATGTATGTGGATTCTGTCTTTTCTCTTCTTAGCTCTCAAATAACTAGAAAGAACTATTCCCATTTTGTTTTGGCCAGTATAGCATTTTAAATTCATCATGAGGACTATCTTGCCCATTCTTTGACTTGCTAAAATATTATACTGAAATTTGTTTCCACAAGTTTAGCAGAACTCTGTATTAGTACCAACAAGTTCTCCAATTCTGTAATTTCAACATTTATAGAACAACGAATTCCTTTTTTTTTTAGCTATAAAAGCACCATAGCTAATGATTTCACCATGAAGAATCCCAAACTAAACATGTATGCCTACATCCAGGCCCGTACCTAGCCTTGTGCGAGCGGTGCGGCTGTACAGGGCGCAAAGGCTTAAGGGGCGCATTTTAGCTGTCTTCCGTTGCCTGCCGCCGCCACTTTTTCTTCTCTCAGCGGCGACAGGCAATGGCAGGACAGCTAAAATGCGCCCCTTAATTAAACCTTCTTGACGGCATGCTAAGCAGATCTTTCCCTCGGGACAGATCTGCTTAGCATGCCGGCGACTTGCACATCAGGCATGCCTCTTCTCTCCTGCCGCAGGGGGAGGGGGGGCGCCCAATGTTCAAGTCTCACAGGGCGCGATCTTCCCTCGGTACGGCCCTGCCTACATCATTAGCTTGGAAAATTTTCATAGTCATCTGAGTTATTTTCTTACAATAGTCCTGATCCTCCACTAAATCTGAGTTAAATCTCCATAGCTTAGTTTGTATCTGGCAGCAATGTAGCTCTACCTTCAGAGAAACACAGGCATGATCCAAAACGTGTATTTTACATCAACAAACAGGACTGAATCAGGCACACAAGTGGTTGATGTCATCTGATGGTGCCAGGATGAAACTGCTCTCCTAGAGCTCAGAACTTACTAAATGGCAGTAAAGGAGCATCTTTTCCCGTGCGTTAACAGCCACGAGAAGGGGTTACCGTGTGGTAAGTGTGCTGGGCATATCAGAAGCGTTCCAGCATTAAGGGGTGCTAGTGGACACTTACTCTATGTTAACAGCACATTCTGCGTTCAAGGGTGGTAGTGGACACCTACCAAGCGGTAATAGGACATTAAGGGGTGGTAGTGGACACTTACCGTATGTTAATAGCACATGCTGCGGGAAGGTGTCTGGTATGCACCTTAATGCAGAAAAGCCACTGAAACGCTGAAAGGGAGGCAGGGAAGCCATTGGAGAAGGTATGGATGCAAGCACAGTTGGTTGCTGATAGAGTTGATACACCTGATGCCTTACTATGTGGTAATATGTGTGATGAGCATGTCTGACCGTACAGCAGGCTTATGCTATTGACTAGGCGAGATAGGCGGCTGCCTAGTGATGATGGTCAGTGTGGGTGTTGGCTGTGTCATGGGTGAGTGGTGGCAGTGGAGTCAGTGGAGGGGATGCAGCAGCGGGGGGCACTGTGACAGGCATGCAGTCCTAGATGCACCTGAAAGCATACACGTCATAGGCCAGGACAGTGTCTAGGTGGAGGCAGCATGTGCCTGATGTGGGCAGCAAACGGAGGATTGTCCATGAGTGCGCATGTGAAGTGTGCATGATATGGCGAACTGCTGCAAATGACCCCTGAGGGTGATGGTGGGGCAGCTACCTGCCAGTAAACTGCCCCACCATGGTCAAGTGGTGGGTGCAGGGCTGTGCCATGGATTATCCAAGCAGAGAATTTGCATTGTGTGTGGTGGGTGGATGTATAAGTTCATACAGGCCAAAAGCATTTGGTGTGTGTGAACAAAAAGTAGCAGTGCCATGGGCTTCATGAAACACCATTTGTGCGGATGGGACTGGTGCCTCAGCCTGTGCAACTGCAAGAAAATACACCCGACAGAGTGGCATGATAGAAAGGGACAAGTTGAGTCCATTTGCCCCATGTGGGGCAAGCAATGATAGCAGAACAGTGCAGGGGATGGCTATGCAACGAAGGTTAGGTGCCTGAATGTACGAGATATATCCTCTTTACATAAACTGGGAGGTCACAATGATTGCAAAATGGAAACGTATCCATACCAGATGATCCAGATATCTGTTGCGTATGCATCACTGATCCACTGCAATGCACCACGGCATAGCCACTAAAGCCATACTCACAGATTATGGGGAATGCCATGTTGGGATACCCAACGTGAGGCCATAACGCATAGAAATGTAGAAGAATGATTGTGTGCAGGTCAAAGCAGATTCAGGACTGTGCAAGCGCACCCAGGCACAAAATGAACAAATGGGAATCAAACTCTGGACTGTTGACAATGGCGATATTGCACCAATCAATAGACTACACCTTCACACAGCTTTACATAGATGGGTAGAACCCACAGATCTCTGATCAAACTGTTTGCTGTCTGTGCCGGTATAGGTTGGGCCCTCCACTACCCATGAGGCACTGCACATGCAAAATAGCGGTCTGCAGCTGAAGAACCAATGGAGAATGCACTGATACAGCATATCAGCTCAGTAAGATGCACTGGCTGTGTGTACTACATGCACATAACAACAGCAAGCCGTGCTGCAGAGCGGTTTCAGATGTCACCCTGAGGGTGAGGAGGGGTGCCCAGCACCTGATCCACTGAACCTGCCCTATTAGAGATAAACTCTGCTATAGATTTGCATCACTGTTGGTTTGTGGTAGGTATTGTCTGTTGTGTGTTATGATTCCCCCCAACCTCCTCTGTAGGTAACAGCAACAGCTTGGTCCTGTGTTCTGCCCATATTGGACACTAACCCTCTGATTACAGTGCAGGTGAGTGGCTGGGTCAATATGCTGCTGCTATAGACAGCTCCTGCAGTGGGGGTGTACAGGCTGGTGTGAAGCTACTGTCCTGCCAGTACCGCAGTGAATAGACCATAAACCACTACTGCCCCCAACCATTGAGGACTAACAGTTGACTATAGCACAGGCAGTAAGACTGCCTGTGCTGCCCTTCACTAGGCTGTGTCAGCCAAGCATAAACCAGCTGTGGTTGGTCTGCTGGTCAGTATGCACGGCATGTGTGCATTGTGACCAAGAGCACTCTGCCTTGGGATATTCAGCATTGACACATAAGAACATAAGATATGCCATACTGGGTCAGACCAAGGTCCATCAAGCCCAGTATCCTGTTTCCAACAGTGGCCAATTTAGGTCGCAAGTACCTAACAGTTTTCCCAAAGACACAGGTTCCACAATGCTTGCATTGGGGCAAGCAGTGGATATTCTGGGTTCACTTTAATAATGGCTTATGGACCTTTCCTCCAGGAACTTGTCAAAACCTTTTTTAAACCCAGCTACACTAACAGCTTTTATGACATCCTCTTAGCAAATTCCAGAGTTTAATTACACATTGAGTGAAAAAATATTTTCTCTTATTAGTCTTAAATAGGTTACCCTGTAGCTTCATTGAATGCCCCCTAGTCTTTTTATATTTTGATGGCGTAAACAATCAATCTATGTTTTCCCGTTCCACTCCATTTATCAATTTATAGACCTCTATCATATCTCCCTTCAGCCATCACTTTTCAAGGTTGAAAAGCCTTAACCTTTTTAGCCTCTCTTCATAAGGGTATCCTTCCATCCTCTTTACCATTTTGGTGGCTCTTCTCTGTACCTTTTCTAATAACGCTATATCCTTTTTAAGATACAGCGACCAGAATTGCACACAATATTCCAGGTGCGGTCACACCATGGAATGATACAGAGACATCGAATATGACAGTGAAATTGCAAAGTTGGCTCTAGTTTTTTTTGTAATCTACAAGAATTAATGTTTACATTACGAAATGCATGTCAATAGTAAATACATTAGGCCTTCGGTTAATACCTGTAAAAAAACAAGTCATAGACTACTTCTTAGATTTTTTCGCCTGTCTCTTGTACAACTGTTCGGGAGCTTCTCTGAGGAGTGTCCAGCAGTAGTCAGCCAGCATTGTAGTGGACCATTTTCCCTGGTATCTTTGCTCCATTGTTGCGATATCCTGGTGAAAATGTTCGCCCTGTTCATCACTGACCATACCACAGTTGTCAGGAAAGAAATCGAGATGGGAATCAAGGAAATGGATCTTTAGAGACATATTGCAGCCAAGTTTCTGATACTGCATCAGCATGTCTTCTACTAGTTCCTTGTAGTTTTCTGCCCTAACATTCCCGAGAAAGTTTGTTGACACTAGGCGAAAAGCATTCCATGCTTGTTTTGCATCACCCTGCAGCAAGTTGTGAACCGGTCATCTTTGAAGAGCTCTCGAATCTGAGGACCCACAAAAACTCCCTCTTTAATCTTTGCTTCGCTGAGTCGAGGGAATTTTTCATGCAGGTATCGGAAAGCTGGCGAAGTGCGGTCCATGGCTTTCACAAAGTTTTTCATCAAACCTAGTTTGATGTGAAGGGGTGGTAGCAGGATTTTGTGAGCCTCAACCAGAGCTGGGTGCTGGATATTCTTCTCTACAACTGTTACATTTTGTCTGCGATTCCATTCCTTCTGCAAGTAGTGCCAATCCCTTGTTCGGCTATCCTACTCACATAAGAAACACATGTATTTTATATATCCCTGCTGCAGTCCCATTAAAAGGGCAACTACCTTCAAGTCACCACAGAGGTGCCAGCTGTATGTTTATGTTTATTTATTTGATATACCACCCTACTTTATCAATCAGAGCGGTTTACAATTCACAAACAATTAGAAACAGGCACAGGGCCAGAAAGGAGGAAAGGAAGTTACAAATTGTTGATATAATAGAACGAGAGAAAGGATACAGGACTATACGTAGGGGACAGGATCAGACAAGAGGGGAGGGAAGGTCATAGGCCAAGGAAAAGAGGTGGGTTTTAGGTCTCGCTTGAAGGTGGCGTGATGGGGTTCTAACCGGAGGGAGGTGGGGAGTGAATTCCAGAGTGCAGGGCCAATAAAAAAGAAAGCAGAGGAGCGGGTGGATTGAAGGTGAGCGAGGGAGGGGGAAGGGAGATTAAGGCGGTTAAGGTGGAAGGAGCAGGGAGTGTGTCTGGGGGTGTGGAATGTAATAAGGTCTGCCAGGTATTGTGGAGTACTAGTGTGAAGAGCCCTTTGAACTAGAGTAAGTAACTTAAACTGAGTGCGAAAGGAGTGGAAGTCAGTAGATGCTTTAAGTTATCGTATGTCTCTTTCATGTGGACGGTATACACTACTGGAATAGATGGAAGAATGTTTCCATTGTTCAAAAGCACAGCCTTCAGACTCAGTTTCGAAGAGTCTATAAATAGTTTCCAGTCTTGTGGGTCATGAATGATTTTTAAGGCATTCATGAGGCTTTCAATATCGGAACAGAATACCAGATTACTTTCCTTTCCGACTGCGTATAGTGCACTACTGACGTCAGATGACTTCAGCAGCCGTCTGGCAGTAGTATTGCATTGCATCAGAAAATGATGCAATCAACTCTGGATGATGTGTGCATGCTGGTATTATGCAATGTGATGCAATATTACATTATTCAAGGCTTATTTGGGATGTTGTTGATGTCCTACTGGATAAATTTACACAGTGAAACGTCAAAAATGAACTACATGCAATATCTTCAAAACGAGAGCCAATAAATTTTTTTAAATGTTATATTCCTGGTCAGCTCACCAAGATACTACAGATTAGGGCCTTTTAAAGTCAGTAACTATTTCAATGTTGACCAGTGTTATCCACAATGACGCCTAAATCTTTTTCCTGGGTGGTGGTTCCTAATGTGGAATCTTGCATCGTGTACCCAGGTTGGGTTTTCTTTCCTAGGTGCATAACTTTGCACTTGTCCACATTAAATTTCATCTGCCATTTGGATGCCCAGTCTTCCAATGTATCAAGATCCTCTTGCAATTTTCCACAATCCTCAAGGGTTTTAACAACTTTGAAGAGTTTTTTGTCATTTGCAAATTGATAACCTCACTTGTTCTTCCCATTTCCAGGTCATTTATGAATATGTTAAAAAGCAGCGGACCCAGCACTTCACTATTCACCTTTCTCCATTGGGAAAACTGGCCATTTAATCCTACCCTCTGCTCTCTATCTTTTAACCAATTGCTGATCCACAAATATACACTGCCTCCTATCCCATGACTTTTTAATTTTGCCAAAAGACTCTCATGAGGGACCTTTTCAAAGGCTTTCTGAAAGTCCAGATACACAACATCAACCAACTCACCTTTGTCTACCTGTTTATTTATATCTTCAAAAAACATAACAGATTAGTACAACAAGACCTTCATTGGCTAAAGCCATGTTGGCTGTCTCCCATTAAGCCATGGCTATCTACATGTTCAATAATTTTGTTCTTTATGATGGTTTCCACCATTTTTCCCAGTACTGACATCAGGCTCACTGGTCTGTAGTTTCCCCGATCACCCCTGGAACCCTTTTTAAAAATTGACATTACATTGGCAATCCTCCAATCTTCAGGTATTACAGATGATTTTATTGATAATTCAAAGATTACTAATAGTAGGTCTGCAGTCTCATATTTCAATTCTTTCAACACCCTTGGTTGTATACCATGAGGTCCAGCTGATTTGCTACTCTTCAGTTTATCAAATAGTTGTAATATATCTTCCCGGTGTTTTGATATTTCTTTCAATTCTTCTGCAGTATTGATTATTTTTTTTATTTACAGTCTTTTTTATACTGCGCTATTCGACATCAGTGCGGTTTACATGAAACAGAAACTTCTCCAGGACCAAGCAGGAAGTCAGTCCTCACATATGGGTGACGTCGGCGCCGACAGAGCCCTCGCGGAGCAATTTTCCCCAGCTTTCAAAGAAAGCCTTTGGGAATTGCAGCGCGCATGCGCGGTCCTCTTCCCGCCCAAGGGTGCCATCTTGCTCAGTCTTCTTTTTTCCGCGGAGCCCTACAGACGTCGTCTGTGAATCCCCGCAGAAAAGATGATTTTTTCTCTTTTTTCTTCGGTTCGACGCCGGTTCTTTTCCCGCCCGGACTCGCGACGCCGGTTGCGAGTCCGTTCCGTATTTTTCGGGTTTTTGTCCTTCGTGACAGATTTCGCGCCATTTTCCTTTTTCCCTGGCAGCCCGGTCATTCGACCTCACAGGGGCCCTTTTTTCCCCGATGGCTGCCAGCGGCTTTAAAAAGTGTGATCTCTGTAAGAAACTCATGTCTCTTACAGACACTCATGACTTCTGCCTCCGCTGCCTCGGCCCAGATCATGACTCCATGATCTGTGTGCCATGCGGCAAAATGTCCTCAAAAGCATTGAGGAGTCGGCAGCATCAGCGGGAGCGTATCTTCTCTGACTCCGGCCGGGCTCGGACCTCGTCAGAGGCTTCGACGTCTCGGGACTCTGGTCCGGAGCATCGTCGAAGTTCCTCTGAAAGGGGGTCTCCTACCCGGGAACATCATCGGAAGAAGAAACCCGCGAGGGCGGGATCGGTGGACGCTCCTGGTTCCTCGAGGGCCAGGTTGCATAGCCCCGATTCCCGTCCCGGGTCCTCGGAGATGGAGAGGCCGTCAAAACATCCTCGACTCGAGGTGGACTTGCCCGCTCACGTGAGTACTGTTGTCCTCATTGACTCGCCTCCGAAGGACCCGACGTCGGGCCCGACGCCGTCGGGGCCCGAGTCGGGGGCTGCTGGGTCTCCTGAGCTCGAACTCAGGTTGACGGCCTTGGAGAGCAGTCTGACTGCCTTCCTGGACCAGCAGCGGGTATTGATCGCTGGCCTCGCCGGTGTTTCTGCCCTGACCGCCGGGACGTCGACCTCCAAATCGACCCCGGAGACCGAGCCGATCCTCGAGTCCATGAGGGCTCGAGTCGATCCTCGGTCGAGGTCTCCTTCGGCCTCCCGTTCGGGACCGAGGTCGTCGACGCCGACTCCCTCGGCGTCGGAGCGGATAGCATCGGTGCCCGCCCGACCGGAGCCGCCCGACTCCTCCTCCGAGGAGTCGGCCTGGGAATCTGAGGACGAAGAGTCACCTGGTTCCTTTCGGACTCGGTGTGTCCCTTCGGACTCCCCCGAGTCCGAACCTCGGAGACGGTCCCCCCCGGAGGATACCCGGTTCTCGGACTTCGTGAGGGATATGGCCAAGGCCTTGGCCTTCCCTGCGGATCCCGAGGAGGAGCCTCGAGTCGAAGAACTCGATGCCCTCCAATATGACTCTCCCCCGAAGGAGGCCTTTATTGTACTGGTTCCTCCGATGCTGGAACGACTTCTCTTCCGCATGTGGGAGAGCCCGGCATCGTCGCCGGTATTAAGCAAGCGGGTCGATTCCATTTATCGAGTCCGCAAGAGCCCCGGCTTCCAAAAGGCACAACTACCGCACCATTCCATGGTGGTGGAATCGGCCATGCATAGACTTAAGAGTCAAAAAATGCACTCCTCGGTGCCCCCTGGTAGGGAAGCCCGAAGCCTGGATGCCCTCGGTAGGAAGTGCTTCCAGGGCTCTATGCTTGCTTGTCGAGTCCAGACTTACCAGCTCTTCATGGGCATGTATCTCCGAGACCTGGCTAAGGAAATAGCCGGGTTCTCTGCTGGTCTCTCCGACGAACCTTTGCAGAGGTTCCAAACCTTGTCTACTGGTATTCGGGAGTGCTCCAAGTTTATTTCTCGAGCAGCCTATGATGGTTTTGAGGCTTCGGCTCGAGTAGCTGCGGCCGGCATCGGTGGACGCCGCCAGGCTTGGCTTCAGACGTCCGACCTCGAGCCCTGGGTACAGGACAAGTTGGTCGATGTCCCCTGCCGAGGTGATAACCTCTTTGGAAAGCCCATGGATGAGAAGGCTGCACAAATCGAGACGGAGACTCTCACCAGAACTCGTCTCTCAAGGAAGACCTCTGCCCCTTCTCAAAAGAAGAAGGCCTCGGGGAAAAAGCCCTTTTACCCGAGGAAAGGTGCTGCCTATAAATACTACCCTCAATATCAGGCCTCAGCAGCTCCCCCACAGGGAAAGCAGGCCAAGGGACGGGGTAATGGGTCCTGTAGGCAGCAAGCCCCCAAGCCTGCACCACCGGCCCCTGCTCAGCAGGGTGGGGGTTTTTGACTTCCTCAGCATAGCCTCTCCCCCTCAGCTGGTTTCTCTCAGCACAGGAGGCCGGCTGGTCCACTTTGCCCAAAGGTGGTCCAACATCACCACAGATACCTGGGTACTTCACATAGTTCAAAAGGGCTATCTTCTTCACTTTCACCAGGTACCTCCCTCCTACTTTCCAGGGGAGCCTCCCAGACTACCTTTGCACAGGGACTTACTCCTTCAGGAGTTGGCAAGTCTTGTTCAAGAACGAGCCGTGGAACCGGTGCCCCACCACCTGAGGGGCCAAGGCTTTTACTCCAGGTACTTCCTGATTCCAAAAAGAACAGGGGGCCTCAGACCCATCCTGGACTTGCGAAACCTCAACAAGTTCCTTGCAAAGGTAAAGTTCAAGATGCTTACCCTTGGAATCCTGCTGCCCTACCTCCAGCAGGGAGACTGGCTATGCTCCTTGGATCTGAAAGATGCGTATACTCATATCCTCATTCATCCGGACCACAGACAATATCTCAGATTTGTTGTGGGAGGAAATCATTACCAGTACAGAGTGCTGCCCTTTGGCCTATCCTCCGCACCCAGGGTGTTTACCAAATGCCTCGCAGTGGTGGCGGCTTATCTGAGACTTCAAGGTCTGTTTGTGTTCCCATACCTGGACGACTGGCTCATCAGGGCCCCATCTTCACCAGAGGCCGCTCAAGCCACTCAGCGCACTGTGGCTCTGCTCCAGCACTTGGGTTTTGTCATAAACTTCGCAAAGTCCACTTTGCTCCCCTCTCAAAATCTCGAGTTCATCGGCGCCAGGTTGGACACACTTCAGGCCCGGGCCTTCCTCCCTCTGGACAGGGCCAAGCGGCTCATGGATCTCGCCGGCCACTTTCACAGCAATGCACTGGTCTCAGCCAGGCACTTTCTGCGACTGCTCGGCCATATGGCTTCCACGGTCCATGTGACCCCCAATGCCCGACTGAACATGCGTCCTGCTCAGTGGTGCCTTCGCAATCAATGGCATCAGGCCACGGGGAGCCTAGCGGACTCTGTGCAGATCTCCGACCAGCTGGTCTCCTCTCTGCGATGGTGGCTTCATCTACCCAACCTAGTGCTAGGAGTGGCTTTTCAGTCCCCTCCGCATTCTCAGGTCCTAACGACCGATGCTTCCCTCCTGGGTTGGGGAGCACATTGCCAAGGGTCATGTACTCAAGGACTCTGGACTCCTTGGGAGTCTGCTCAACAGATAAACTTCCTGGAGCTCAGAGCCATCCGACTAGCTCTCAAAGCCTTCTCTCACCTGGTGTCCCACCAGTCGCTGCTGATACAGACGGACAACCAGGTTGCCATGTTCTACGTAAACAAACAAGGCGGAACAGGCTCCTTCCTCCTCTGTCAGGAGGCGCAACGGCTATGCTCTTGGGCAGTCCGCCAGGGCATCCTCCTCAGGTCTGTCTATCTCCCAGGTCAAGAAAATTACCTGGCCGACAAGCTCAGCAGGATCCTCCAGCCACACGAGTGGAGGTTGGATCCGCTGGTGGTTCAGCGGATCTTTCTCAAGTGGGGCCTCCCCACCATGGATCTGTTTGCCAGTCCTCTGAACCGGCAGCTGCCCAGATTCTGCTCTCGACAGCCGTATCCTCTCCGGGTAGCGGCGGATGCTTTTCTGATTCCATGGTCCACCGGCCTCTTGTATGCCTTTCCTCCCATGCCACTGGTGTCTCGGACGCTCTTCAAGGTTCTCAGAGACAAAGCATCGATGATCCTAGTGGCTCCCCGGTGGCCGAGACAACCTTGGTTCCCGCTTCTGATGCAGTTAGCGGTAGACACTCCTCTTCCACTGGGATTTCAGCCCGACCTCCTGTCGCAGGATCAGGGGACTCTCCTACACCCCAATCTCCGGTCCCTTCATCTGATGGCCTGGCTGCTGAAAGGGTAGTCCTTGCTCCTCTGCAGCTACCTCCAGATGTGGAGGAGGTCGTCTTGGCCTCCAGGAGGCCCTCCACCCGAAGGGCCTACGCTCTCAAGTGGCGTCGGTTCTCCGTCTGGTGTACTCAGCAGTCTCAGGATCCTTTCTCCTGTTCAGCATCAGTGGTCTTGCAATACTTGCTCTCTCTCTCTAACCTTGGACTTAAGTCCAACTCGGTCAAGGTCCACCTCAGTGCTCTTTCTGCGCATCACATGCCGGTGGATGGTAGACCTCTTTCCAGCCACCCTCTGGTGGCTTGGTTTCTCAGAGGCCTCCTTCTCCTTAAGCCACCTTTGCGCCCGCCAGCCCCGGACTGGGATCTTAATGTGGTTTTGCAGCGGATTACCTGTCCGCCCTTTGAGCCTATGGCTACTTGTCCGCTACGTTTTCTTTCATGGAAAACCTTGTTCTTGGTAGCCCTCACTTCTGCTAGACGCGTTAGTGAGCTGCAGGCCCTGGTTTCTGATCCTCCTTACACTAGGTTCTACAAGAACCTGGTAGTCTTACGGACTCACCCTAAATTTCTTCCCAAAGTGGTTTCCACTTTTCACATCAACCAGGAGGTGGTACTTCCGACCTACTTTCCCAGGCCACACTCCAGCCGAGCTGAAATGGTCCTGCATACCCTGGACTGTAGAAGGGCGTTGACCTTCTACCTTGACCGTACGCGGGAGCACCGAAAGGCTGTTCAGCTCTTCGTGTCTTATGACCCCAACAAGTTGGGGCTCCCTGTCTCCAAGCGTACTCTGTCCATCTGGATTGCTGACTGTATCGCTTGGGCTTACGAGGCAGCCGGCCTCGTGCTGGACAGTAGAGTCACAGCTCATCGTGTTCGGGCGAAGGCTACGTCGGTAGCTTACCTCCGCTCTGTTCCATTGGCAGACATCTGCCGGGCCGCTACTTGGTCTTCAAGCCAGACTTTTGCAGCCCATTACTGCCTGGAGAGGGAGTCCTGCAGGGACAGTGCTTTCGGACAGGCAGTCCTCCGTAACCTCTTCAAGGTATAGGCAACTCCTACCCTCCGTCCCGGTTGTTGGGCTACCGGTTGGAGACATACTCAGAGAAGATTCCTTCCTTCTATGCTACTGACCTTGAGGGAGCTCATTTTTGTGCTTAGGGTCTCCGGTAGCCTTAAGCTTGGGAGTCCCATATGTGAGGACTGACTTCCTGCTTGGTCCTGGAGAAAGCGTAGTTACTCACCTGTAACAGGTGTTCTCCAGGAGCAGCAGGAATCAGTCCTCACAACCCTCCCTCCTCCCCTTGGAGTTGCAGTTATATGATTTCGTTTTTTGCTAATTTTTTGCTGTCTTTTAGCTATGTCATCTGACTGAGCAAGATGGCACCCTTGGGCGGGAAGAGGACCGCGCATGCGCGGTGCAATTCCCAAAGGCTTTCTTTGAAAGCTGGGGAAAATTGCTCTGCGAGGGCTCCGTCGGCGCCGACGTCACCCATATGTGAGGACTGATTCCTGCTGCTCCTGGAGAACACCTGTTACAGGTGAGTAACTACGCTTTATACGGTGCAGGGGACTGTTCTGTATTTACAATAAACAGGTGCTTAAAACTTGGATAAACTGGGGTAACTATTTACATATAGGCTTCATATCAGGTCCTGTCGTAGATTAATGATGGTGTGTTGGTGTATGTGAGATGGTTGTTGGTACACCTACGTCTAGGTAGTGTTTGAGGAAGAGGTGCTGTTTTAAAGCCTTCCTGAATTGTATTAGGTCAGGGATTGCCCGGATGTCAGGTGGTAGGGCATTCCAGCATCTGGGTGCGCAGAATCTAAATGCCCTGTTTACTGTTGTCTGGGTGCATTGAGTTACTGTCTTAGGGATTAACAGTGTGTTTATTGCTGCAGATCTTCTGGCCCTGTTGGGGGGAGTCATGTGGGTGAGCTCTGTGAGTGAGGCTGAGGAGAGCCCGTTGATGGCCTTGAAGGTCAGCAGTAGGGTCTTGAAGGTGAGTCTGCTGTGAATAGGGAGCCAATGGAGCTGTTTCAAGATGGGTGTCACATGGTCATGCCTGGAGGCGCCATGTAGCACTCTGGCTGCGGTATTCATTGCTAGCTGGAGTGGATACAGTGTGGCTCGTGGAAGCCCTTGTAAGATCGCATTGGCGTAATCGAAATATGGGATGATCAGCGCTTCATAGATTGTCCGGAAGTCGTCTGGTACTAGCAAGGAGCATAAGTGTCTGAGAGTCCGGATCTTATGATAGACTGCTTTTACCATGTTGCTAATGTGCACTTTCATGTCTAAGCATTGGTCTAAGGTGACCCCAAGGTATCGGATTGTGGACTTGGTTTGTAGCTCCGCTTCCTTGACTTTTAGGCAGGCTGGAGGGATGAATTCTTGGTTCTTCGTGACAAACAGAACTTCTGTTTTCTTGTGCTGTATTCGGAGGTTTTGGGTCTGGAGCCAGTTGGCCACTGCGTCGAAGCAGTCTGTTAGTGGGGAAAAGTCTGGATGGTCAGTTAAGAAAGGCATGTACATCATCGGCATATATCAGGCAGTTAACCTTGAAGGATCGGATGAGGTTACAGATTGGCTGCATGTAAAGGTTGAACATCAGGGCAGAGAGGGAGGAACCCTGTGGGACGCCTTGCTTCTGGTGGAAGGGTTCCGATGTTGAGGTTTCCGAGCGTACGTGCTGCCATCTGTCGGACAGGTATGATTTGCACAAGTTTAGTGCAGTGTCACAGATACCCTTCTCTTCAAGCCGCTTCAGGAGGATCTCATGGCTTACCGAGTCGAATGCGGCGGCTATATCCAAGAAGACGAGGACAAACCCTTGGCAGGCTTTATCGATTCCGGTAATTATGTTGCTGAAGAGGGTAGTGAGTAGGGTTTCCACACCATGGGATTCCCTGAATCCATGTTGGCAGTGGTCCAGCAGGGCGGTGTCGTCAATGTGGTGTTGTATCTGGCGTTGGGCTTCTTTTTCAATTATTTTGGCTAGTAGTGGTATGCTCGATATAGGTCTGTACGATTCAACCTTCTGAGGGTCAAGCTTGTTATTTTTCAGCAATGGCCTGATGGATGTGTGTTTGAGGCTTTGGGGGAATGAGCCAGTTGCGAAAGACAGGTCCATGAGTCTGGCTATGAACGGGCTGAATTTGCTACGTAGCTCTTTTATCCAGAAGGCAGGACAGGGGTCCGTCTGTGCTGTGGAGGTGTTGATCGAGGCGATTGTGTCTTCGATGTGCTTCTTGGACGGGGTGGAGAAGGTGGTCAGTGGTGTTGTGTATGTTGGTTCTTGGGCAGTGGTGGGTACTGAGGACTTGGTGGTCTGGCATAGCTTTGATTGCAGGAAATCTTCAAATTCTTGAGGGTGAATCATACTTGATTGTTCCGGTCCCGGTTCTTTTGTTAGGTTCTTGACAAGGTTGAATAAGTCATGTGGTTTGCTTAGTGAGCGTTTCAGAGTATCAGTGTGGAATTGCCTTATTTTCCCTGTGACTGCCTCACGATGTTTTGCCAGGTGACTATTATATGCTTTCTGGTCTGCCGAGGAGTGTGAACGCCACCAGCATCTTTCGAGCTTCCTTAGGCAGAGGAGAGATGTTCTTAACTCAGTGGAGTACCAGGATGCAGTGGCTCGTTTCCTTGGAGGCTTGTTTGATGGAGGGCATTGTGCAATGGTACTGAGGCTGTTATTCCAGCTGGAGATGAGCTTGTCGAGGTTAGGTGTTGTCAGGGCAAGGAGTGAGCGGGATTGGGTCAGGATAGTTTCCTTGTCGAAAGGTCGGAAACTCCGTGATGGTGTCCTGGTGGTGCTACTCGGGCTTCTGGAGTACTTCGGGTGGTGGCCCGATACTGGTATCTGGAAATTGATTAACTTGTGATCGGACCATGATATCGCAGTGACTGACGGCGAAGGGACGTGGGCATTTTCAAAGGCTGTTTGTGGGGCAAATATCAGGTCCAATATGTTTACTTTTACGTGAGTGGGTTCATTGATTAGTTGCTGGAAACCTAGTTCGTTGAGGGCTTCGAGGAAGGCTACGGCTTGTGTGTCCTGCAGGTTTGGTAGATTGAAGTTCCCTAGTAGCCAGGTTGGGGTGCGAGGGTCCAAGGCATTGCAGGCAAGGTCGATTGTCGTTGAGAGGTTGTCAGGTGAGGTTGATGGTGCTCTGTACATTAGGTTGATGGAGCAGTATTTGTTGGCTATGGTAACTGTATCGAGATTCATTGTGCTGGATGCGTTGATGAGGTGGAATTGGAGGTCAGTTTTGGAGAGGATGAGTACTCCTCCACCCCTTTTGCTGTCTCTCTGGCAGCTGTGTGTTGAGAAGTTGGTGGGTAAAAGGTGGTTGAGGAGGACTGCGTCGTCACTGGATAGCCATGTCTCTGTGATCAGGAGTATGTCGAGGTCATAGAGGGGTATCAGGTCAGAGATCACCAGCAATTTCCTGCGGATTGAGCGTGCATTTATGAGGGCACATTTTAGGTGCATTTATGAGGGCACATTTTAGCATCTCCTTTAAATACCATTTCTGTCATGGGTAACATTCCTACATCTTCCTCAGTAGAGACCAAAGCAAAGAATTAATCTAATGGTCCAACTGACTGTCTCACAGGTTTTTTGCTACGAATGTACTTGAAAAAAAATCTTTATTATGCGTTTTTGCTTCCAAGGCAAGCTTCTTTTCAAATTCTTTCTTTGCCTGCCTTATCTATGCCTTGCATCTAACTTGCCAGTGCTTGTGTTGTTTCCAGTTTTCATCATTTGGCTCCTTTTTCCATTTCCTGAAAGATGCTTTTTTGGGCAGCCTTTCAGACTTCACCTTTAAACCATGCTGGCAGTTGGAGTTACATGATGTGGTGAGTAAGAGTGGATGGGCGTCGCTCGAGCTCCGGGCCCCCCCACTCCTCCGCGTCAGTAAAATCGCTGTTTTTATCAGCAAGGGGTTGCATATACGCTGCATAGTGGGGAGGAGGCAGAGGAACGTAAGCGGAGGCGGAGGCAATGGCAGCGGCGGTAAAAGCAGGACGCCGAGAGAGGGAAAAGTCTGCCGTGCAACACAAAATGGTGGAGCAGCCTCTGATGCCCAGGTCGCCAGCCGCACCGGAGCTTGTCGAGGAGATCTCGCTGGCAGTGGCGGGTGTACTCTCCTCTCAATTTGAAGCCCTGAATGGCAAAATGGACTTGCTACAATCTTCGATGGAAGCCATGGGCAGTCGGATGCAGAAGGCAGAGAACAGGATCGGACAGACGGAGGAGAGTGTCACTGAGTTGCAGCAAGAGGTAGGCCGCATGAGAGCAATGCTGCAGGCACAGGAAGCCAAGCTCGATGATCTGGAAAACAGATCTCGCCGTAATAATTTGTGCTTCTTGGGCATTCCAGATACCATCCTGAACAAGGAATTAAAATCATACCTGGAGGCGTTGGTGGCACATATCCTAGAGGGAGGAGAAGAAGGGGACCTGGTTCAAATAGAAAGGGCACATAGAGTGGGGCCCAAGAGGTCAAGCGAAGGCCGTCCTCGGGTGGTCCTGGCAAGGTTCCTGCGCTTTCCACAGAAGGAGGCAGTGTTATGAGCAGATAGGAAAAAAGGAACTATTTCAAGGACAATGTTAAACTGCGGATTGTGCAAGATTACTTGGCAGCCTTGGGTCAGCGTAGGCGGGAATATGGACCCCTCTGTCAAAAACTGATAGACCATAATATTAAGTTTGTGGTACAATATCCTGCTCGTCTGAGTTTCACCCACGAGGGAACATGCCGGACTTTTGAGTCAGCCACAGATGCAGCTCACTACGTGGAGGAACTAATGCGCAGAGCAACAGCCTCACCATGTAAACATCCCAACAGCCTGGAGAATGCGACCTGACATGGGAGAGACAGAAATGGAGCGTAGGCATGGCGGAGTTTTCAAACAAGAGGAATGGAAAGGCCAAGCTCCATAGCTTAGGCTATCAAAGGACTCCGACGGATGAGAGTTTGTCAAGAGTTCTAGAAATGTAATTCAATTGTTCTAATACATATTGTTTCTAGATTTCTAAGATTGTTGGGGACGTTAGATGGAAAACATTAAGGCAAGGGAGGGGAATGTGAAGTGAGGAGGGTGGTATATGAGGACAGGATAATATTGGTAAGAGGAGAGGTTGGCAGTGGGGTAGGGACTTAGGTTGCGCTGGGTTAAGGAAGTAGGAACAGTGGGGGGAGTGGGGGGGGTAATCACACACATCTTGGTGACTTCAAGAGAGAGAGGAGGAGGGTATCGCAGGCAGGATGAGGGGGAAGGGGAGAAGGCAGGGGAAGAGGGGACGGGGAGGGGGAGGGAAGGGAAGAGGGGAAGAAGGGAGGGATTAGAGGGGGGGAAGAAGGAGGAGGGAGGGGAGGAGAGAGGGAGGAAAGGGAGGGGAGCAGCCTAAAAGGATCAATTGGGGTAGGATGGGGGCACATAGAAGATGTTAGGGGAGGACTTCAGGCTGGGAAGGTCTTCCCTTATAAAAATGTATTTGCTGAGAGGTTTGAGTCTCGTCGTTATCCTCTGACCTGAAGATTATGTCATGAAATGTAGGTGGCATAGGTAACCCTATCAAGAGATATAAAGTGCTAAGGGCTTTAGCTAGGCAAAAATGTGATATTGCTATGTTACAGGAAATTCATCAGACTGCTGAGGAACACCTTAGATTGAAGAGGGACTGGGTGGGACAAACATGGGGGGCTCCGGCGAAGGGGAGAAAGGGTGGAGTGGTCATTTTGATACACAAATGGATCAGATTTGTCCAGGAGAGCGAATATGTGGACCCTGATGGAAGATATGTGCTATTGTATGGGATGATGGAGGGAAAGCCCGTAGTGTTGGGTAATCTTTACAGTCCAAATGTGCTGGACCGGGCACTATATGCCCGTTTGGGCTCTCGGGTGGAGCAGATGCCAGACGTTCCTTTGATCTTGGCTGGAGATTTTAATGGGGTTCTAGACATTGAGCTGGACATGACTAGGGGGGAGGAGATGGAGCACGGGCACAGACTACTAGAGCGCTGCAGGGCCTGTGGTGCAGATTAGGGGTGGTGGATCCCTGGCGTTTGCTACACCCAATGGAAAGAGATTTCACTCACCAGTCACGAGCACATGGTTCGAGTGCTCGGATTGATTATGTGTTGGTATCGGAAAAACTTTTTGCCCAAATAGAAGACGCACAAATTGGTCCCACAGAGGTTTCAGATTATGCCTTTGTCTGGGTGGAGTTGGAATGGCATGATGTTACCTCGCAGACTCAAATTTGGCGATTCCCAGTGGACTTGTATAGAGATACTGAGTTTCATATTTTTTTAAAGCAGAGGTGGCAAGAGTTTGTGGTCCATAATGAACAACACCAAGAGAACCCGGAGCTCTTTTGGGAGGCTGCGAAGGTAGTCTTGTGGGGAGACATTATTGGTTATGCAGCAAGGAAGCGGAAATTATTGACACAACAGATTGCTAGACTTTAACAACAAGTGGGCAGGGATAGACGGAGACAAGCAAACAGCCCATCGGTGGCAAATAGAAGGAGACTGTGGGAGACCCAAATGGCCCTCAATGAAATGCTTCATCAGAGGGCTAAAAAATCGTTCCTGTACTACCGATATCAGCTTTATCGCTATGGGGATAAGCCGGGGAAACTGTTGGCACGATGCCTTAAGAGCAGTAGAGGCGCCCGCACAGTGGTGGCGCTGAGAGATGACCAGGGGAAATTGCATAAGGAAAATCGGGTGATCGCCCAAGTATTCTGATCTTTTTATCAAAAGTTGTACTCGGGGAGGGAGGGATCCCTGACTAGTATGGAAAAGTACCTGCGTGAAGTGCAAATACCTAGACTGGAGGCAAGCCAGAGGGCACAACTAGATACACTGGTAACTATTGAGGAGGTCCAACAGGATATCCAAAAGGCGAGTTGTTATAAAACGCCTGGCCCAGATGGATTTGGGGCAGAATTTTATAAGCTGTTGGGAGATCTGCTGCCCCCACCTCTTGTGGCGGTATACCATAAAAGGGCAGAACAGAGGGGGTTTACGTGGGGGGCAAACCATGCGCACATCATACTGATACCTAAACCGGGGAAAAATCCTACGCAGGCTGCTTCCTATAGACCCATCTCTTTGCTAAATTTTGATCTAAAGATACTGGCCAAGGTATTGACAGAGCGCTTGGCCCAGGTTTTGGGAGACTCGGTGCATGACTCCCAAGTGGGTTCGTGAAAGGACGTTATGCAGTGAGGAACTTGCGTAAAATTTTGGCTTCGTTGGAGTGGGTACGGGAACAGGAGTTGCAGTCGCTTTTGATTAGCTTTGATGCAGAGAAGGCATTTGATCAGGTGAACTGGGCCTATTTGAGGTTTCTTTTGCCACAGTATGGTCTTGGGACTTCTTTCTGCAACATGATAGATCTTCTATATGCAGGGCCCACCGCAGGAGTGCTTTGTAACGGCATGATGTCGGACGATTTTCGCCTAGAGAGAGGCACGTGACAGGGTTGCCCGCTTTCCCCCCTGCTGTTTGTGCTGTCATTGGAACCCCTGGTGAGGAAGATAGAGGCGTCCAAGGCAGTACAAGACATATGCATTGGTCAACATATGTTTAAGATGGCCGCTTTTGCTGATGATATGTTGGTGCATTTGTTGTCTCCTCAAGCACCGCTGCCTAACTTATTAGCGGAATTTTCTCAGTTTGGAAGCTTTGCGGGGCTTCGTATTAATATGGATAAGTCAGAGGCATTAGATATGGCGGGAACGCTCAAGGGGCATTGGAGAGGGAACTTCCCACTCAAGTGGGCAGATGACTCATTTGTATATTTAGGTATTCTTTTCACTAGAGAGCCGAAGGAGCTGTACAGGAAAAGGTTTGAGCGGGTTCTCTCTAAAACCCGAACACAACTCCAAGCATGGACCCCCCTTACGCTGTCTTTATTAGGTAGAGCGGTGGTGTTGGGGATGGTGATCCTGCCACGAGTACTGTACTGGCTACAAACTCTCCCCGTGTGGTTACTGAGGCGAGACTTAACTTGTATAGATCGGGAGATCCAGAGATTTCTATGGAAAGGGGCGAGGGAACGCTTCCCATTAAATCGATTAAGGAGAGGGTGGCGAAACGGGGGGGATTGGAATCCCAGATCTGTGGACATATGCTCTGGCTTGCCAGGCATGGCATATTGGAGTCTGGTTAGGGAATACGGAGATGTTTACTCCTAGGGCACTAGAGGAGGCCTTTATGGCTCCACAGACCTTGCTGGCGGCATTGTATTTGGAGAGCCCACACCTGCCAGGAAGAGTGACTAGTAGTGTGTTGGTGCTACCGGCCCGTCATACGTGGCAACAATTGAATAGATATTGGGCTGGGCCTCCAGAGGTCTCGAGTTGGTTGCCTTTACAAGAAAACGTTTGGTTTACCCCAGGGTCGGATGCGCCTATGTTCTGGATCTGGGAGAGGCTAGGGATACGAAATAGTGGACATGTGGTAGATCAGAGGGGGAAGTGTAAACCATTTGAAACTCTTTGCAGGGAACATGAGTTGAATAACCAAAATTATTTTGCCTATGCTCAACTCTGTCATTATATTGCTTCTCTTCCGCAGAGTGCGTTACTGATAGAACGCTTGGCACAGATCTTAGCGTTCTTTGCACTAGGAGCAGAATTCCCGCCCACAATTGCAGATCTAAAAAGATGGTTAGATGGATATGTTAGTCTGCCAGACTATTCTGCGGAGGAGGTCTCGTGGGCAGAGAAGTTGAATCAGGAGGTGGCCCCTGGCTCAATCAGCAGAGCCTTAGGTAGGATTATGGGGTTGGTAGAAGGGGCTAGGTGTCGAGAGATACAGTTCAAGTGTATTATTCGAGCATACTTCTCTCCAAGATGAGCTTTGCGATGCCACCTTATGTTGGACGGAGGTTGCCCAAAGTGTTCTTGTTCCTTGGCGGACTTAGGGCATATGTGGTGGGGATGTCAGAAAATTTGCCTTTATTGGATGCGGATGGGTAACTATATGAGCAGTGTCATACAGCAGCAGATTTGTTGGACGGGGTCTTTTGTGGTGTTAGATCAACTTGGACCACTCCACTCGAAAGGGAGGTGGGAGTGATTATTAGTAAGGAAAGCATGTCTGGTGGGTAAGGGCCCGATACTTCATAGGTGGAGGGAACCCATAGCCCCTACCTTTTGGGAATGGAATAACAGTTTCCATCAGTTGATACTTTTGGAGAAGAGGGGAGCTAGAGGAACTGTTCAATGTTGGATCTCTTTTTTGCTGATCTGGGAGCCATATATTCAAAAATTGAGACCCCATACTCAGAATGAAGTGCTACAGGTGGGCTAGGTTAGACTTGGGAGGCGGATAGAGGGGATGTGATGTGTTTAATGTTGTATAAGAT
This sequence comes from Ichthyophis bannanicus, assembly GCA_033557465.1. Lineage (NCBI taxonomy): Eukaryota > Metazoa > Chordata > Amphibia > Gymnophiona > Ichthyophiidae > Ichthyophis > Ichthyophis bannanicus. Next base: position 160,187,176 of record CM066033.1, read on the forward strand.
AACAAGTGGGTAACACAATAATGTATGTGCCTAATGAGGGAGATTAGGGGAAAGGGTCTGCGAGGATAAGGGGAAGATGGGAAGGGGGGATGGGAAAGGGGGGGGGAATAAATAAATATGAATCGGTGTATTCACGACAATGATCTCTTGATGGGCCCCGGAGTGGTGGATAAGAGACAGCCCCACCCGGGATGCTATGTATGTGTATATTTAAAATGTTGTGTGCTATGTTCTTGTGAATTAATAAACAGAGTTTTCAAAATAAAAACAAACCATGCTGGCAGTTTTTTGGAATTCCTTCCACTTTTCTTAAAGCATGGAATACAGCTGGTCTGGGCTTCCAAGATAGTATTTTTAAACAACACCCATGCTTAATGTAAATCTTTAACCTTTGCAACTGCTCCTTTTAGTTTTTTCTTAACTATTTTCCTCATTTTATCATATTCTCCCTTTTGAAAGTTAAAAGATATTACTGTGGATTTCCTTACCGTCCTTCTTTCATTTATTAAATCAAACCCGATCATGCTATGATCACTATTGCCAAGTGGCCCCAACACCCTTATCTCTTGCACCAGATCTTGTGTTCCACTAAGGATTAGGTCCAAAATGGCTTCCCCTCTGATCAGTTCATGAACCAGCTGCTCCAAGAAGCAGTCATTGATTTCATCTAGAAACTTTATCTCTCTAGCATTCCAGCCGTGACACTGACCCAATCAATACCGGGGTAATTGAAATCACCCATTATTATTACTGTGTTGTAACTTTTGTTAGCTTCCATGATTTCTTTGAGCATTTCATCATCCATTTGTTCATTCTGGCCAGGCGGTCAATAGTACACCACCACTGCCATCGCCGTCCCCTTCCCCTTTTTACATGGAATTTCAATCCATAGATTCTACAGTGAATTTTGTTACCCGCAAAGCTTTAATCCTATGTGACTCAATGCCCTCTCTAACATATAGCGCAACCCCTCCACCAATGTGATCTTCTCCATCATTACGATATAGTTTGTACCCAGGTATCACAGTGTCCCACTGGTTGTCTTCCTTCCACCATGTCTCTGAGATATCAATCGTATCTAACCTCTCATTTAGTGCTATATATTCTAACTCCCCCATCTTATTTTTGAGACTTCTAGTATTTGCATACAAGCATTTTAGAGGCTGTATCTTATTCATATTAATCTGGCTATCGATAGGCAGGAGTAATTTGGAATCTTTAAGCTCTGTGTGCTCTGTACTCAAGGGCATTTGGGCTACTTTTGTCTTTATTGGAACCTCTCTACTGATATGGCCTAACTTCAATCTTTTGCTAGTATTCTTCAAGGATACATTGTTCTGAACCATGCGCTCTTGGGCGACTGTCAGCTTTCCCCTATTATCTAGTTTAAAAGCTGCTCTATCTCCTTTTTAAAGGTTAATGCCAGCAGCCTGGTTCCGTTTCAGTTAAGGTGGCGCTCATCCCTTTGGAAGAGCCACTCCTTTCCCCCAGAATGTTCCCCAGTTCCTAATAAATCCAAACCCTCATACTTGAACCATTGTCTCATCCACACATTGAGACTCCAGAGCTCTGCCTGCCTTTTGGGTCCTGCACGAGGAACGGGAAGCATTTTGGAGAATTCTACCCTGGAAGTTCTGGATTTCAACTTTCTACCTAAAAGCCTAAATTTAGCCTCCAGAACCTCCCTATCACACTTTCCTATGTCATTGGTACCGATATATACCAAGACAACAGCACTATCTAAGACCTTGTTTATGTGGTGGATGAGGTCCACTACCTTCGCACCAGGCAGGCATGTTACCAAGCGATCTTCATGTCCACCAGCCACCCAACTATCTACATGCCTAATGATGGAATCACCAACTATAAAGGCTGTCCTAACCTTTCCCTCGTGGGCACATGGCCCTGGAGAAACCTCCTCAGTGTGAGAGGGTTTTACATCACCTGGAGGACAGGTCCTAGCTACAGGATCACTTCCTACTGCACCATGGTGATGCTCTCCTTTCACCTGACCTCTCTCCTCCATGGCAACAGGGATGCTACCAGACTGGAGGTGGGACTTCAGTACTATATCCCTGTAGTTCTCGTCTATGTACCTCTCTGTCTTCCTTATGTCCTCCAAGTCTGCTACTCTAGCCTCCATAGTTGAGACTCATTCACTGGGAGCAAGAGCTCCTTGCAGCTAGTGCATATGTAAGATCCCTCACCAACTGGGAGAAAATCATACATGTGGCACGATGCAAAAGACTGGATAACCCCCATCTTGCTGCTGGACTGCTATCTGCATCTTAGTTTTAAGGTTGTGTTTAGGTATTTAAGTTCTTTACTTACTAAGGGTTGCTAGGAATATTTATACTAATAAAACTATACCTAAATGTTTAATGTACTTTGTTCACCTGAAGCTTAATTAATCTCAGATCCTTAATGTATGCCTGATGAGGATAAACAGCTGCACCTGAGAGTGAATATGGCACCTCCTTTCCTTTAAGAGATTTAAGCAACTATAAAGCTACAATTGTTCTAGGGGTGGGTGAGTGTCAGGGAGGGAGGGAGGGAAAGAAGACATTAAAAATTGGCTGCTACACAGTACTCTATCCTGTGCTTCTAAGGTAATTTGTGACCAATTTCCTGGGTGATTCACACAGCCCTTGCTTAGATTAAGAGAGGCTTGGGTTCTAAATTTAACCAGAACGCTCTGTGCTGTGTTTTAAATTTAAACTAATAGCTCTCTGCTGGGTTTTAAACTTAAACTGAAAGTTATCTGTTGAGTTTTTAATTTTACCTAAAATATATTTGCTGATACTAGGCCCTGACTGATTTAACAAATACACTGGATTTACAGATTAATCAGCTTTAATCTAAAGAATTGTTTTTTCACCAAGATTTAGAAAAAAAATCCCAGAAATAAATACTTACAATTGCAGATCTTTCTCCAGTTACAAAAAAGTTATTTTTTGTAGTCCTTCAAGACACCCAGCTGTTTGCTCAGTGATTGGCATTTCCAGACAGAGAACACATCACTGCAGCCAGACATTATAATAGCTCTTTGTGGATACATAGCCATGCCAGGGTCACTTTTTGCTCATAGTGAGAGTGCCATCTCAGCATGACATACAGTGGCCACCCAGGCAATGCACATGGCAGATGGGCACAATGGCGTCTCAGTCAGTGACCCTACCATTGTGGCAGACAAATCCAGGGCAATCTGCGCTGTTTCAGGTGATACCCACAATACTCTGCATTGCCTTTTGAAATTTTCCACACAGGCTGGGAAAAACTCAGACAAATTGAGCCAAAGTGTAGTGCAGAAAGCCACAGGACAGAGGGGAGCCATATACACACACACTTTATCTGCTGTCATTTACTATGTTACTCACACTGTGCAAAAGTGGATATGGTTGGCATTCCTGCTTGACACTCCTGTCTCAATGTCAGCTCAAGGACTGATAACGTGCTCTGTTTGCAGATGCTATTATCGTGCCTTGGCCTCAACACACGTTGTTGCCATGTGCTATTAGCCTCCAACCAGCTGTGGATAGTAGAGCCTGTCAGTGCTGCTGATGGGTGTTTCCACCCTTGCTGACCATCTCCTTGGGGGTTGCACATGCTGGAGCTGTACTTACACTGTCAGCTAAACCGTCCACAGGAAGATGCAATAAAGAAACTTCAGCAGGGACATGAACCTGTGACCCTCCCCACATATACACACCAACTGTGTCTGTTGCATCACAGTGCTGCATAATCGGAAAAACAGCTCCTGTTGCTGACATGCTTACCTCCAGCTGGCCTTTGGCACATGCTGCAATGTGCATGTTGCACATAACCAGGACAAGGCTTCTGTCTGCTGGTGCCACTTCCCATGCCACCACCAACAACCCACCATGCAGACATGCCCATGCATTGTCAGTGGTGATGGTCGCAGTCCCAGCATGTTGAACATTTATTTATTTATTTTATTTAACAGTTTTTATATACCATCTTTCTTCAATTCAAGACGGTTTACAGAGAACATAACATGACAGTATATTTCAACTGATTACATAAAACCGAACTACATAACAAGAATATATGTTTCCACCCTTGGGTTTGGTGGGTGCCTTGGGCACAAGGGCCGGATGGGAGGGCAGGGGCACACATAGATGGTCATGCAGCCCCACCCACCAGCTGCCCATGCAGGGGCCCCATCACTACCTGCCCCCAATACGTCTCGGGGGGAGGATGGCAGCCACTGTTGTGGTATTTCTCCAGGCACCTACATTTTCCATCTACCTGGAGGGATACGGCATATGGCACTATTGGCCTCTTCCCCCACTGCTGGGTTCTGTGGCAATGGGGGGAGGGGGAGACAGCCTGGATCTCTGCCTGGGGTGCCAGGACCCTTGGACTGCCCCATGTGGCACATTGCCTTTCTGCAGAAGTAGAAGGACTGTGTGCTGCCACTGTCACTGTGAGATCATGACGAACATCACAGATGGTTCTGCGAATGGCAGATTACCCATTTGTGGAGAGGCTAAAAAGGCTGGGGCTCATCAACCTGGAGAAACAACTGAGGGGGAATATGATAGAAGTTGATAGATTATTGACTGGAGTGGAACAGGTAAATGTAGGTCTTTTTTTATGTCATCAGACTATGGACAGACTAGGGGATCTGCAATGCAGCTACAGTATAACCCATTTGGTTCTTCTAACTTAAAATATTTTTTCAATCAGCACATAATCAGATCCTTCAATCCATTACCGGAGGATGTGATAAAAGCTGTCAGTGTAGCTGGGTTTGAAAAAGTCTGGATGTGTTCCTGGGTAACGGTTCATAAACCATTGCTACAGAGGACCCGAGCTATGAGCCTCTTGACCCGAGCCTCTGTCAATTGAAAGCAAGTTCTGCTACGAGGGGACATGGGATTAGGGTGAAGGGAGATAGATTCAGGAGTGATATGCAGAAATATTTCTTTACGAAAAGAGTGGTGGATCCGTGGAATAGTCTGCCAGTGGAGGTGGTAGAGATGAGGACAGTAACTGAATTCAAAAAAGCATGGGACAAACACAGAGGATCTCTAAAGGTAAAAAGGGGACTGTTGTAGTTGTTATGGAAGGACAGACTAGATAGGCCATGTGGTCTTTTTCTGTCGTCATATTTCTATGTTTCTATGTTTCTATGCACTGCTTGCCCCATTACAGTTATTGGGGAAACTGCTAGGTATTTGTGACCTAGACTGTGCACTATTGGACACAGGATACTGGACATGATGGACCTTGGTCTGACACAGTTTGTCATATTTTGTAGTCTTATGTTCCTATGTGCAGCAGCAGCCCCCACTACATGACCCATGTGCCACCTCCTTTCCCCCATTTACACCATCAACATAGTGCCTTTTCATACTTGGGCACTATGCTGTTGCTGCTAATGGAGCACTACTATCACCTATTTGGGCTCCCCTTTCTGTGCATCACATTGCAGACTTAAAATAGGCTCTCTCTCCTCAAAAAATACCGTTTCTGCAAGGTTTTGAATTGCGTTAGGGTTCCTACTGTTAAGGTGCCTGCTTTAAGGGAGCAAGCCTTGGTCCTATCCACCCATTGACCCCCACTCTCCGCCCCGTGCATGCCTTCTCTCCACCCACAGGACGCTTTACCTGCTGGTACCATTATCGCGTGCTAAAGTGCCTTTTTTGCACATGCTAAGTGTGCACCTGCAGAGTTAGCTCACACTAATGGCACACTTGCTCCTCTACCGCCGTTTAGTAAACATACCCCTTCATGTAAAATTCTGAACATGCATGGTCCTTCCTGGGTGCAAGTCTCCTTGGCTCCTCATTTTTGTTTTTCCACTTTATTAAACGAACAGAAAACAAAGCTCTCCCCAAAATGTTTTCTATCTTTGATATTCCGACAAAGGTTTTTCATTGTCGTCAACTTAGTTTCTTTTATTCATATCAGTTTTATTAAGTTTTATTTCAAAAGAAGGTGATGAAGGTTATCTGATCCAAACCCTCCCTCCCAATCACTCTTATTATTATGTCTCACTTGCTTACTGGGAAGCCTTTTTATTTCGTGTTACCTTACCATCCTTCATCTGTCTATACAGGCAACTTATAAACAAACTGAGCACCTTAGGGATGGACCCTAAAGTTACTGATTGGGTTAGAAATTGGTTGGGTGGGAGGCGACAAAGAGTACAGGTATATGGAGCTCACTCTGAGGAGAAGGATGTTACCAGTGGTGTGCCCCAGGGATCTGTCCTTGGTCCGATTCTTTTTAACATCTTTGTTAGTGATATAGCGGAAGGGCTGTCGGATAAGGTTTGCCTCTTTGCGGATGATACCAAAATCTGCAATAGAGTAGACACCCAGGAAGGTGTAGATAACATGAGGAGGGATCTAGCTAAGCTTGAAGAATGGTCTAGAATTTGGCAGCTGGGATTTAATGTTAAAAAATGTAAGGTCATGCATTTGGGCTTCTGCAATCCAAGGGAGTAATATAGTATAGGGGGTGAAGTACTTTTGTCCACTAAAGAAGAGCGGGACTTAGGCGTGGTTGTGTCTGATGATCTTAAAGTAGCTAAACAGGTAGAAAAGGCGACGGCAAAAGCTAGAAGGATGCTTGGGTGCATACAGAGAGGAATGGCTAGCAGAAAAAAGGAGGTGATAGTGCCTCTGTATAAGTCTTTAGTGCAACCTCATTTGGAGTATAGTGTGCAATTCTGGAGACCGCACCTTCAAAAGGATGTGAACAGGATGAAGTCGGTGCAGAGGGTGGCTACTAAAATGGTTAGTGGTCTTCATTATAAAGCACATGAGGACAGACTTAAGGATCTTAATATGTACACCTTAGAGGAAAGGCGGGATAGAGGTGATATGATTGAGATGTTTAAATACCTCCATGGGATAAATGTTCAGGGGGAGAGCCTCTTTCAATTGAAAGCATGTTCTGCTATGAGTGGACATGGGATGAGGGTGTTGGGATATAGATTCAGGAGTGATATGTGGAAATATTTCTTTATGGAAAGAGTGGTGGATCCGTGGAATAGTCTCCCAGTGGAGGTGGTAGAGATGAGGACAGTAACTGAATTCAAAAAAGCATGGGACAAACACAGAGGATCTCTAAAGGAAAAAAGGGGACTGTTGTAGTTGTTGATATGGAAGGAAAGACTAGATAGGCCATGTGGTCTTTTTCTGTCATCATATTTCTATTTTTCTATGTTTCTGTATGTTACTGGTATGAAATCTGATTCCAGAGGGGGAATGTCCTGCCCACCTGGATGTCCAGGATCTGGATGGGCTGATCTAGTCCCCAATTCTGAGCCTGCAGGAGTTAGACGTTCCCGCGGGATCAAAATTGATTCTAGACAGCCGGCCCGTGCCTGGACAATCAGGCTGTTCCCCGATTCTGTGCCACCGGATGTCCCATCATTTTCCTGCACAGGCCTGCCCTGGTGCTGTGGCATCCTGTTGCCATGGCACCATGACTCCATTAAGGAATCACGATCCCGGCCGCTGCCATAAAGTTCATTCTCTGCAGCCTGACCCCCGATGCAGCCTTTCAAAGGCAGGGTCGTGCTGCGGGGAAGCTCCTGCACCCCCTTGTCCCATTGACCTGGCCCTGCGTGCCATCCCCCAATGTCCAGGGAGACTTATTCCACCTCAGAGGTTGAATAAGTCCCATGTCCATGTTGGCGACCCCAGACACACAGTGCCAATCTCAGGATCGGTCCTGTATGTCCAGGGTCGCATCCCCATCCACTGCCCACCGTCGGTCCACCCCCCCCCCCGCCCCCCATCCAGAGCTCCCTGTACATTTCCTATGTACGTGTGGGGAGCTTTGGGCAGGGGATACGGTTCCAGTGTTTAGTGGGGATGGACATCTGACCCGGAGGTCCATCCCCACTAAACGCGGCTTGGAATGACCCTGGCTTGGCTTCAACCTCATGGGGACATTTTTATGCTACTGTGTCGGAGATCAGTATGTGATTCTCCAACCTTATCGTGCTTGGTGACTTTAATGTCCATGTTGATGATCCTGCTTTAATGAAATCTTCTTTCTTCCTGGATTACTTTAATACTCTGGACTTTACTCAGCATGTTTTTTTTCCCAACTCATTCTGGAGGCCATACCCTCAATTTCGTTTTTACATCACCTAGCTCTTACTGAAACTTGGCTTCTCCTTGAAGACTCTGATTCAGTTGCTGCTCTCTGTCATAGAGGCTACCTATTTTTCCATATGCCTCGGCCGATTGGCTGTGATGGCGGTGTTCGGTTTCTACTCTCTCAGTCCTGCCAATTTCATCCCCTCATGCCTTCATCTAATTTCTTTTCTTCCTTTGAAGTCCACTTCATCCGCCTGTTTACTCCACTACCTCTCCAGGTAACATATTAATATAGTAACATAGTATATGACACCAGATAAAGACCAGTATGGTCCATCAAGTCTGGCCAGCAAGGCGGCAAGAGTAGGTGCACCTGCTGCTCTGTGCATGTCACCCCTTTTCATGCCTTTGTTTAGGGGTGTACCCCTCCCCTACCCCAGGTAGCTGTCATTTATCAAACCCCCAATAAGTCCACCTCTATCTTTCTCACAGACTTTGACTCCTGGCTCTCCTCCTTAATCGATGCATCTTCCTCTTCCCTTATTCTTGGATATTTCAACATTCATGTTGATGACCTTCTGACCTTAATACCTTAAAGCTCCTTTCTCTAACCACCTCATTCAGCTTCCAGTTGTGTTCTACTGCTCCTACTCACAAGCATGGTCACTGCCTTGACCTTGTTTTCTTCTCCAATTACTCACCCTCAAAATTCTCCACCTCAGTTCTTTCTTTATATGACCATCACCTGCTAATCTTCACCCTTAGCCATCCCCCATCCTGGTCTCACCTGATCTCCACCAACATGTTTAGGAATCTTCACACTATCGACCCTTCAGCTCTTTCCATTGCTGTCTTATCATCTCTTTCCTCAACTTTGTCATTTGAGACTGTTGATGAGGCAGTATCTTCTTATACTCTCCTCTGCCCTGGATGCACTTGCTCCTCCCATTCCGTGCACTGTGAGGCGTATTGTACCTCAACCCTAACTGTCCTCGACAACCTGCTACCTACATTCCTGTGCCCGCTCAGCTGAGCACCTTTGGCTTAAATCACGTACCGCTGACTACCTACATTTCAAATTCATGCTAACCTCTTTTCAGTCAGCCATAGCACTCGCCAAGCAAGAATACTATGTCTATCTGACTAATTCTCTTGCCTCTGACCTTCACCGTCTCTTTACTATGCTGAACTCTCTCCTTAAAGTCCCTCCTCCCCCAGCTCCTCCTTCACTTTCTGTCCAGACCTTGGCTAACTATTTCCATGACAAAGTCCAAAAGATTAGCCTTGCATTCTCCACAGTTTCACCTTCCCCTTCCCCTCTTCAGTTCCAAATCCTTCTTTCACCTTCTGTTACCCTTTTTTCCTTTTCTGAAAGCACTGAGAAAGAAACTGCAAATCTTCTCTCCTTCTCCAAATTGACTACCTGCTTCTCTGATCCCATTCCCACACATCTACTAAGCTCTGTCTCTTCCACCGTCATCCCTTCCATCTGTCATATCCTGAAATTATCGCTTTCCACTGCAACTGTTCTTGTGACCTTCAAACATGCTCTGGTCACACTTCTCAAAAAGCCCTCACAAGACCCTGCTTATCCTTCCAGTTTTTGGCCTATCTCTCTCCTCCCCTTTGTTTCAAAACTACTTGAACGAGCCAATGTCTTGACTTTCTTTCCTCTCAAGCCCTTCTGAATCCACTGCAGTCTGGCTTTCATCCTCTACATTCCACAGAAATAGCTCTTGCCAAAGTCTTAGTGATTTATTCTTGCCAAATCCAAGGGCCTTTACTCGAGCCTCAACCTTCTTGACCTTTCTGCTGCTTTTGACACTGTTGATACCCTGTTCTTGCTTTGATTTAGGGGCTCTGTTCTGTCCTGGTTTTCGTCTTATCTCTCCTAGCAATCTTTTAATGTATGCTCTGGTGGATCCTCCTCTACTACCATCCTGCTTTCAGTTGGCGTAGCTCAAGGTTCTGTCTTGGGACCTCTGCTTGTCTCTCTCTATGCTTAGTCCTTTGGTGTGCTTATTTTCTCCCATGGATTTAGCACTATTTTTATACTGACAACTCTCAGATCTACCTCGCTGCACCTGAAATCTTTCCAGGAATCCAGCCCCAGATCTCTGCCTGTTTATCTGACATTGCTGCCTGGATGTCTCACCACCATCTGAAATTGAACATGGCCAAAACTTATCTTTCTCCCTAAACCCACTTCCCCCCCTTCCTCATTCTCTATTTCTGTGGATGACACTACACTCCCCCCCCCCCCCCCGTCTCCTCAGTTTGCAACCGTGGGATTATCTTTGTCTTTACTCACTCTTTCTCTGGCTCATCCAACAGATGGCTAAAACCTGCTGCTTCTTTCTCTATAACATCAGCAAAATTTGTCCCTTCCTTTCTACTCACACTACTAAGACCCTTATCCACTCACTAGTCACCTCCTGCCTGACTATTGTACCCTACTTCTCGCTGGTCTCCCTCTCAATCATCTCTCTCTCCTTCAATCTGTTCAAAACTCATCTGCACGGCTTATCTTCCACCAGTGTCACTATGCTCGTGTAACTCCTCTTCTCAGGTCACTTCATTGGCTCCCTATATGTTTTGTCATCCAGTTCAAACTTCTCCTACTTACCTACAAATACATTCATTCTGCAGCTCCTCACTACCTTCCTCTCTTATCTCACTCTACACTCCTCCTCGGGAACTTTGCTCCTCTGTCAGATCCCTTTTATCTGTGGCCCTTCTCTGCCACTGCCAACTCAAGACTTTGTTCATTCCATCTTGCTGCTTCATATGCCTGGAACAAACTACCTGAGTCTGTGCATTGGGCCTCTTCTCTAGCCCTAATCAAATCCAGGCTAAAACCCCTCCTCTTTGAAGCCGTTTTTGGATTCCGATGATCCTCACTCTTGTGTCCCCAGTTTCACTATGGAGTTCATTCCAGAACATGAATAAGGGGTTTGTATGTACGGCAGGGACGTTTATGTGCCGAAAACATCCCAGACCATATTCTGAGGCACTGCTGACATGCATGTCCACGGCACTAACACGGGGATCTCAGAACTTGCCCAGAAGGGGCGGAATAAGAGCATGGACAGCCACAGAGACATAGAAAGCATATTCAGGAAAGTCCCGTGTACATATTAAGTGTTTCCCAGAAATGTCCATGTTATTCCTGCTGAAACATGGAATAAGGCCAGGACTTAGAAAAAATTCTGCTCTTCACAGCAATGTGACCCATATTGAAGAATGGTTGTGACAAGTATGTTTTGAACTGCTGTGACTGCAGTCTGGAAAAAAACAAGATGCAGTTGTAAGGTACAGCGAACAAAGGTGAGGGAATATTGCAAGATCTAGAGGCATTAATAAACACCTTTAGAGAAATATTAAGAAGAGCAATAATGCTTATTCAAGCTATGCACTAATGTGCTCTTTGTGCTAAAGGTGCCAATCTATGGGACCCTAACAATTCCCATGTTCTGAAAAATGGGACTGCAGATACAGGGATAGTATGAGTGTGAGCAGGGAAAGGATTCTATTTTGGGTGAAAAATTGAGATCATATTTGTTGTCCTGGTACACCATGCTATTATGCTTTGTCATAGCTGTTATGTATAGGTTCAGGGCATCTTTTTGGCAGAATCATGTTTTTGTGACAGAAGGTGAAAGTGTATGTGTGTATGTGTGTGTGTGGGTGTGTATGGGTGTGGTTTCAGGGGTGCATGGGGGGATCCGGTGTGCTCATCTGCAATTCAGGGGGGACATGAATGTCTGCCCAGTCCCTGGACCGTATGGATGGTCGCAGTGTCACTAGGTGCCAGTGTGATTGGGCATTCAAAATCAGAGAGGGTTCACTATAGCGAAATGTCAAAACATATCCCTGTCAATAATAAGAGACCCTCCGAATAAGGGCATTCAACAGTGAAAACAGCACTAATGCATGCCCATAATGCAAATTTTGAGGGACCTATTATGCTGCTGTTGAGTATGTATTAATGCTATTTGCACTGCTGAATGCCCTTATTCTGAGGATCCCTTATTATTGACAAATATATGCTTTTGACATTTAGCCATAGGAACCTATGCTGATTCCTTCTGGATTATTTTACATAGGGTATTCTAATAAGCCCTCACTTGGTTTGCAGCTTGTCATGCTGTGAGGGCTTGTGTGCATCAGTGATGCTGAGAGCTAAACTATCAGTAGTTTAACTACTGGCAGGGTCTCCCAAGATGGACAGGTCTCAGCTGAGGTGCCAGACCAAGACAAACCACCCATCTGGGCAGCAGCAGAATGGGATAGTGTTGACGGCGGAGGATCACATTTCTGTGACAACGGCAACAACACCAAACTTAAACTGTGCGGAAGAAAGGCCTGGCAATCTACTTCTGTATCTTGCCATGAAAACCCAATGGATAGTTACAACAAAACAAAATGTGCCTTAGTGCTGGAAGATGAGACCCCCAGGTCGGAAGGCACTCAACTAGCTACTGGGGAAGAGCTGAAGACTTTTCAGAGTAAAGCCAGCATTTATGATGTGGTTGGATCAAAGCCCTTGGGACATCTGACTGCTGAAGTAGCTGCGCATGAAATGAGAGTCAGGAGCTGTAAAGATGTTACACATTGGAACATGGAACGTACGAAGCATGAACCAAGGGAAGATGGAGGTGGTCAAGAATGAAATGGAACGTGTACAACTTGATCTGTTGGGTGTCAGCGAATTTAAATGGGCTGGCATCGGGCACTTTGCATCAGATGATCACATGGTCTACTGTGCTGGAAATGAAAGACAAAGAAGAAATGGTGTTGCATTTATAATAAAGAAGAAGCTTGCAAGAGCTGTAATGAAATACAATGCAGTCAGCGAATGCTTAATCTCTATTCGTCTACAAGGAATGCCTATCAACACAACTATAATTCAAGTATATGCCCCAACAACAGCTGCAGAAGAGAATGAAATTGAAGAGTTCTAAGAACAAGTACAAGCTGAAATTGACAGAACATGCAAACAGGATATCCTGATAGTCATGGGTGACTGGAACGCAAAAGTTGGCAACAAAGAAGAAGGCAAAGTAGTTGGAAAATATGGACTTGGCAACAGAAATGAAGCTGGAGAAAGACTGATAGAATTCTGCAATACCAACGATCTATTCATCTCAAACACCTTCTTCCAGCAACACAAGCGGTGACTGTACACATGGACTTCATCAAATAGATTGTATAAAAATCAAATTGACTACATCTGTGGAAGTCAACGATGGAAAAGCTCTATAACATCAACAAAGACAAAACCTGGAGCTGACTGTGGTACAGATCATCAACTACTAGTATGCAAACTCAAGCTAAAGTTGAAAAAGAGCAAACCACTCATGAATGCAGCAAAATATGACCTTGAGAATATACCACTGGAAATTAAAGACTGCCTGCAAAATCGATTTGCTGCTTTAGATACAAATGACAGAGCTCCAGAAGAGTTATGGAATGACATCAAGAAGGTTGTGTTGGAAGAAGTCTCTACAAAAGGTGAAAAAGAAAATACGGCCAAAATGGATGACAGAAGAAATTCTGAAAATTGTCCAGAAACGCAGAGAAGCTAAAGCCAGAGGAGAAAGAAAGACAATCACAGAACTCAACAGAGATTTCCAACGTGCAGCAAGACAGGACAAGGAAAAGTACTACAATGAAGCATGCAAGGAAATAGAAGCAGAAACTATTAGAAGAAGAACAAGATCGGCTTTCCTAAAGCTACGAGAGTTAAAGAAAAAGTTCCAGCCTCGAATTGGAATGTTACAAGATGCTCAAGGTTCTATGTTGAATGATGCTGAGAAGATCAAGAAAAGATGGAAGGAATATACAGAGTTTCTATATGATAAAGATCAAGTGGACCAACAGCCGTTTCAAACTGTACCTTATGATCGGGAACCATTGGTGATGAAAGAAGAAGTTGAAGCAGCATTGAAAGCCTTATCAAAGAACAAAGCACCAGGCATTGATAGCATTCCCATAGAAGTATTACAGCAATCTGATGCAGCTGTTACCATACTTACAAGGCTCTGCCAAGAAATATGGAAGACAACATCATGGCCAACTGACTGGAAAAGATCTGTGTTTATACCAATACTAAAGAAAGGTGATCCAACTGACACACAATCGCTCTGATCCCACATGCCAGCAAGATTCTACTAAAGATTATTCAAAAGAGACTACAACCATACCTGGAACAAGAACTACCTGAAGTGCAAGCAGGGTTCAGAAAAGGGCGAAGAACGAGAGACATCATTGCGGATGTGAGATGGATCATTGAAAAAACTAAAGAGTACCAAAATTTTATTTTAGCTGTATTTATATCCTGCTTTTCACTGGGTCAAAGTGGTCAATTTGGGGATACATTTAACACAAGGGGATATGACACACATATGCTAATACTTACAGGGAACATGGGCAATGGAGGGTTAAGTGGCTTGCCCAAGACCACAAGGAGTGCCTATAGGACTAGAAATCCCAGTCCCTCCGGCCTGAGATTGCTGTCCCCAGGTGGGACTTGAACCCCCAGCCCTCTGGCCTGAAGTACCTTGTCCTAACCACTAGACCACTCCTCCCTCATATCTATTTGTGCTTTATCGACTATAGCAAAGCTTTTGACTGTGTAAACCATGAGAAACTCTGGGCCACATTAAGAAGCATGGGTATGCCAGAACACCTGATCGTACTCTTGCACAATCTGTACATTGATCAAGAAGCAACAGTTCGAACGGATCAAGGAGAAACAGAATGGTTTAAAATAAGCAAAGGTGTAAGACAAGGCTGCATACTTTCCCCCTACCTGTTTAATTTATATGCAGAACAAATCATTAGAGAAGCAGGATTGTATGAAGACAATAGAGGTGTGAAGATTGGTGGAAGACTCATCCACAGCCTTCGCTATGCTGATGATACCACATTACTGGCCGAAAGTGAAGATGATCTGAAACATTTGCTTCTCACAATCAAAGAACATAGTCTCAAAATGGGCCTACACCTTAATGTAAACAAGACAAAGATCATGACAACTGACATAATCAACAGGTTCATCGTTAGAAAAAATTGAAATCATGAACAACTGTAACCTACTTGTATCAACTATCAATAAAGAAGCAACAAGCAGTCAAGAAATCAGACGACGCATTGTTCTTGGCAGAATGGCTATGAAAGACCTAGATAAGATTCTCAAGAGCAGAGATGTCTCTCTCCATACAAAGATTTGACTTTTTCAAGCCATGGTATTTTTAATAACATCATATGGATGTGAAAGCTGGACAGTGAAAAAGATAGACAGGAAGAAAATTGATGCCTTTGAATTATGGTGCTGGTGGCGAATACTGTGTATACCATGGACTGCCCGAAGAACAAACCAGTCGGTACTAGAGGAGATCAAACCTAAGCTTTCTTTAGAAGCTCAGATGACAAGACTTCGACTTTCATACTTTGGACACATCATGCAAAGAGAGAGATCATTAGAGAAAGACATCATGCTTGGCAAGATAGAAGGTCAACGCAAAAGAGGAAGGCCAGCAATGAGATGGATCGATACAATAACAGCAGCTACGGGTACCAGTCTGTCAACAATGAGCCGCCTGACTGAAGAGCGAACACAATTTAGGATAGCTATCCAGAGAGTCGCCATGAGTCGACTCCGATTCGACGGCACTTAACAACAACAACATTCTAATAAGATCAGATATTGTTGGCAGTGTGATAGGGCAGCCATGCACTGGGAGATACAACTGATGTAGTGCCAATATTTCCCAAATTGTCCCTTGCGGCTACGTATCAGGCCAGGATCAATGAGAGCTGCAAGAGTGATGGTATATCTGGAGTCTGACTACTTGGTGTGATGGCACAGCAATCTCCCCTTCCATGCCCACACAGCCCTGACCAGGGGAGCAGTGCCACAAAGCTGACAGTGGGAAGGCAGACAGGCTTGACCCTCCCAGATAGTGGATGTATACAGACCGACATATGCAACGATGGGACAAGTGTAGCTGCTGTGAGAAATGCTAGTACCCAGATAGGTGGACCTCAGATGCCATGGCCGGACTCCAGATATACCACCACTCTTGCAGCTCTCATTGATCCTGGCCTGCGTAGGGATGTAGCCACATGGGACAATTTGGGGAATATTGGCACTACATCAGTCATATCTCCTAGTGCATGGCTGCCCTATCACACTGCCAACAGCTACTACTGCTACAACTGATCATTTGTATAGCACTACAAGGTATATGCAGCACTGTACAGACACACTTAAAAGATGGTCCCTGCTCAGTGGAGCTTACAATCTAGTCTAGATGGACAGCACAAAAGCTGTGGACAGGATACATCCAGGGGGAATGGTCAGGAAACACAAGGGAGCTTAGGCGGATCAGATCCAACAGTGGCAACGATGAGGTGAGTGCTCAGCCTGGATTTGAGAAGGGCCCTTAACAAAGCATGATGTACAGGTAGTTTGTACAGGCATAAGGAGTAGCAAAGTGAAGGGGGTGATGTCTGTATTTGGCAGCAGAAGAGAAGGACACACATAGAAGCAATCTGACAGAACAGAGTTCACGGGGAGGGGTATAGGAAGAGATAAGAGGGAAATGGTAGTGCAAAGCAGCAGAATGAGTGCACTTATAGGCCATAGGCACAAAAAGAACATACATTTGTTGCTCAGCAATATTATACATCCTTTGGGGAACTACAAGGTTATTTCGGGGTTTTGTGCACTTGGTGAGGGTCCATCCCTAGCAGTTTAAGGCATGTTTGTAGAGATGACCAGGGCAGGAATTACCGGGGTCAGTGCCTAATGCCACATACCATTTGATGCAAACTATGTCATGACATACATGTTCAAATTTACATTCTTGTATACAATACTGGGGTATACAGGGATTACCTAGCACTTTTCAGGGCATGAGGGGGACTGGTATATGGTCTAGGTTGCAGCAGCTGTCATTTCTCATTGGTATTCATGTCTAGTGTGCATCAGCACACTACTGTCTGTGATGAGCAGCTTAGGAGATGCACATTTTTCCTGAGACATGTGGCATCCATGGGTACATTGTTGGGACAGGCAGGATCTGAAACACGTAACTTTTCAGAATACGGTGGGCGCAGGGACATCAAAACGTTACACATGTCCGAGGCATGTGCTGACTGAATAGTGCTTGCACATGCCATTCCGAACATGTCTATCTCCTCGATTACGGACCTGCGGCATGTCCAGACCTATGGATGGGGAATTAGGTTTAAAGGGGGCCCATTTTTGCTTTAAACGTGTCTGCGGTCCGGACTTGCACGTAATGGAATTGCGCTCCATATGTTTTGTCTTGATGAGACTGTAAACTCTGATGAACAGGGATTGTGTCTTATACCTATATGTAAAGCACTGCGTACACCTTGTAGCGCTAAACAAATGATTAGTAGTAGCAATAGTAGCAATCTGATGCTGTTTCTAGACTAGTTACCAACTGTAGCTCTTTAAGACTGCCTTGGACTGACCATTTTCAAGTGAAATTCAGCCTGAAGGCTCCATCGCCCAATCAATCTTCATCCTGGCTACCCAGATTATCACTCTTTGTGCACTTTGCTAGTTGATAAATTGCCTCACTTTCACACCTCTTTCCATAGAGCTTCGAGGCATTTATGATGGAAGAACAAGTGGATGTCTGGACTGAGATTCTCAGTAATTTTCTGGATACCATTGCCCCACTGAAACTGCTATCCTTCCCCCAAAGTGCATCATCCCTGGTTTCACTTTGGACTAGTTTATTAAAAAGACAAGCATGTAAAGCCGAGAGGTCTTGGAGGAAATCTCGGACCTCAGAATCCTTGAACACATATAGGAATGCTCAATATGTTTATAGCAAACACATTAACCCCTTAACTGGGGAAAATGCATGGCACCCAGCAAACTGCTGCCTGGGAAATGTACTGCCCCTGCAGCAATATAGCTCATTACCGATCATCTCTAGCATAGTCTGAGCTCTAAGAAACAATTCTGTGTTTTCCAGGACCTTCATATCAACTGGCAGGTGGAATTACAGATGTTTCTGTTGGTAAGGAAACACTGGCAGTGTCTGTCAGACTTTCAAAGAACAATTGCAGATGCTGGAAGTGATCGGGGGAGCACCGATCACATCCGGCATCAGCGATCGCTCTCTGAAGTCCGACAGACACCGCAGGTCCGTAAGAAAGCAGCAAACCCTCCTAAAACCCTGCTAGAACAGTAGCAGCTCAACTGTACATAGACACAGCTGAGCTGCTCCAGTGAACAAGAGCCTGGCTATTAGTGAGGTTCCACAAGCTTTAAAACAGGCCATAGTCCGTCCATTTCTTAAGAAACCTAATCTAGATGTTGCTATCCCATCTAGTTACTGTCTAATTTCTAACCCGCCATTTTTAGCAAAAATAATAGAAAAAAATAGTGTTTCTTTAATTCTCTGATTTTCTAGAAAAAACAAACATATTACACTCCAGGCAATCAGAGTTTTGCAAGGCCCACAGTACTGAAGCAGCCTTGACAGCGCTGCTCAGTGAGCTATATTCAAATTTAGGTTCTTATAAATCGGCAATACTAAAGAACATAAGAGTATAAGATGCACCATACTAGGTCAGATCAATAGTCCATCAAGCCCAGTATCCTGTTTACAATAGTGGCCAATCCAGGTCACAAGTGCCTGTCAGGTTCCCAAAAAATATACAGATTCCATGCTGCTTGTCCAGTGGGTAAGCAGTGGATTTCCCCAGTTCTCTTTAATAATGGTTTATGGACTTTTCCTCCAGGAACTTGTCCAAATGTCTTTTAAATCCAGCTAAACTAATTGTTTTTATTACATGTTCTGGTAATGAATTCCGGAGTTTGATTATGCATTGAGTAAAAAATATTTTCTCTGGTTAGTCTTAAATGTGCTACATTGTGTGTCCTCTAGTCTTTCTACTTTTTGAAGGCGTAAACAACCAATCTACATTTACCCATTCTACTCCATTCATTATTTTATAGACTTCTTTCATATCTCCCCTCAGCTGTCTCCTTTCACTCAGAATTTTGAATTTTATGTGCAGAATTCCAGTAGGAGTACCTCTTTTTTGTAACACCAGATAAAATCAAATTCTATTACAATTTTAGGAGGGTAGCTAATCATACAGTTCCATGAAAGAGTTCACACAGGGGCTTTGGGTTTGCTTCCAACTTCACTTCTCAGTGGCAACAACAACAGCCCACAGAGCTGGATTTCACAGGCGACGCAATGTATGCTATTCCACTAGAAGATTATCATAGTGAGGGCTTTACTAATTTTGATAGACTTATAAAAGTGTGATTATTTTTCATTTCTTTCACAGCTTTTTCTACAATTTTCATGATTTTTTTGCTTAGTTCCACACATTTGTTTTAACAGGGAATTTTTAGTGCGTTCTAAATGATTTAATGCAGACTGACCAACTAAGGCAAATTAAGTCTATCAGTGTATGCACACTAACAAATGCACATAGCTTCAGAAGGGGGAGGGGGCAGTTCCCTAAAAAAACTCATAACCACAAAAGTGGATCAGGAAGAGATTGCTGGAACACCTCTCCTCACTGCCCCCTCCCCTCCCCCCAAAACAAAACAAAACAAAAACATACAGAAGAGAGTCACTTAGGGAGCTGCTCCTGTTTTGTGAGCAGTAACAAACATGCGTCTCAGACAGCTAGACAGGGACGTACAAACCCCTTCACTAAATATCCCTTGCTTTCATGCATAGTTTGCTTCTAGGCAATGCTATCTGGAGACTCAAACAACCGGGTTTGTGAAAATAAAGGTAGATCTTGGACCAAGGTCTTCAAAGTATGCAAGGAGACTTGTTTCACTCAACCTCACTGCTGCCTTTGACACTATCCACCACTCCTTCCCTAGCATTTCTCAGATATTGGCCTCAAGGGCAGCATGTTGTAATGGCTTTAGTCCTTTCTCTCCGATCGCACATTTGTGGTTCAGCTAATGCAATTGCCTGCCTCTTCTTCATTAAGACTTCCTTGTGGAGTTCTATAAGGTTTTATTCTATCTCCATCCCATTTCAATATTTCCTTGCCCCTCTGGCCACTCTAGTACAAGAGTTCGGTGTTAGTGGTTATTACTACACTTCTTAATCTAGTGCATACTTTTCCACTTTGAATGCCGGTTTAGACTCTATCTATGTGGCTCTTTAATCATGGCCTTCAACTCAATCCGCAGAAATCCCAAGCACTCTGGGCAAATGTCAGGTCAGTCCCTCCTGCCACAAATCTACTAATTACTAAGGTCCCCATTGCACTTACATAGACACTAACCTACCTAGGTGTCACTCTGGACTCTCATCTCACTTTTGATTCCCAGGTTGCAAAAAAATTAGGGGATCCTTTTATGCATTGCGCCAGATTCGCTCGATCTGCCCATTTCTATATAAATCAACACTACAGACCTTGTTACATGCATTGGTTATATCAAAATTGGATTACTGTAATTCTGCCTGCTGTGGCCTCTGATCCTCCCAGTTGAATAAACTTCAACTTATTCAAAATACAGCTGTCTCCTCACCAATAGTAATAAATATGACCATGTATCGATTTTTTTCTACCAGAACCACTGGCTCCCATTGGCTTTCCGAATCCACTTTAAGATCCTTGTGCTCACGCACAAAGCATATTACTTGGGTTTACCGCCTTAACTTGCTTCTCTACTAATTCCATATTGCCCTTCATAACCTCTCTGATCCCAGTCGACTAATCGCCTTTTACTGTCCCCTGCCTCCTGGATGCAATTAGAATCCACTCGTCATTCCACCTTCTTTTTTCTCACTTCTCAACTCTGGAATACTTTACCTGATGATATCTGGACTGAATCCTATTTTCACAAGTTTAAGAAAGCTCCGTAAACTCATTTTTTTAACTCGCTTTCCAGATTTTACTGATCAGGGATAGGCTGGGGGGGGGGGGGGAACACACAGCTACAATCTATGTTTGACTGAATTGGCCCTGTATGTCCAGATGCCTTGGCCTCCTCCACTCCGTCCACTCTCTGCCTCCATCCCACCCCATCTTGCCACCATCCAAAACAAGGCTTGCTCCCTTAACGTGGGCACCTTAATGGTAGGAACCCTAACGCAATTCAAAACCTGTCAGAAAGAGTGTTTTTTGAGGAGAGAGAGCCTAGTTTACGCCTGAAATGTGATTCAAAGAGAAGGGAGCCCAAAAGAGTGATAGTAGTGCTTTACTAGCATAGTGACCAAGTATGAAAGGTCGCTATGTTGAATGGTGCAAATGGCGGCAAAGGAGGTGGCACATGGGTCATGCAGTGGGGGATGCTGGTGCACAGGGGGAACCAGGCAGATGCCTAGATAGCACATAGGAACATAAGACTACAAAATATGTCAAACTATGTCAGACCAAGGTCTATCATGCCCAGTATCCTGTGTCCATCCTTCCCCCGAGACGTATCGGTGGCAGGCAGTGATGGGGTCCCTGCATGGGCAGCTGGTGGGGGGGGGGGGCTGCATGGCTGTCCATATGTGCCCCTGCCCCCCCCCAATCCAGACATTTTGCCCAAGATGACCGCCAAACCCACATTTTTAACATGCTGGGACTGCGACCACCACCACTGAGAGTGCATGGACATGTTTGCATGGTGGGGTGTTGGTGGTGGCATGGGAAGTGGCACAAGCCTTCAGCAGACAGAAGCCTTGTCATGGTCATGTGCACCTGGTCATCTGCACCACTGCAGCACGTGCCATAAGTCAGCTGAAGAGAAGCATGTCAGCAACAGGAGCTGCTACTGCTTCCATAAGGCAGCCCTGTGGTGTAACACACACAGTTGGTGTGTATCTGTGCAGAGGGTCACAGGTTCAAATCCCTGCTGGGGTTTCTGTATTGCATATTCCTGTGGACAAAGTTTAGCTGATAATGTAAGTACAGCTCCAGCATGTGCAACCCTCAAGGAGATGCAAGCAAGGGTGGAAACACCCACCAGCAGCACTGAGAGGCTACACTATCCACAGCTGGTTGGAAGCTAATAGCACACAGTAATATAGCATGTGCAAACAGAGCACACATTATCAATCTTTGAGCTGACATTGAGGCAGGAATGTCAACCATCTCCACTTTTGCTCAGTACACCAATGAGAATGTATGTGTGTGTGTATGGCTCCCCTTTGTCCTTGTCTTTCTGCACTGCATTTTGACTCACAATGTCTGAGTGGTTCATGGCCTACTCACTGGGGTCCTGGCAGGACCGTAGCCATAGCCCCACACCAGCCTATACACTCACTCTGCAGTGGCTGTCCATAGCAGCAGTATATTAACACTATCCACTAGCCTACACTAGTGCTAATGGACCCTTAGCGGGCGGTAACAGGACATTAAGGGGTGGTAGAGGACACTTAGCGGGCGGTAAAAAGACCTGCTGTGTAAAGGTGTCTTGCATGCACCCTAATGCAGGAAAGCCTCTCAAACACTGAAAGGGGGGGGGGGGCAGGGAAGCCACTGGAGAAGGTATGGATGCAAGCACAATTGGTAGCTGATGGAGTTGATTCACCAGATGCCTGGCTATGTGGAAGTATGTGTGATGAGCATGTTTGACCAAACAACAGGTCTATGCTGTTGACGAGGCGAGATAGGCGGCTGCCTAGTGATTCTGGTAGTAGGGGGTTAGCAGTGTCATTGGTAGGTAGTTGTGGCAGCAGAGTCAGCGGAGGCGATACAGCAGCGGGGGGGGGGGGCGCTGTGAAAGGGGTGCAGTCCTAGAAGCACATTATAGTGTCTGTGAGATGTGGACATGTAACCAGATGTACTGTCAGTGTGTGGCATGCCATAGGCCAGGACCGTGTCTGGGTGGAGGCAGCATGTTCCTGATGTGGGCAGCAAAGGGAGGATTGTCCATGAGTGCTCATGTGGAGCAGTCACAGAAGAGGTGTGCATGATATGGCTAACTGCTGCAAATGACCCCTGATGGCCATGGTGGGGCAGCTTACTGTCAGTAAGCTGCCCCACCATAAATCTCCCTGACGGTCAGACGGTAGATGCAGGGCTGTGCCATGAATCTTTCAAGCAGAGAGTTTGCAGTTTGTGTGGTGAGTGGATGTATGAGATCAAACAGGCCAAAAGCATTTGGTATGTGTGAACCAAAAGTAGCAGTGCCATGGGGTACATGAAACACCATTTGTGCGGGTGGGACCGATGCCTCAGCCTGTGCAGCTGCAAGACAATACACCTGACAGAGTGGCATGATAGAAAGGGACAAGTTGGGAGTGTGTGATTCTTTCTTGCTACTACTTGCCTGCCTGGAGTCTGATTGGAGCCGCTGTTCTGTGCTGGTGAGCACTGGGGATCACGTGACCAGAGTGGGCTATATCACCTGAGCCCCCACCACGGGACACTGATTATGTGATTCTTTCTTGCTACTACTTGCCCGGAGTCTGATTGGAACCGTTGTTCCGTGCCGGTGAGCACTGGGGATCACGTGACCAGAGCAGGCTATATCACCTGAGCCCCCACCGCAGGACGTTGAGTGTGTAATTATTTCTTGCTACTACTTGCCTGGAGTCTGATTGGAGCCGCTGTTCCGTGCTGGTGAGCACTGGGGACCACATGACCAGAACGGGCTATATCACCTGAGCCCCCACCACGGGACACGCACTGCGGGCACGTGCCCGTGGGCACGTGCTCCAAAGGGGCATGTCCAACAGGGCAGGCGTGCCCTTCGGAGCACGGAGGAGTAGATATTTCAGGTTGGCACTGAGTCATCAATGGGGAAACGCAAGAAAAGACCTCTTCTACCTTCTTTGTCTGCTGCTAAGTCAGCAAAGGTGATTGGTCCCATGGACAGTTTGTTAAAGTCCATGGCTCCTCCTCCTATAATCAACTCATCAGAGATCTCTTCGGCTTCTGTAAGTACTGTGTCTCCTGTTATGTCTCCAAATACGCGACGGGTTTTATCCCCACCCAACAAAGAAGTTTTTTCCGAGGATAAGGACGCTACTCCTATTAATACAGGTGGAGCCCTTCCTACTTCGAGTTTTCTTCCTGATACTTTTTGAGGTTAAATACCCTGAATGTTGCTTTGCCTCTCCCTTTTGAATTTTCTACAACTCTTAAGGATCCTAAACCACCAAAAGATGTAACGCTTCAAGATATTTGGCAGATTGTTTCTAGAACTGAGTTATTGTTACAATCGTCATTAGTGAAGCTTTCTAAGTTTACTAAAGAAACTGTGGACTCTTTGGTTGGCCATGAGGATAGATTAGTTTCTCTTGAGATTCATAATTCTAAGGTGTCTTCTCAAATTGTGTCATTGCAAGGAGTTGCAGCCTCTTCAGTACAGGATTCTTTAATGCTACATCATCAAAATGAACATTTTGAAAATGCTTTTCGGATGAAAAATCTTCGTTTTTTGAACTTCCCTCGTACTCACTTCCTCTCCCCTATTATATTGTTCAACAAATATTTGAAAGATGTCTTGAAAATTCCTGACCCAGATTCTATATTTCTATCTAAAATTTATTATCTTCCAATGCGTACTAGGGAGGTACAAGTTTCTGATCAAGTAAATGGGAAGGATGGTGTAGCTATGGGGGAAATGGATCAATTTCAGTTCCGAGTTTAGATCTATCTGCTTTTTTGGAGACCTTCTGGGAAGAGATTCCCACTCGGGCAACTCTTTTAGTTTCCTTTTCACTTGAGAAAGTTAAGGATTATGTTTTTCGTTCTTACTTTACTCATAGACATGAAAAGTATTTTGGTCAGTCGATACAAGTTTTTCCAGATGTATCTTATAGTACACAGAAGAGAAGGAAGGCCTTCCTTGAGCTTCAACCACGAGTCTTGGCACAGGGGGCCTCCTTCCTTCTTAAATATCCTTGTAAATGTATTATTGTATCTCAGGGTAGGGTGTATGTTTTCTTTGATTCCTCACAGTTAGAGAGGTTTCTACAGGGACAGGGATGAGCATAATTTTTTCTTTTTTCTTTTGTTTTTTATTTCTTGCTTCTCTGTTAAGAAATAGGGGATTGTTAGATTCATTTATGCGGCTCCAATTAGTTTTTCTTATTTTTTTTAAATGCACTCCATATTGTGGGCTGTGTTTGGGTTATATGATCATTGATGTTTTGCTTTGTATTGTGATTTCTTGTATTTCCTGCTTGATTCCTTAATAAAAGCATTAAATTTTTAAAAAAAGAAAGGGACAAGTTGAATCCATTTGCCCCATGTGGAGCAAGTAATGATGGCAGAACAGTGCAGGGGATGGCTATCCAACGAGTATTAGGTGCCTGAATGTACGAGATATATCCTCTTTACATAAACTGGGAGGTCACAATGATTGCAAAATGGAAACGTATCCATACCAGATGATCCAGATATCTGTTGCGTATGCATCACTGACCCACTGCAGTGCGCCATGGCAGAGCCACTAAAGCCATGCTCACAGATGTCCATGATGGGGAATGCTATGTTGGGCTACCCAAAGGTTCGCCATAATGCTTATTTAATGTAGAAGAATGATTATCTGCAGGTCACAGCAGAGCCAGGATTATACAAGGTGGGCAAGCGCATCCAGGCACAAAATGAACAGGTGAACCTTTAACCATGGAGACATTTTAACAACCAGTAGGCTACACCTCCACACTGCTCCACACAGCCTGCATATCTCTGATCAAACTGTTTGCTGTCTATGCAGGTATAGGTTGGGCCCTCCATTACTCATGAGGTACTGCACATGCAAAACAGCGGTCTGCTGTTGAAAAATGAATGGAGAAGGCACTGATCTAGCATATCAGCCCTAAGACGCATTGGCTGCATGTGCTACATGCACATAACAACAGCAAGCCGTGCTGCAGAGTGGTTTCAGCTGTCACCCTGAGGGTGAGGAGGGGTGCCCAGCACCTGGTCCTCCGAACCTGCACTGTTAGAGATGGTCTCTACTGCTGGACCACATCACTGCTAGTGTGTGGTAGATATTGTATGCAGTGTTTATGCTTTTTCTGAGTACTATAGGTGATGGTGACAGGAGCAGCTTGGCCCTGTATTCTGCCCATGTTGGACATCACTTTCTGATAACAGTGTAAAAATGCAATGTGTGCCTTTGAGTCAGTCCTGACTCCTGGGGCCCTAGAAGCTCCTGGGCCTTTTTGGCAGTGTCACTGGAAGTAGATTGCCAGGCCTTTCTTCTGAGACAATGGAGGGTTAAGTGACTTGCCCAAGGCCACAAGGAGTGCTAGTGGGAATTGAACCCTGGTTGCTTGGTTATCAAGCCAGTGTTCTAACCACTAGGCTACTCCTCCACTTGATAACAGTGTAGGCTAGTGGAAATATACTGCTGCTATGGACAGCATCGGCAGTGGAGGTATGTAGGCTGGTGTGGGGCTATGGCCCTGCCAGGGCCCCAGTGAGTAGGCCATGAACCACTGCTGCCCCAGCCATTGAGAACTAACAACAGCAGGACAGAAAGACTGCCCCTGCTGCCCTTCACTGGGCTGGGCCAGCCAAGCATAAACCAACTACAGTAGGTCTGCTGGTCAGCATGCATGGCATGTGTATAGTGCAGCCATAAGCACTCTACCTTGAGATACTCAGCATTGACAGACAGCCACTTACTTAGTGATAAGCACCACCAAAAAGAAAATGCATCCACATCACTGGAGCTAAACATTACAATAGAGCTATGTGGATACATAGTCGCGCCATGGTCACTTTTTGGTCATAGTGAGAGTGCCATCTCAGCATGGCATACAGTGGCCACCCAGGCAATGCACGTGGCAGATGGGTACAAAGGTATCTCAGCCAGTGATCCTACCATTGTGGCAGACACATCTAGGCCAATCTGCGCTGTTTCAGGTGATACCCACAATCCTCTGCTTCGCCTTATTCACATTTTCCAAACAGGCTGTAAAAAACTCAGACATTGTGAGCCAAAATGCAGTGCAGAAAGACGGGAGCCATACACACACACATACATTCTCAATGGTGTAATGAGCAAAAGTGGAGATGGTTGGCATTCCTGCCTCAGTGTCAGCTCAAGGATTGATAACGTGTGCTCTGTTTGCACATGCTATATTACCGTGTGCTATTAGCCTCCAGCCAGCTATGGATAGTGGAGCCTGTCAGTGCTGCTGGTGGGTGTTTCCACCCTTGCTTGTCATCTCCTTGAGGGTTTCACATCCTGGAGCTGTACTTACATTATCAGCTAAACTTTGTCCACAGGAATATGCAATATAGAAACCCCAGCAGGGACCTGAATTTGTGACCCTCCACACATATACACACCAGCTACATGTGTTGCACCACAGTACTGCCTTATGGGGATAGTAGCTCCTGTTGCTGACATGCTTCGCTTCAGCTGACCTTTGGCACATGCTGCAATGCACATGGTGCACACGACCAGGACAAGGCTTCTGTCTGCTGAAGGCTGGTGCCACTTCCCACGCTACCACCAACAACCCACAATGCAGACATGTCCATGCACTGTCAGTGGTAGTGGTCGCAGACCCAACATGTTAAACATGTCGGTTTGGCGGACACCTTGGGCAAAAGGTCCGGATGGGGGGGGGGGGCAGGGGCACACATGGATGGCCATGAAGCCCCCTCACTAGCTGTCCATGCAGGGACCCCATCACTGCCTGCCACAATTTGTTTCGGGGGGAGGATGGCAGCCACTGCTGTGGTATTTCCCCAGGCACCTGCATTTTCCAGCTACCTGGAGGGTTACAGCATCTGTCACTATCAGCCTCTTCTCCCAGAGCTTGGTTCTGCGGCAGTTGGGGGGGGGGGGGAGAAGGCAGCCTAGATCTCTGCCTGGGGTGCCAGGACCCTTTGACCACCTTATGTGGCAGATTGCCTTTCCGCAACAGTAGCAGGACTGTGTGCTGCCACTTTCACTGTGGGATCATGACAAATATCACAGATGGTACTGCGGATGGCAGAATACCCCTTTGTGGAAAGGCTAAAAAGGTTGGGGCTTATCAACTTGGGGAATAGATAGCTGAAGGGAGATATGATAGAGGTCTATGGATTATTGACTGGAGTGGAACAGGAAAACGTAAGTCACTTTTTTATGTCATCAGACTGTGGACAGACTAGAGGACCTGCAATGTGGCTACAGTGTAACCCATTTGGGTCTTCTAGGTGAAGATACTTTTTCAGTCAATGCGTAATCAAACCCTGTAATCCATTACCGGAGGCTGTGGTAAATCAGTGTAGCTGGCCTCTCTCACCTAAAAAATGCCCCTTTTCGCAATATTTTAGTTGGTGCTAGGGTTCCCAGAGCTGAGGGCTCTAACACGCAATTGTGCAAGCTGGCGTTAAGGGAGCACATGCTGTCAGTGCCCACTCTCTGCCCCATTAAGGCCCACTTTCCACCTCCTTTCCCCTTAACGCTGCAGGCCCCTCTAAAGCTCATTAATGCAGCGTTATCGGCCCTTTCAGCAGCTTTAAGGACTCAAGGGTGCTGATAACACGCGTTAACAGCACACTCGCTCCCTTATCTCCCTTTAGTAAACATACCCCTTTGTTTTGTTTCTTTTTTTCTGTCTTCCAAAGAAGAAAATTTCTATTCCTTAATATCAGTAATATATGCTTCAGTTTCTCTCTCTTACACTATAGAAGCAAATCCAGGAGTTTCATTCTGAGGGCAAGTATAATCTTTTGATACAGACATTCCTCTTCTTGTACTCATAATATTCCCCAATTATTTTGATAGTCATTCTATAAGGCATGCCACTTTTTTCACGTCTCTTAAGCAGGTAACAGGAAAGTCATCACCAGCTGCCTTTGAAAATGATGCATAAGGCTGGATTTCCTACCCAATATATGCTAAACTTTGGAAGTACAAATATCAGATTCACTTTGTTCTACTACTACATGTGAAACAGACTGACCATAAATAGTTTATTCCTTCCATGATGCTTCTGATTACATAACAAAGCTTTGTTTTTCAGGATGAGTCAGAGCTCCTCCAACTAGCCTATTTTATTTATTTGTTTACAGAAATCTTAAATCATTCTTAGCAGCTTACAAAAAACATATGGAATAATCTGTTCTTACAGACATAGGATAGAGACAGACAATTTAAAACAGCTATAAAAATCAAACAACAAAAAAATATACCAGTAAAGCAGGCATCTCATAGCCAGTTAAGAATTTAAGGAAAAGCCTGACTAAATAAGACAGCTTTCAACCTCTTTCTAAAATCCAATACATCGGTTTTTGACCACAGTATAGCTAGTAGTTGGTTCCATAAAAAAACCTGATCTTGAGACCTCAAGATATGGACAGACCTACCAAATTCAATCAGGAAAAAAGGAAGTCATGAAACTCCTAAGTGCAAAGACTTAACTAATAATAATGATAATACCTTAAATTTAACCTGCCATTGTATTGGTGATCAATGGAGGGAAACCAAGACTGGGATAACAATTGCTGGTAAACAACAAGAAGTTACAGTAGTCCATCAGAGCCAAAACCAAATGCTATTTATTATTTATTTAACCAGTTTTATATACCACCTTATCCTTCAATCAAAGTGGTTTACAGTGTAACTTGTCTGGATACATTTAGGGCATGTTTACTAAACTGCGGTAAAGTTACCAGCGGTAAGGGCAGCGTTAAGGTACCTGAAGCCATATAAGGCAGTGGGCAGGTAGGGGGCGTTCCAGCGTAAATGGAGCAATGGGCCATTTAACGCATGTTAACAGGGCGCCTTGGCTGTTTAACGCACGTTAATGGGACATTGCACATTAAGGTGACAAGCAGGGCATGTTAAGGCTGATAAGGTGCCCTATGGGCTTTAAGGTGCCCTAACTTAAGGCTCCTTAAGTCAAGGTGCCCTAAGGGCTGTTAGGTGCCACAAACTAAGATGCCTTATATTAGGGCACCTTAAAGTCCTTAGGGCACCTTGGGTTAAGACACCTTAGGTTAAGGCACCCTAAGAGCTTTAACATGCCTTAGGTTAAGGCACCTTAAAGCCCTTAGGGCACCTTAACATTAGGCACCTTAGGTCAGGGGTGGGCAACTCCAGTCCTGGAAAGCTGCAGACCAGTCAGGTTTTTGGGATATCCCTAATGAATATGCATGAGATATATATGCATTAGAGATATCCTGCCAACCTGACAGGTTTGTGGCCCTCCAGGGCTGGATTTGGAGACCCCTGCCTTACACCTCTGTCATTTAAGATTGTGAGTGGGCAAGGTGCAGATGTCCAAGATATCAAAAAGGTTAGATAGAATTTGTCACATTCCTCCTCACTTCTCACCACCACCAAAATATTGTCTATTAGACAACCTTTTGGTGGTGGTGAGAATCAAGGAGGACTGTGACACATTCTATATACCCTTTTGATGTCTAGGACATCTGTACCTTGCCCACTCACAATCTTAAATGACAGAGGTGTAAGGCAGGGGTCTCCAAATCCAGCCCTGGATAGGGGTGGTTGGCAACCCTGCCCGCCACACTGGTCCCGATCACAGTGCAGGCATTTCTAAGGTGTGCAAGAGCTAGTAGTAGTGCTCTGGTGATAACTGCTGCTTCGTATGCTGGTGCCAACAGCCTGACTCTCCATGAAGCTTTGGATAGTGGAGCCTGTGTGTGTGGGTGTTTGTATCCCTGTTGACCAATGCTTTGGGGACTGCACATGTTGGTATTGTATCTGCAATGCAGGGTAAAATGTAGGGACATGCTCTGCAATATCCACAGCTGGGACCCTCTGCTCCAAGACACACTGGCTGTGCGTACTGCACCACACAGTTGCCACAGAAACACAGCAGTCCCTTTGCTTTTCATCAGACAGACCTTGTCTGTTGCACTGCACATCATGTACTGGAACAGGGCATGGTGGTCCGCTGCAGGTGGGTACCACTTCTCACTCCGCCACCAACCCCCCCCCCCCCCCCCGCCATGCTGACATGCCCATATGCTGTCGGTGCTGGTAGTGCGCAGTCCCAGGCCATCCAATGTGCAGGTAGGCAGGTACCTAGAATGAGGGGTCTGGGGTGGGGAGGCATACATGGACATCCACACATCTCCCCCATCACTGCCTGCCAATGTTATGTCTCTTCCACATGGGGGACAGACGGCTGGGGGGTGTCAGGTTGGTGATCTAGTAACTATTGGCTAGGGTGAACCTGGTAAATGTAGGTAGATTGTGTTATGCTAGCAGACTGTGGACAGGCTAGGACATGCAATGCGGGTACAGTGTACCCAGTGTGGATTACTGGGTGTATACATGTTTCAGACAATGCGTGGTCACACCCTGCACTGCCTTACCAGGGGCTGTAGTAAAGGGTGTTGGTTTAGCTGGGTTTATGAACAGTTTGGGATGTATCCTGGGGAAGGTCCATAGACTCTTGTTAGTGTGGTCCCCAGATGTGCACTGCTTGCCCCATTACAGGCATTGTGGTTCCTGTGTGACGTTTTGGGTATCTGCTGGGTACGGGTCCCCTGGATGGGACACTGTGGAACACAGACTACTGGGCATGATTGACCTTGGTCAGATGCTGTCTTGCTGATTTCCAGTTTCTGTGTTCCTATGTGCCATCTAGGCGACAGCCTAGTCCACCCTGTGCCCCAGCTGCCCCCACTACATGTCCCGCCTGCATCCCCCTTTTCCCCATTTGCACCATTACCATAGTGCCCTTTCATACTTGGGCATTATGCTGTTGCTGCAAATGGAGCACTACTATCTCTTTCCTTGAGCTCCCTGTCTGTGCTGTACATTGCTGACACTGAAATGGTCTCTTTCCTGCAATTGTGCATTTACCGACAGGTTTTCATTGGCGGTAAAGTCCTGGCGTTAATGTTCCAGTGTTAATGTAGCAGGGGCTTCTCCCCGCCCACTCCACGCCCATTGACCCCTTCTCTTCACCTTCTCTCCACCCTCTGGGACATTTACCGCTGCTGGTAACATTACCGCACGTTACATAAGAACATAAGAACATAAGATATGCCATACTGGGTCAGATCAAGGTCCATCAAGACCAGTATCCTGTTTCCAACAGTGGCCAATCTAGGTCATACGTACCTAGCAGTTTCCCCAAAAGACACAGATTCCACAATGCTTGTACTGGGTCAAGCATTGATATCCTGGGTTCCTTCTTAATAATGGTTAATAATAATTACATTAGGTAACGTTACCATGTGTTAACGTTACCAATGCTACATTACCGCTATTTTGTAAACATGCCCCTTAGAACAGGTCTAAATAGGAAAGGGGATGGAGGTGAGAGGGGGCGGTGAAATTATATATATATATACAAACTATTTACAGTTAGTTCATGAGAACAGATTGTAGGTGATTATGTCCATAGCCTGTAGTAGCTTATATTAAGTGTCCAAAGTACTCTGTGAATAGAAGGGTCGAGCATCTTGCCAAAATCCTTGATATCGCCCAGGGCTCTCATTCCTTCAGGAAGGGAGTTACATAGCGTGGGTGCAGAGAGTGATGGTGCTCTTCTGGATGTGGCATGGTTGGTTCTTTGATATTCTGCGGGTATGATGAGCATATTTTCCTTGTTGCTTCGCCTGGGTCTTGTGCTGGAGTCTTTCATTATTATGTTCTGAAGGGCATTTGCTGAACTGTTGTGAATGATTTTGAATATGTTAAGGGTTGTTTTAAATAATGCATGAGCGTGGATTGGCAGCCAGTGTAGCTGTTGGAGTGAAGATGTAATGTGCTAATTTTTGGCTGTGTTTGTAATAATTTGTGCTGCCGTATTTTGCACCAGTTGGAGTGGATGGGTGGATTGCTTCACCTTGGCAAAGTGAATGATCATAGGCCAGTAAAGCGGTGTTGCTTGACATGCAGAGCAGAAATGCTCCAGATTTAGAACTGGTTTGAGCCTCCTAATGAGCTTTAATCTATGGTATGCTTTAGCAGCAGGTTTGCTGATGCAGGCTTGAAGGTTAAGGTTCTTGTCTAGGGTGGTCTTGAAGGACTATAAAAGGGCACTGCTACTTCTGGAGAGAGATCTGCAATTGTAAGTATTTATTTCTGGGAATTTTTCTAAATCTTGGGGAAAAAGGAATTCTTTAGATTAAAGCTGCTTAATCTGTGAACCCAGTGTATTTGTTAAATCAGTCAGGGCCTAGTAGCAGCAAAGAGCTTTCAGTTTAAATTTAAAACATAGCAGAGAGCTTTCTGGTTAAATTTAGACCCCAAGATTCCCTCTATCCAAGCAAGGACTGTGGGACTACCCCTGGAAATTAGTCACAGATTACCTTAGAAGCATAGGACAGCATGCTAGCCATACACATGCTAACTGCAGACAGTCTGCTAGCTAGTACATGTTCCTAGAGCAGTGGTTCTGAACCAGTCCTCCTTGAACCCCTAGGCCAGTCGGGTGTTCAGGATAGCCCTAATGAATATGCATGAGATATATATGCATTAGAGATATCCTGCCAACCTGACTGGTTTGTGACCCTCTAGGGCTGTATTTGGAGACCCCTGCCTTACACTTCTGTCATTTAAGTGGGCAAGGTGCAGATCTCCAAGACATCTAAAAGGTTAGATAGAATATGTCACATGCCTCTTTGCTTCTCACCACCACCAAAATATTGTCTATTAGACAACTTTTTGGTGGTGGTGAGAATTGAGGAGGCATGTGACACATTCTATCTACCATTTTGATGTCTAGGACATCTGTACCTTGCCCACTCACAATCTTAAATGACAGAGGTGTAAGGCAGGGGTCTCCAAATCCAGCCCTAGAGGGCCACAAACCAGTCAGGTTGGCAGGATATCTCTAATGCATATATATCTCATGCATACTCATTAGGGCTATCCTGAACACCCGACTGGCCTAGGGGTTCAAGGAGAACTGGTTCAGAACCACTGTCCTAGAGGAACTGTGTGCACCCAACAATGGGATGGGAGCAAGAGCATACACACCAAGCAAGTATGTCACTGACTACACCCCAGAAAAAGGAACCCATAAATGTCACTTGACAAAAATGGTGTATAGCACTATGGGGGAACCTAGCCATGCCATGGTCACTGCTCAGTCAGGGTGAGAGTGACCCCCCCCCCCCAGCATGACATGCTGTGGCCACCCTGTCCATGCAGGTGGTGGTCGGGCAGTACAATGTCCCAGCCATTGCCCTATGCACTGTGCAGATGCAGCCTGCCCAGGCCACCCTGTCCGGCCCATACCCACAGTACCTTGCTCCTCATTATGCACATTGGCAGGCTAACACTGGAAACAATGCAAGCATTGTGGGCTCAGTAAGGTGTAGGCAGCCACAAAACACTGGATAGACATACACACACTCCCACACCTATGCCAGCATTGTGCAACTATAGAGGTGGTTGGCAGCCCTGGCCGCCACACCAGTCCTGGGCAGAGTGCAGGCATTGCTATGGTACTCAATACTGTTAGGGACACTCCCCGGGCTGGTAGACACTGTCAGAAACAAAACCTGAAACACACTCCACAGATATCAGAAAGGTTGCTATGATGAATCTCTGTCAACAAATTGTGTTTAATTTAGGATTTGTTATCTGACATTAATCATAGCAACCTTTTCATATATGTGGAACTTGTTTCCAAGTTAAAGACGGCATTGCTAATGTATGCAGGTGCTAGTATCAGGGCCGGCCCGTCCATTGAGCAAGAATGTTTTTGCACAGGGCCCCGCGTTTCGGGGGGCCCCGCGCAAAGAACATTCTGCTTTTTCTTAATTGAATTTAAAAAAAAAAAAAAAGCTGGCCACTGGCGCCGCGGCGGCATGGAGTGTCCCGCGGGGCTCCCTCTGCCCGGCGGAACTCTCCCGGCGCGGCTGAGCCCCTCTCTGCCGGCTTGCAGATACGCGAAGGGAGAGAGTCTCCCTCGCGTCTCTGTTAAGCCCGCAGGGGCTGATGGAAAATTTCCCATCTGCCCCTGCGGGCTTAACAGAGACGCGAGGGAGACTCTCTCCCTTCGCGTATCTGCAAGCCGGCAGAGAGGGGCTCAGCCATGCCGGGAGAGTTCTGCCGGGCAGAGGGAGCCCCGCGGGACACTCCATGCCGCTGCGGTGGCAGCGGCCAGCTTTTTTTTTTTTTTTAATTGCCATGAGCCGCGGGGGGGCGGGTAGTACTGTCAATGGGCTAGGGAGGGAGGGGTGTTAAGACTGGCAATGGGCTAGGGAGGGGGGTTGTTAAGTGGCAATGGGCTGGGGAGGGAGGGGGGTTAAGACTGCAATGGGCTAGGGAGGGAGGGAGGGAGGGAGGGGGGTTTAGACTGGCAATGGGCTAGGGAGGGGGGGTGTTAAGACTGGCAATGGGCTGGGGGGGGGTGTTAAGACTGGCAATGGGCTAGGGAGGGAGGGGGGTTAAGACTGGCAATGGGCTAGGGAGGGGGGGTGTTAAGACTGGCAATGGGCTAGGGAGGGAGGGGGTTAAGACTGCAATGGGCTAGGGCGGGAGGGGGGTTTAGACTGGCAATGGGCTAGGGAGGGGGGGTGGTTAAGACTGGCAATGGGCTAGGGAGGGAGGGGGGTTAAGACTGGCAATGGGCTAGGGAGGGAGGGGGTTAAGACTGGCAATGGGCTAGGGAAGGGGGGGTGTTAAGACTGGCAATGGGCTAGGGAGGGAGGGGGGGTTAAGACTGCAATGGGCTAGGGAGGGAGGGAGGGAGGGGGGTTAAGACTGGCAATGGGCTAGGGAGGGAGGGGGGTTAAGACTGGCAATGGGCTAGGGAGGGGGGGTGTTAAGACTGGCAATGGGCTATGGGGGGGGGGTTAAGACTGGCAATGGGCTATGGGGGGGGGTTAAGACTGGCAGTGGGCTATGGGGGGGTTAAGACTGGCAATGGGCTAGGGAGGAGGGAGGGAGGGGGTTAAGACTGGCAATGGGCTAGGGAGGGGGGTGGTAAGACTGGCAATGGGCTAGGGAGGGAGGGAGTTAAGACTGGCAATGGGCTAGGGAGGGAGGGAGGGAGGGAGGGGGGTTAAGACTGGCAATGGGCTAGGGAGGGGGGGGGGTTAAGACTGGCAATGGGCTAGGGAGGGAGGGAGGGGGGTGTTAAGACTGGCAATGGGCTAGGGAGGGAGGGGGGTTAAGACTGGCAATGGGCTAGGGAGGGGGTGCTAAGACTGGCAATGGGCTAGGGAGGGAGGGGGGTTAAGACTGGCAATGGGCTAGGGAGGGGGGTGCTAAGACTGGCAATGGGCTAGGGAGGGAGGGGGTTAAGACTGGCAATGGGCTAGGGAGGGAGGGGTGTTAAGACTGGCAATGGGCTAGGGAGGGGGGGTTAAGACAGGCAATGGGCTAGTGAGGGAGTGGGTTAAGACTGGCAAAGGGCTAGGGAGGGGGGGGATAATACTGGCAATTGGCTGTGGGGGGGTGTTAAGACTGGCAGTGGGCTATGGGGGGTTAAGACTGGCAATGGGCTGTGGGCTGATGAGGGCTGGCAATGGGCTATGGGGGGGGGTTAAGACTGGTAGTGGGCTGATGGGGGGGGTAGGACTGATAATGGGTTATGGGGGGGCTAGGACAGGAAATGGGCTGATGGGGAGGGGTTAGGACTTGAGGTGGGTTGATGTGGTTAGGACTGGTAATGGGCTGTGGGCTGATGGGGGGGGTTTAGGACTGGCAATGGGCTATGGGGGGCTGATTGGAAATGGGCTTATGGGGGGTTAGGACTGGTAATGGGTTATAGGGGGGCTTAAACTGAAAATGGGGTGATGGGGGTTATTACTGGAAGTTGATTGACGGGCTAGGACTGGTAATGGGTTGGGGGGTTGCTAGGACTGGAAATGGGCTGAGTGGAAGGGGAGGCTTGAACTGCAAATAGCTGATGGGGAGGGGGCTTGGAATGGAAAATGGGCTGTGAGGGAAGGGAGCTAGGACTGAAAATGGGCTGATGGAGCAGCTAGGATAGGACTGGAAATGGGCTGTTGGGGGGAGCTAAGATTGGAAATGGGCTGTGGTGGGGGCTTGAATTGAAATGGACTCATGGAGGGGCTAGAACTGGAAGTAGGCTCATGGGGGGGGGGCTTGGAACTGGCATTGGGCTGAGTGGAGGGGAGCTCTGCTGTGACCTGGGCTGCGGGTGGGGCTAGGACATGACGAGCAATGGGCTGCTGGGGGGGCTAGGATTGGAAATGAGCTGATGAAGGGACTTGGACTGGAAATGGATGGGGGAGCTCGGACTGGAAATGGGCTGATGGGGGGCTAGGACTGGAAATGGGCTGATGCAGGGACTAGAAGGGAATGGATGCTGAGTGAGACTGGAACTAGAAGGGAGCTGATGTTGGGGGAGGATTAGAAAGGGATGGGGCTGGGAGATTAAAACGGAGAGGGGAAAAATATTTTGTGTAGGAGGGATGAAAAATCTACAATTGGCCAGGTATTGGGAGAGTAATTGGGGATTGAGGATGGAGGGGTAAAATTTGTGTGGATGAAATAGGAATGATGAAAGAGCAAAAGGAGAAAGAAAGATTAGTATGTTAAAGCAGATGTAGAGAGAGAGAGAATGGAAAAGAAAAAAAATAGAAGAGGAGGAAGAAAGGACAAATGGACAGCAGACGATGGAGAGTTAGCAGAAAACATGAAGAAATCAGAAGAAATTGGCTGGACCAATTGCAACTGAAAAAAAAATGCACAAAAGGTAAGAAAGATATCTCTTTATTTTGAATTTATTAACTGGAATATGTCAGCTCAGGGAAATGTGCATCATTAACATCTGCGCTTTGTTTGGTACAAGAGGAAATTAATTTATAGTTTTATTTCTACAGTGTTGTTTTACATTCCAAGTTTGGCTTTTGGTGTTCCCAGTTTAATTATTGTCTTCCTGTTTATAAATTGTGATTCCTTGTTTGGTGATGGTCTATGTTCTGCATGTGTAACTGAGCTGAGGTATTCTGTTTATGTAATTCCTATTTGACGTTGCCACTTGTTCTCTTTCCCCAGTATTCTCTGAAATGTATTGGTTTAATATTTGCAGTGTTGCCTTTTGATAGGTAGGGTATGGTGCTTTGTGAGTCCCTGGTAATGCTGTCAGGATAAACGGCGGGTTTGCTATGGGTTCTAAATGGGCAGCGTTTGTAGTAGTTTCCTAATGTGCCTGGCGGTTGGCACTGGATTTATAGTAATGTAGAAATCTTTTAGTCTTTCTTTATCCATACACTCATTAAGAGACATGTTTACTAAAAGTTAGTGAATGGTAACATTATGCAAATATTTATGCAAATAAGACCACTTATGCAAATGAGGCCCCGCACCAAGTCTCCGCACATGGCCCCGCACCCCCCTTGGGCCGCCCCTGGCTAGTATTGGTAGATGCTGCTCCGCGCAGGGCCCAGCAGCCTGACTCTCCATGAGCCGTTGGATAGTGGAGCCTGTGGGTGTGGGTGTTTGTGCCCCTGTTGGCCGCTGCTCTAGGGCAGAGTTTCCCAACTCCGGTCCTGGTGGGCCAAACACGGTTCGGGTTTTCATGCTGTCCCTAATGAATATGCATGAACACATTTGCATACAATGGAGGCGGTGCATACAAATGCATCACAGGCATATTTATTAGGGACAGCATGAAACCTGAATGGTGTTTGGCCCTCCAGGACTGCATTTGGGAAACTCTGCTCTAGGGAATGCAAATGTTTATGGTGTGTGTGCTCTGTAGGGTAAAATATAGGCGTTTATGGCGTGTTTATTTTATTTGCAATAAAGGTTATGTTTTTCTTACCACGGTTTAGTACAGGGTAAAATATAGGGACATGGTCTGCAGGAGCCACAGTTGGGACTTGAACCTCTGACCTTCTGCCCCTGAATATACTGGCTGTGTGTACTGCACCAAACTGTTGTCACAGAGGCTGATCATTCCCTGGGGATACCATGACTGTTCATCAGACAGGACACTTGTCTCTGTTGCTTTCAGTGCACGGCACAAAACCTAAACAGGGCTTGGCCTTGGTCTGCTGTGCGGTAGATGCGCACTGCTCCCTTCCACCACCAGCACCCCTCCGCCACCATGCTGACATGCCCTTTGTGGCCGGTGGTGCTTGTGGTACGCAGTCCCAGGCCATCCAGTGTGCCAGTATGTGGCTGCCTATGGTTCATGATATGGGGTAGGGGATGCCTGCATAGACATCCATGCTTCCCCCCGGCACCAGCCTGCCCAATGTTATGTGTCCATTTTGGCGGTACTTGCTGGGTGACTGTCCCCTGGGAACACTGTGGGACACACCACCTCGTGGACATGTTTGCCTTTGGTCCAGTTGCTATCTTACTGGGGTTTTCCCGTTTTCTACATTCCTATGTGTCCCCCTAGGCATGTATAGCCTAGTCCAACCCTGTGCCTCAGCTGCCACCACTGCATGTCCCCACCTGCAGCCCCCTGTACCCCATTTGCAGCCTCACTGTAGTGCCCTTTCGTACTTGGGTTACTATGCTGTTGCCTGCACCATGTGAAAAGCCCCTTAAGCAAGCTGCCCCAAAAAAACTAACACCACAGCAAACCCCCTCAACACTATCAATGTTGGAACATTCACTTTCTTAGGGGGAACTTAGAATGGGACCCTTCCAAAAGTGACATTCTTCCTTTTTTATTGCGTTATGGGTAGTGTCGATCACCGTTCTAGCATTGTTTTTTTCTATTTTTTTCTGTCATTATCTCTCTGGTTTTTGACATTGTTGTGTTTCTGCACATGTATCACTACTATCAACTTATGCTGGGTCTCCCTGCCCTTTGCTGTACATTGTTGACTGAACTGGTTTCTCTTCTCCCGCAAATGTGTCATCTAACGCAAAGGTTTTCACTGGTGTTAATTTTCCAGACCCTGATTTCACGGCGTGAGTGTGCCTGAGGCCTCTCCTCGCCCACTACTCTGCTCTGCCCTTGACCCGCTTCATCTCCGCTCCTCTGGGGAGCCCTTACTCCCACCCTCTGTGCACCTTAAACACTTGCCGGAGTACGTGTATCGGCGCAATACGTGGCGTTATCACACTGGTAGTGTGCTATTATCCCCACTATAACGTCACTTATCGCATGATAACAATGCCGTCCTGCGATGGTTAGTGCTGTTTAAGTAAACATACCCCATAGTGTTTCTGGCCTTTTTCAGAACAGCCTTTGACAAGGTCCCTCATCAGACCCTTTTGGCAAAACTAAAAAAGTATCATTGGGATAGGAGGCAGTGGTACTGGTTAAAAGATAGAAAGCAGAGGGTAAGGCTAAATGGCCAATTTTCCCAATGGAGAAAGATGAATAGTGGAAGACCCCAGGGATCTGTGATGGGTCCGCTCTGCTTTTTAACATATTCATAATGACCTGGAAAAGGGAATAATGAGTGAGGTTATACAAAATTTGCAGATGATACAAAACTATTTAAATTGTGAAAACTCATGAGGATTGTGGAAAAATGCAAGAGGATCTTGATAAATTGGGAAGGCTGTGGCCATCCACAATTGGACAGCTGTGAAATTTAATGTGGACAAGTGCAAAGCTATGCACCCTAGGAATGAACAACCCAAACTTATGGTTACACGATGCAAGGTTCCACATTAGGAAGCCACCACCCAGAAGAAACATAGAAAACATTTAGGTTTGTTCATTGTGGATAACATGTTAAAACACCCTCCACCCAGTGTGCAGGGCAGCAGCCGCCAAGAGAACAAATAGAATGCTATGTATTCATAAGGATAAGGAAATGGAAAATAAAACAAACCACGGAATAATTATAATGCCTTCCTGTATCGTTCCATGGTAGCAAACAGCACACTGAGGACTGTGTGCAAGTCTGGGTCGCATGTATGTTTAAAAAAGGATCTATAGGCAATCTACAGGAGACAAGCAAAGACGGGAATGTATAGTCTGCACATATGGGTATTGTCAGCGTACCGACGTTTTTGAGACGAGCGCAAGAAAAACACATCCCCAGCACCCCATAGGAAAGCTATTTGGGAGCATCACTCAGAAGATGCACGCTGCCTTCTCCTGCCTTTCCAAACTGTTCATCTTCAGTTCTTTGTTCTTCCGCGGAAGCGACCAGGATCTATTCCCGGTAACCGCTAGAGACAAATTCCATCCTTTAAATTTCTTTTCCAGGCGAATCAGCAGCCGTCGATAGATCAGAGGTATCACTATCGTAGTGCAGCATTGGGACAGCTCTTTCGTTCAAGCCCCTGCGACACGGGTTACCAGTGGTAACCCCAACGGCCCGCCGACGTACCGGACTGGTAATGGGCGCCGAATTGACACTGATGACGTAGAGAATTTAGCATAGCTTTCAAAGAGCGCGAAACGAGGTTACGACTACGCACCACACCGGTACCGGTGATCGAATGGCTTTGCAAGGAGCATCGGGGTCAGGAAATACTTTGATTCTTACAAATCAGAAAGGGAGCTTCGTGACAATTTATTCTGGGCTACTAGAGCGGTTTCTCCTAGGAAATGATCCCTACTTATCCCCAAAGCAGAATGTCACCTCCAGAGGATCCA
Source organism: Ichthyophis bannanicus (assembly GCA_033557465.1). Lineage (NCBI taxonomy): Eukaryota > Metazoa > Chordata > Amphibia > Gymnophiona > Ichthyophiidae > Ichthyophis > Ichthyophis bannanicus. The sequence continues at coordinate 160,228,676 of CM066033.1, forward strand.
TGTCATTTTCAGGATTGCATCTCGTGATATGGCCAAAGAAGAGGGTTCTTTCATCACAGTTGCTTCTGGAAGAGGAACCCAGGGAGCAAAGCGCATTGGAAATTCTCCCAATATCCCTGAAAGACTCCTAAGAAGGCACGCCACTCTGCCTACCCATTGACAAAATGCTGCATGTAGCTTGATGCTCAGAATGTGGGAGGAAACCCTATCACTAATTATCCTCACTCTAGGCGACTTGTGAGTACTATGTATACGAGTTTCCACCATGTCAGGAGTGTGCAGAAAAAATCAGCTACCACAACCTCCATTCAATGGTAGTGGAATCAGGCCCAATGCGTAGGATGAGGGAAGTGCAAAGGAGCATTGCATCCAAATCCTCCAGGTCGGTGAGATGCAGGACTCTGGATGCTTTTGGGGCGCAGAACCTTTCAAGATTCCATGCTTTCAGCTAGGATCAGTTTCATATACTCCTAATATATGAGGAAGGTTTCCCTCCAGGAAGTCACAGGAGGACGTTGGAACTTATGAAGCCCAATTCTCCCAGGATGGGAACAAGAGACATATAGCTTTTTCTTGCGTCCCTATAGTTAAGGGCGTATGCTGCAAGATGTCTCCCAAGCTTTGTTAATACAATGTGCAGCCTTTGACTGCGTTCGATACATCAGCAGAACCTAGCTATGGGCCTATTGCGCGAACGACGGATTGCTGGCTAAAAGGCATCAGACTTGGAGATTTGGGTGACAGGAGCAAGTTAGGGTAACATTCCTTGCATCGGGGGGAGAATATCTTCGGCACGAAACTTGGCAGGAAAAGACGGCTAATGAAGGGACGTAAAAAAGATGCTTGACAATTCTACCCTAGATAGATTGTCCAACAAGTCTACCAGCCACTCTAGCCAAAAAGGGAAACAAGGTTAATCGCCTTATAAAAACCAACCCGTCTGTTTAGCAAAAGAAGAGGAGGAGAGTAGTTTATCCGTATTATACGCTAGAAGAGTTAAAAATCCAGGTTCAGTGTGAACCAAAAAGGGACAAGAAACTAAGACAGGCAAAAGAAAGCCAAAAGGGCCGAGACAGGGAGAGCACCAACCAGCTCTCCTAGGTTCAGACAACTCAAGGGCTTTGAACCTGCATAGAGAGCTTTGCCTCCCTGCTTCTGAGTGGCCCCCAACCCCCCAATATGCCGGGCAGGATATGCAACTGGTCAACAAGATGGCATCAGATAACAGAAGAAGATTGGACTTTGTCCATTGTAGGAGAGGGTACAAGCTTCATTTTCAAAGCATGCCACTACCTGAAATTCTAAAAGCAAATTCAAGCACAGAACCTCTGCAGCCAATCTGCTTAGCTCACGAGGTATCCACACTTCTTAGCCCAAGGGGCAATAGAGGGCGGGGGGGAAGTACCAATTCTTCAACGGGTGTGCAGGGTTCTACTCCGTGTTTTCTTATTCTCAAAGAAAACAGGGAGGACGAGACCCATTATAGATCTCAGGAGAATTGAAAACAAATATCTGTTTCGGAGTGAGAATATTCAAAAGGATAGTATTCAGGACGAAGCAGGAATGAGTCTTCAACATAATGACGGGTATCGTCGGGGTTACCGACGGAGGCGCGCGCGGGAACGACTCAACAGAGTCCAATCAGAACGCTTATGGGGGAGCAGTCCAAATCACGAGCTGCGTGCTGCCTTCCTGCCTTTCCCACCTGTCCTCTCCTCAGTTCTTCCGTTTTCCGCGGAACCGGCAAGGAAGTATTCCCTGTCACCGCCAGAAAAGTCTTCTTTGATTTTTTACTTTTTTGTGGGGTGCGTCTGCCTTCCCTGGACGGCTAACGGTACCGCCGGTACTTTTCGTTCTTTTGCCTGAATAATTTCTTCTTTTCTACAGAAAAGGAAACAGTTTCCTGTTTAGTGCCTGACGGTTTTTAGGCCAGGTAGGCCTCGACAATTTCAATTATGGAAAAGCCAGCCACTATCCAGTAAGAAATTGATCAAAGTGTGGCTGGTAAAGATATTTTTTCAGACACTCATACTTGCGTGTCTAAACTGTTTAGGTGCCGGGAGCCATTGCCATTGGCCTGAAGGTGTCTCTCCTGCTGGAGATCAAACAGAAAGAAGTATTCAGAATCGAGCAGAAACTCTGATTACCCGCGTTCACATCCCCATTGATGTTACCAGCTAGAATTCTTCTTCTTCACA
>CM066033.1:161431373-161793873 GCA_033557465.1 Ichthyophis bannanicus
GGAGAAAAAATTCTCTAAGTTTAGAAAAGAAAAGAATAAAGCACCGGCGGTACCGGTATCGGCGGGAAATACAGCCGCGACCACAAGAAAACAAGGAAAATAAGAATTTTAAAGAAAAAAGTTTCTGCGGTGACAGGAGGATGTCCTGTTGGCTCCGCGGAAAAACGAAAACTGAGGAGAGGCAGTGGGAAAGGCGGGAAGTCAGCGCGCAGGCGCGAGGGATGCTCCCAAAAGCTTTCTGATTGGATGCTGGGGAGCATTCCCGTGCAGGCTCCGTCGGTACCGACGTACCCATATGTGAAGACTCATTCCTGCTTGTTCCTGGAGATGTCAGTCTTCACATATGGGTGATGTCGGCGCCGATGGAGTCCGCACGGAGCAAATCCCCAGCTTTCAAAGAAAGCCTTTGGGAATTGCTACCACGTATGCGTGGTCCCCTTCCCGCCCAAGGGTGCCAACTAGCTCAGTTAAGTGACATAGCTAAAAAGACGGCAAAAACAAATGAAGATATTAGGACTGCAACTCCAAGGGGAGGAGGGAGGGTTATGAGGACTGATTCCTGCTGTCCCCAGAGAACACCTGTTACAGGTGAGTAACTACGCTTTCTCCAGGAACAAGCAGGAAGTCAGTCCTCAAATATGGGACTCCCCAGCTATAGGCTACCATGAACCTATAGCCAAAAAAGGCTCCCTCATCGAGAGTCGCAAGCAGCCGCAATGAAATATGCATTTCAGTAGAACAGGAACTCTGCGTCCAAAGGAATGAGCACTCCGGTAGCCTGAACACAGAAGGGTCGGAGTTGCCTGGACCCTGAAAAGGTTACGGAGCATGGCCTGGCCAAAGGCACTGTCCCGTTGGGACTCTCGATCCAGGCAGTAGTGAGCTGCGAAGGTGTGGCCCGGCAGATGTCTGCCAGAAGAACCAAGCGCAGGTGAGCAACTGATGCCGCCATAGCCCTGACCCGGTGTGCCGTGACACGGCCTTCCAGCGGAGGTCTCGCCTACTCATAAGCTCGGGTAATACAGTCCGCCACCCATGTGAACAGCGTATGCTTGTCACCGCTTCCCCCAGCCTACTGGGGTCATAGGAAATGAAAAGCTGGGAAGCTTTCCGGTGGCCTTGAGTACATTGAATGTAGAAGGACAAGGCCCTCTTAGAGTCCAAAGAATGGAGGACCGCCTTTGCCCAACTGGCGTGTGGTCTGGGAAAGAAGGTAGGGAGGACCACCTCCTGGTTGAGGTGGAAAGAGGACTCCACCTTCAGAAGGAATTTGGGGTGCGTGTGAGGCACCACCCTATTCTTGTAAAACCTAGTATAAGGCTTCTCTGCCACGAGGGCCTTGAGCTTGCTCACCCTTCGGGCAGAAGTGAGCACAACCAGGAAAACCACCTTCCAGGAGAGATAGCGAAGGTGACACATAGCCAGATGCTCAAAGGGCGGCAGGGTGAGCTGCCCCAACACCACATTGAGATCCCATTTGGTCGCCAGAGGACGAACCGGGGGTTTAGACAGAAGTAGACCCTTTAGGAAATGGGACACCACTGGATGAACAGAGAGGGTTTTCCCATCCACCTGATGGTGGTTCACCGCCAGGCCACTGAAATGCACTCTAACAGAGTTAGACTTGAGTTCTGTCCTAGAGAGGTGGAGAAGTTATTGCAATACCATAACCACCGGGCAAAAAGAGGGGTCGACCCCCGGTTCAGCGCACCAAAGTGCAAACCTATGCCACTTAAAAGCCCATCTGGTGGACGCTCTGCTTAAAGCCAGCAACACATCCTTCACTTCTTTTGGAAGGTGGAGTGGGGCTAAAGTCACCCTCTCAGCAGCCATGCCATCAGCGAGAGGGAGCTGAGGTTGGGATGCAGAAGAGAGCCCCCTTCCTGGGAAAGGAGCCGTGGAGCTGATCGCAAGGGGATGGGGGCCTCCACTGCCAGCTGAAGAAGCAGTGGAAACCACGGTTGTCTGGGCCACCATGGGGATACCAAGATGACTGAGGCTCTGTCATGGAGAATCTTGAACAGAGTCTTGGCTATCAGTGGTGTCGGGGGGAAAGCATATAGAAGGCCCTCCAACCATGAGACCAGGAAGGCATCGGCGGCCACCCTGGCAGGGTGCGGCTCCGTTGAGTAGAAACGGGGTACCTGGTGATTGTCCGGGCTTGCGAACAGGTCCATCATCGGTTCCCCCCAGGTTTGGAAAAGCCCGCCGGCTACCCCTGGGTCCAGCTGCCACTCGTGCAGCTGGAGCATCCTGCTAAGTCTGTCGGTCAGCCAGTTGTCCTGGCCAGCAGATATACTGCCTTGAGGAGAATGCCTTGCCGGACTGCATAAGAGCACAGGTCCAGGGCTTCCTAGCAGAGGGCATGGGACCCCGTGCCCCCCTGCTTGTTCACATAGAACATGGCCACCTGGTTGTCCGTCTGCACTAGGACAGACCTGTGGCCCAGGTGCTGCCGAAAAGCCTTCAGGGCGAGAAGAACTGCCCGCAGCTCCAAGAGATTGATCTGTTCAGCACTCTTGCCCGGGGATCAAGTGCCCTGGGTGTGGTATCCCTGGAAATGGGCTCCCCATCCCAGCAGGGAGGCATCTGTGGTGAGAACCCTCGAGTGGCGAGGGGCCTGGAAGGTCATCCCCACCTCCAAGTGTTGGGGCGATATCCACCAGGTTAGGGACTGTACCAGTTGCCTAGTCACTCTGACTCTGTCCTGGAGATGACCAGTGGCCTGGGACCACTGGTCCCTGAGGTACCACTGCGCTGTTCGCATGTGGAGGCGGGCATCTGGAGTGACATGCACCGTGGAGGCCATGTGCCCGACGAGGCGCAGCAGATGCCTTGCTGGCACTGAGGGACGGTGCTGTATATCTTTGGCTAGCACCATAAGCCTGCCTGCCCTGTCTGCTGACAGGAAGGCCTTTGACTGAAGGGTGTCGATCCTTGCCCCAATGAATTCCACCTCCTGACACGGGCAAAGGTTCAACTTGGGGTAGTTGATAACAAGCCCAAGTTTTGCAGGATCTGGGTGGTGCGTGCTGTGGCCTGTGGTGCCCCTGATGAGCACCACAGGCAAAGGTTCGACTTGAGGTAGTTGATAACGAAGCCCAAGTTTTGCAGGACCTGGGAGGTGCGTGCCGTGGCTGTGGTGCCCCTGATGAGCCAGTCGTCGAGTTAGGGGAAGACAAAGATCCCCTGAAGCCTGAGGAAGGCGGCGACCACTGCCAGGCACTTTGTGAATACCCTGGGGGCCGAGGCCAGGCCAAAGTAAAGCACCCTGTATTGGAAATGATTGCCTCCCACAACAAAACGTAGGTATTGCCTGTGGTTTGGGGGGATTAGGATGTGAGTGTAGGCATCCTTTAGGTCTAAGGAGCATAGCCAGTCTCCCTGGCGGAGGTAAGGCAGCAATGTTCCAAGGAAGAGCATCTTGAATTTCTCCCTCACCAGGAATTTGTTGAGGTTGCGCAGGTCGAGGATGGGCTTTAGGCCCCCTGTCCTCTTTGGCACTAGGAAGTACCTGGAGTAGAACCCCTTGCCCTTGAGCTGGTGGGGCACCGGTTCCACCGCTTGGTCCTCGAGAAGACCTGCCAATTCCTTTAGAAGGTGGTCCTGGTGAAGGGGAGATCTGATCGGCTCTCCTGGGAAGTAGTTTGGAGGCACCTGGCTTAGATGGAGGAGGTAACCCTCCCTGATCACCTGCAATGCCCAGGAATCGGTGGTGATAGCTCCCCACCTGTGGGCATAAATGTGGGCAATAGAGGCTTTGGCTGGTACAGTCACAATGCTGAGGAGGACAAAGGATGATCTAACCACTGGAAGGAACTAGCAATTGTCATGTATCTGATTAACATGCCCGACAGGTCCAACAGATGCAGTGAGGATTCCTTCAGAAGATCCTTCTCTGAAATGGAAGCCAGGATAACAGTCTGGTGAAGATGAAAGGGGAAACAGCATCTTTGAGAGAAGTATGGCCTAGTCTCTCAGGAGACAGAAGCTGTTGAGATGACAAAAAACGATTCCCTGGAAGACAAGGCCTTCAGCTCGTATACCCACATGGAGAATGCTAGATCTCCAAGGAAAACCATTTTAAGGGTCAAATCCTCAAGAGAGGCCTTATGAAGAAAAGACAAGTCCTTTCAGTGCCGTCAGCAACATAGAAAGAGACTCCATTGAGGAAAAATGGGGCACATTGGCGGCTGGAACTGCTTTAGTCCCCTTAGGAAACAGCAGACATTGTGGTGCACCACCAATGAAATCCCTTGGATACAACTCCCGTAGCACATCAGGGCAGTCATCTGAACCTTGAAAGTTCAGGGTGGGCCCTGGTCCAGATTGGACTGCAAAAAGGACTCTCACATAAGTTAAGTATATAGAGGTCCTCCAGACCTTAAGCAGAGTGTCTACTACCATTCCAGAGTAGCCATTTATGTACAGCCTATGCCCGCTGATGTCCAGGTCATAAGCGAAAAAGGGACCAGGAAGCTCTATTACCAAGAACCCAGCCACAGGAGGCCCTTTTTGAGGTAGCAAGAGAGGGGACCATGTCCACCGGATGAAGAAAGCTGCGAACCATGGCCTGAAAAACCAATCTAGGGCTACTTAGATCACCAGGACCTGATGGGCCCAAAATTTGTGCAAAAGACAGGGAGGGAGACATATAGCATCCCTTCACAAGGCCACTCTGAAGTAGGGCATCCAAGCCCACCATCCGTGGATCCTTCTCACAGTTGAAATAGCTCCTTACATTGGCATTCTCCTAACAGACAATGAAGCCGAACATTGGAAGGTCCAATCTGTGCACTACGAGGTCCTACACATGAGGGCTGAACTCTCACTCACCCAGGAAGTCGGCCTTCACATTGTCAACACTTGTAAAGGATATAGATGAAACAGTACCACACAGACATCCTGAGACGTGCTCTAAATAAACCTCATGACCTGTTTAGTTTAGTCAAGAGATTAGCCAAGGAACCGTCACCCGAACAACAGTGCAAAATCAGCCCGCAAGAATTTGCTACTTACATACAATCTGAGATGTGCCGGACAAATAAAATTGCAATACCCTCTGCCCCTATAACTCAAGGGCACCCAACACCTTTAATGTCCTTCACTACTCCCTCATTAAAACTAATTGAAGACATTATCTCAACACTCAATACTTCCACAGCACACACTGATCCCTGCCCAGCCTTTTGGATAAAGGATCTCCGCAATGATCTCGCTCCAATAATATCCAAGATTATAAGGCTATCATTTGACACCGGCTCATTCCCTTCTGCTCTCAAACAGACCTCCATCAGACCTTTACTAAAAAACTGCAAGTTAGACCCACAAAAAGCAGACTCATACAGACCCATTTCCAGCATACCTACGCTTGCAAAAATAATTGAAAAAGTGGTCTATAGGCAGTTACAAGACCACATTGACTCTGCTGCTCCGTTGGATACATGCCAACATGGATTCAGAGAATCACATGGTGTCGAGACTCTCCTTACCACCCTCCTCAATAACCTTAACTCCGGCATTGACAACATCCAGCATGGATTCGTACTTATCTTTTTGGACATTGCGGCAGCGTTTGATTCAGTATGTCATGAGATTCTTATTATCCGTCTAAAAGAAAAGGGCCTCTGTGGAACAGCAATCGAATGGTGTAACTCATACTTGTCAGGTCGATAGCAGCATGTGCGATCAGATGGGGCAATATCAGATCCGTTTCATCAAGGCCAGGGGGTCCCACAAGGATCCTCTCTATCATCATTACTATTTAACATATACATGCAACCTATATGTAACATCATCAGATCTTTTAACGTCAATTGTATGATATATGCTGATGACGTGTTATTATACATGCCGATCTGCATAGATAAGATGGACCTCACTCCCTTAACCAACTGTTTCAACGCCATATCAAACTGGCTACTGACACAAAATCTCAGAATCCAACATAAAAAAACGGAGGTTCTCTTTATCTCAAGGAACTCGAACTTCATACCACCTACATACCTGGAGGTTCAAGATGCCAAGCTGCAAGTAAAACCCCATATCCGATACCTAGGAGTGACCCTTGATCAAAACCTTGACATGAAGACTCACATATCCAACACAGTAAGAGCAATTTACTTCAAGATCTGCTCCTTCAGACATCTTCGCCAACTGATTGATCCAGACGATTTCCGTACTGTTTACCAGGCTCTAATCATTCCCCATTTCGATTATGAAAACTCCATACTACAAGGGCTTCCTCAATCTACCTTAAATCCTCTTCAACTCGCCTTGAACAGTGCAGCGAGAGTACTTTTTGGAGTATCCAAAAGAGACCATGTTACGCCACTTCTAAAACAACTACACTGGCTTCCTATTCAAGCGAGAATCACTTTCAAGACACTGCTCCTGGCCTTTAAAGCGTACAAAGGTCTCGCCTCCACCTCATTATCGGAGATGATACAACCAATCCCACCCAACAGACTAAGAAGAACCACGGAAATAAATATGCTAATCGTACCAAAGGAAGTCATAAGATACAACTCTACAACATCGAGCAGAGCCTTCAGTCTTTGTGCCCCAAAACTTTGGAACACCCTGCCATCACACATTAGGGCCATCTCCGATCTCAGCCAGTTCAGGAAGGCCCTTAAACATCACCTTTTCCTCAAATACTTCCCAGAGAGCAAAGAAACACAGTCACCCCCAAATATCAATAACTACATTCCAACCACGTAAACTTTCCTGTCTCAACAGCACATTACACTACTTCACCAGATTAACAGTTCGCTTTTCAGACACTATGACACTGCTATGTATATAGTAGTTTTGTAAATAGTTGCTCCTGTTATCCAAGTTGATCTTCCTGTTAACTGTAATGACCAGATAAATGTAACTTGTCTGAGGTTTCTTGTTCCATGTAAACCACGCTGATAACGAATAGTGCGGTATATAAAAAATGTTAATAAATAAATAAATACTGCAGACAGAGCAATCAGATGCTCCTTTGTCCAACTGTCACTGCGAGCTCTGCCTCATTTGTAGATATACACCACTCCCACAGCATTATCCAAGAACACCCAGACTGCTTTGCCTACTAGAAGAGGTCTAAGGATCACTCTTGCCCCCAGGCAGAAGATTGCACAAGAGACCTCCCGAGGGGACCAAATAATCAATAAACAATTAATCCAGTGCTTCCATTGGCACCCTGGCCATCAGATGGTGGAAATGCAACCACCACTTCAACTACTCCTTGATCTCCTGGGGAGAGGAAAGGCCTTGTCAAATAACTAGGAAATGGGAAACCAGAAGGCTGTCAGGTATCTCTGCAGTGGTCACATATATATCATGCTCTAAGGAACCATCTCCAAGATGGAGGCCATGGCTCCAAGGACCTGCTGATAGTCCTCAGCCCATGGAGCTGACAGAGCACCACAGGCCATAAGTTGGTTCTAAAGCTTGAGGGGCCAATCTGTGGAAATCTGTCAGAGTATGGAATATAATCCCTGGGAACTTCAAGTTCTGGGAGACAATCAGGCTGTTTTAAAGACAGTAGTCACCAATCCCATCCTTTCCAGGCCTAATTTTCTAGGGTCTGGGTCATCTCTGGACCTCTCTAGAGACACTGACCAAACCCACTGGACGACCAGGTATGGGTGACCCCAGGTTCCTTTTTTACAAAGAAACAATGTTAATCACTACCACTAACTTGGAGAAAGTTTGGGAAGACATGTGTAGATCAAAGGGTGGGCCTGTACATGGATGGAGGCTCAGAATACAGAGGTGGAGACACTGCTGATGCTGCCCAACATGGGAAAGTGAAAATATGCTTTAGTGAGGTCTAGAAAAATGAGGAATACCTACTGTCTGACTGATACAATGACAGACTCGTAAGTCCTCATAAAAAAAAAGATAGGCTTGGAGTCCAAAAACAAACGCTTAAGGTCCAGATTATGCCGGATGTAGCCTCCCTTCCTGGGTATCACTTGCAGATGGAACATCATTCCTGGCCTTGCTGTGGAGAGCACGGGAAAAAATAGCCTGCAATTGTAAGAGATGCTGGAGAGTTTCATTGGAAAGCACCCAAATGAGCGGAGAGCCACATGACAACTCTACCAGGGAGTCTCTTATAGGCACTGCCATAACTCAAATATTACACATCTGTGATAATGACAGCACTGCAGAGCAAATGCAATGGGAAGGAAATGAGCAATATACCTTTAAGAGTAAAGGCAAACAAGGTTCCCATAGAAACCTCAAGCTTCTAGCTAGAACTGAGCCCGGTCATAGTAGTGACGTAGGAGCTGAGTGGAGCCCTAACGAGTTTCACATGAGCAGCCAGAAGGGTGTGGCTGCTGAAGAAAGCCGTTTTAAACCTGCCTCAGAGTTCAGTGCAGGGGAGCAGCAGAGAGGGAAGAAGCAGCAGGAGCAACGAGGAAAGCTGAAGCCACGAGGAAAGCCAGCTGAACAAGGAAAGCTATGGAACCCAGAACAAGCTAAGAAGGATTCTGGAAGGTCTGTTTCCTATACCCCAGGAACACTGGAAGCAAACCCAAAACCTCTGCTAAAGCTACCCAAGGAAAAGGTAGAAAAGTTTACGTTCACAGAGGGAGAGAGTTCTGATTGCAGAGAGGGCATTGCACGTGAGAAAGGTACGTCTGCTATAATCCCTAGCAAGAGATATGCTGAAGATATTATACAGCAGTTAAAGACCAGTGCTAACCAGAGAAAAGATAGCACTGCTGTGAAAACAACTCCAGTCAGAACCAGAAACATTCCAAGTAAGTGTTATGAGACAGATTTAAAGTCTGTAGTTAAAAGCTTACGAAGGAATCAGTTTCCTGCTTTAGACAAAGTGACTGCAAACCAAAGGGAACAGTTTATAGAACAACTGCAGGAAGTCCTTAGTAACCTTCAGTCTAAAAGTTCCTTAAAGCAGAAGGATAGTGGAGATTGTGAGGAGATGTTAATCGATGTAGAAGAAACTCCTGATATGAATGACGTTTGTGAAATGGATTGTTCTTTTTGTGAGACCAATCACCTGGACTTACGTTAAACAACCTTTGCATGAGAGGAATGCAAAGCTGTTTTTTGACTCTCTGAAAGAAGGACATTGTGCTGAAACAATTAACTCTGCCTAAGCATTTGCTGTGAATGAAACAGTTTACCTATGCTTTATTTCTCAACTTTAATTGCTCCTGTTTTTCCTATTATTTTGGGAGAAAATAATCCATGCCATGTTTTGAGCTGTGAACTCTATGTGAAAGGGAAAACCCAAATAAATGTATCTGTTTGACTGAACCTCGTGCCACAACACTTTTGTTGGATAGTAACCAAGACTACAAGTCCCAGCATCCCTTGCTGGCACATTAGCCAAGGACATTACTTGAAGACAAAATAGAGGTCACCCTTGCCCTTGAGCCACGGGCCCTAGGCGGGGGTAGGACAACATCATAATTCCCAGCTTGGTTTGAACTAGAAACTTTAGGGGTAGAAGGCAAGCATCTTGTAGAAAAAGCTAATATGTCACCGACATTATCTAAAGACCCTAATGTGGTATGAGTCCTCCCAGTCAGAAATAGCCTAAGCCACCCCCACCTGGCTGCACCTCAGGAAGGGCCGCAAGAACTCATTAAGTAGGAATACTGACTCCCAATGGAATCATATTGGAGACTCAAGCACATTGAAAGCTCCAAAAAGATTGTCCCTTCTGGGACCAAAAGCCAAAGTACTCTGAGGGCATCTACAGGCTCTACACACGACCCTTAAAGAGGAACCTTTGGCACCTCCAAGCCTATCTTCCAAGAGTCTCTGTGGGTGAGCTTCACTATTTCATCAGGCCCACCCTGAAGGGCAACTAGCCCTTAAGGGGGAATCTACTCAGCCGTAGTTTGTAGTCAGCGTCTGTTGACTAATTGCAGAACCAGCGCTGCTACTTGGCTACCACAACTGTCACCAACCACTTGAAGAGACTCTGAACCAGTCGTAGAAAGGGCCAGCCAACTAGGCAGTCCACTGCCAACTTTATAGCTTTTGGGCTGTCTGTCAGAGGATGAATCCATCATTGAGGGCTTGTCTCCAGGCTTGCACAGCTCTGCCTGAAAGCCTAAGGTGGTGGCTATAAATAAATTCTTAAGGAGGGCCTCAATCTTCTGAACTTGAGACTCCTACAGCACAGCGCCTCCCTCCATAGGGATGATCCTGTGCTTAGCCACAGCCATGACCAGGACTCCCATTCCAGGGAGCACAAAAGACTGATCCCATTCACCCTGGGGCCAAGAGCACAGCTGAGACTGGACCTTAGGGCTCCTGGAGCCCAGCTCGGGGCTTTCATCTCTAAAGCCTATGCCCTGCTATATAGGACTAGGTAGAGGCATGAAAACAGCAGGATGTTGGATATCCTTCAGAACAAGAGGGATCTGCCTGCTAACCTCACCCAAAAGCAGACTCTACAACGCACAGCCGGCCATATGGTTCTGAAAGGGCCCCTGACAAGTCCAATTTGACAAAAAAAGATGGAACATGAAGATCCTAACCTTCCTCCAGGGAACCATCCTGTTCTCCTCAGACTTACCTTCTGGTGCTAAGGAGTTTCTCTTGTCTTTCAACCAACCCCTACAGAGGGTACAGTTGGGCTCCTGGAGGAATAGATGAGCACAGGGGCAAAGCGGGAGCCATGACCCCTCCAGCTACCCGACAGAAAGGTGCATGGGCCCCAGGACATCCATAGGGGAGGCCTGGACCTCAGAACCCGCATCAAAGGGAGCCGTCAAGCAGCCAGCAAGATTGAAAACAGCCCATAAGTTGTTTCAGGGTGCAACAGCACAGGTTGGTTGAAAAGAAAGAGCCTCTGGGCCCTGGAGGTCCCCTGGGGCTAATAGGCTTGTGGCTAGGGCCACCCTGCTAGGCTCCCCCGATCATCAATGGTCACTGTGCCACCAGTGGGGGAAAAAAAATAAAGGAGTGGCAAGGGCCACAGAAACAGCATCAGACCCCAGGCGCCCCATGGGGGGGGGGTGTCCCAAAATGCCAAAAGAAAACCGTGCTCGGTTTTGCAGCTACAAAATAGGCACAAAAGTAGCAGCCACAGGAAAAAAAAATATGCTGGGGGTTGCAGGCTGCATCAGGCTATGTGGCTGAGCACTGCAGTGGCAATAAAAAGGTCTGCAAAAAAAGGCACCCAAAAAAAAAAGAAACAGGGACACAGTGAAAAGAAAATTCCAAGACCTGTTGGGATAACCGGGAAACCTGAGCAGGAAAGCTCTCGATGCCTATGTAGACCTGGGAGGCCCAGCTGCCAATCAAAGGCCTTGGGTTTTTTGGGGGGTTTTTTCATTTGAAGTTGCTTTATTCAAAGCAGCAGAGAGTTAAATATTTCCCATGGAAACCAATGGGGGGTAAAAAAAAGAAATCAGAAAAAAACATCTCTGAAAAATATGGACCATGCAGATAAGGACAGCAAGAAGGAAGGGGAGCCTAAGCCCAACTTACTGACCCCCTCTCAGGGACCCTGTGGGGTCCTCCTATTCCTCTTCAGGGAAACCAAGTGCTAGGAACCTGTGGGTAACAGTATGGGACACATGGCGTCCATTGGCTCCAGGAGACAAGGGCATACCCATCCTCGGAGCAATGTTGGGCCTAATGAGACTCAATCACACTGACCACTGCACCGTCGTATGGGTCAGGAGGGTCAGGCCTATCTGCACTATTGCTCCCAGAGTTGCCAAGTTATCCAGTTCCAGGAGTGAGATTTTGTGCCAGTTCTGGTTTTAAATTTGCACTGCATTCAGTATGGTATTTGTAGTCCCTGATTTTACCCATTGGAATCAGTGCTGCAGATCCCATCATGCATCAGAATGTGATGGTCAAAAATCTAGAACTGGCTTAAAATCTCACTCCTGAAAATGGGTAGCTTGGCAAATCTGTGCTCCAGTCCAAACAACTTGCAATATGCTGGAGGCAGATAAATACTGGCTTTTCTCAGCGCTGTACCAGAGGATATACCAAGTGATAACATCACTGAAATTTGCTCAAGCCTGCCTCTACCTGCTGACAAGGAAACATAATTCACATGTCTAGACTGGTCTAATAGGATAATATGGAATGTGAAGTGATTCAAACCTCTACAAAAAAAGCCATCAGAACCTAAATAAAATCTACTGTTAGAGCACTAATTTCCAAAACTCATGCAACCAAAAATGGAAATTACACTTACCTGGTAATTGTGGTTCCTTGAGGAACTCCAGTTCAGTCTTCCACCTCTGGGTTGTGTACCTCCTCCTGCAGCTTGGAGACTGGAAATGTCAAAATCATGACATCACTGGATGTAGTCTGTTGGTCTCTCCCATCAGCCCCAGTGAACTAGTGACAAAGCACACTCAACAGAGCAACAAATAAGTAAAGCCATATGAATTCTAACGTTAATAACAACTATATGAACAGTAAATTTCCTTCCTGAAAGAAACAAATGTTTTCTTGTACCTTTACCTTCTGCCTCATTCAGAACTATAGCCAAGAAAGAGAAGTAGAGAGAAAGAAATAGCAAAGAACTAACAAATAGGATTCCACTGAGAATCATACGTACCTGTAGTTGTATAGTTCTCCCTACTGAAGTTCCACTGCCAATGACACCACCCCGGGCGGGAATGAGGACTGAACTGGAGTTCCTCAAGGAACCACAATTACCAGGTAAGTGTAATTTCCATTTCCTTATCGGTCCTCCAGTTCAGTCCTCCACCTCTGGGATGTAACAGAGCAGTGCTCATTGGGAGGGACCCTTCCAGCTGGCACGCAACACCACTGAACCGAAACAGGCATCATTCGCTGCTAACACATCCAGGTGGTAGTGTTTACTGAACATATGAAGAGACGACCAGGTGGCCGCTCTACAGATGTCCCCTGGTAGAACTAAGCTGTGTTCCGCCCAAGAGGCTGCTTGCGCCCTGGTAGAGGGTGCTCGTAATCCCAATAGAATCGAACGCCCCTGCACCAGAAATGCTGATGCAATCGCCTCTCTAATCCATCTAGAAATGGACGCCTTGGCCGCCGCTTCACCTTTGCGGGAACCTCCAAACAGCACGAAAAGCCGGTCAGAGTTGCGAAAAGGTTCCGAGACTTTCAAATACTGTCGCAACACTCGTTTTATATCCAACAGGTGCAAGCTGCGGTCCGATGCGTTTTCCTCAATTGAACCAAGGACCGGAAGCGAAACCATTTGATTTAGGTGAAACCACCTTTGGCAAAAAGGACGGCACCGGCCGCAATACCACTTTTTCTCTGGAAAAAGACAGAAATGATTCTCTACATGACAAGGCCTGTAACTCCGAAATTTGCCTTGCTGAGCAGATGGCTACTAAAAAGACTGTTTTTAAAGTTAAATCCTTTACCGTCGCTTGGTGCAATGGCTCAAAAGATTCTTTCACTAATGCCACTAAAACCAAATTGAGATCCCACGGTGGTACGACAATTCTATGGGAAGGCCGTAGCCTGGTTACTGCTTTCAGGAACCGCAATACATCTGTATGCGACCCTAAAGGCACACCCTGAACTTTGCCTCTATAGCAAGCCAGAGCTGCCAACTGCACTTTCAAGGAGCTGGCTGCCAAGCCTTTATCGAATCCATCTTGTAGAAAACTTAAGACCAAGGGTACAGAAAATGTAGCCGCGCGAACATGTCACCTTGAGCACCAATCTTCAAAAATACGTCATATGCGAACATATGCCAGAGAAGTCGATTTCTTCCTCGCTCAAAGCAACGTTGTGATTACCGCTCCAGAGTATCCTTTTTTTCTTCAACAACGCCCTTTCAATGGCCAAACCGTAAGCGAGAATTGATTCACCTGAGGCATTCGAAGCGGACCCTGGCGCAACAGATCTTCCGAGACCGGTAATCTCCAAGGCTCCCCATCGAGAAGTTGAACGAGATCGGCGTACCACGGCCGTCTTGGCCAGTCCGGAGCCACCAGTAGGACTCTCCCGTGATGAGCTTCGATACGCTGAACCATGCAGCCTATCAGCAACGAGGAAAGACCTAGCGGCGGCCAAGGTTGCATCAGGGCGTCGAGGCCTTCCGATATCCTTTCCTGCCGCCTGCTGAAGAAGCGGCTCGCTTTCGCTGACTGAAAGGTTGCCATGAGATCCATGATCGGCGGCCCCCATCTGCAGACTATTAGTGCAAACACATTCGGATGCAATTCCCATTCCCCAGCATCCACTTGGACCCGGCTGAGAAAATCTGCCGTCACATTGTCCTTCCCTGCAATGTGCGCTGCCAAGATTGCCGGTAGTCAATTCTCCACCCAAGAAAACAGCGTCTCTGCTTCTTCTTCCATGACTGCACTTCCTGTGCCGCCCTGCCGATTGATGTAGGCTACCGTCGCGGAGTTGTCCGATAGCACTCTCACCGCCCGACCTGATACCGTCGCTTTGAATGATTGAAGCGCCAGATAAACCGCTCTCAACTCTAGCCGGTTGATTGACCACCCGCTCTCTTGAACGGACCAAGTGCCTTGCGCGAACCGATCTCCGCAATGCGCACCCAATCCCGCGAGACTCGCATACATCAACAGCGGGAGCCATTTCGGCTGCTCCAGGGGCATCCCTGCTTCGAAGGGTCCGGGAAGCAGCCACCACCTCAGGGACTGCCTGACCCGGAGAGGACAGGGAAGACGCTTGTTCAATGAATCGGACTGATGTGACCAGCGACGAAGTAGTGCTCGCTGCAAGGGCCGCATATGAAATCTGGCCCAGGGTACAGCTTCCAACGTCGCCGCCATTGTTCCTATTACGCAAAGGTAATTCCATGGTGAAGGCGCCGGAGCGGCTCTGAACTTGCAAACCAAGTGATGAAGTCCCAGAACCCGACGATTCGGTAGAAACACCTCTCTTTTCTGAGTGTCGAACCATACTCCAAGGTACTCAAGATCCTGGGACAGTACTAAGCGGCTTTTGGCCGAATTGACCACCCAGCCGAGCCCCTGCAGAAACTTCACCACCTTGTCTGTAACCTGAACACTCTCGGCTCTTGATTTTGCCCGAATCAACCAATCGTTGAGATAAGGATGAACCAGAATTCATTCCTTCTGCAGCGCCACCGCCACTACCACTATGATCTTGGTGAAAGTCCATGGCGCCATTGCCAGCCCGGAAGGTAAAGCTTGAAATTGATAATGCCCCCATGGAAGGGCGAACCATAGAAACTTCTGATGGGCCGCTCTGAATGGAATATGCAAATACGCCTCCATAAGATCTAGGGAGGTCAAGTACTCTCCCTTGCGTACTGCCACAATGACTGACCTCAACGTTTCCATCCGGAAATGCGGTACCCACAGACACCTATTCACTCCCTTCAGATCCAAGATAGGCCGTAGAGATCCGTCTTTTTTTGGCACTACGAAATTTATTTATTTATTTATTTAACATTTCTTATATACCGCCTTTCATGATATCAAGGCGGTTTACATTGAACAAACTGAAATTACATTGAACAGGGCATTATAACTTGGAGATAACTATTTTACAGGGAACATGGGCTATGGAGGGTTAAGTGGCTTGCCCAAGACCACAAGGAGCACCTGTGGGACTAGAAACCCCAGTCCTTCCGGCCCAAGGTTGCTGTCCTTTAAGTGGTATTTGAACCCCCGACCTTCTGGCCTGAAGTACTTTGCCCCAACCACTAGGCCACTCCTCCACTCCATAAATTGAGTGGAGTAGTGGAGTATACTCCACTCCATAAATTGAGTGGAGGAGTGGAGTGGGTCGATACTCCATAAATTGAGTATCGACCCACACCGTAATCTGTTAATGGAACCGGCACGATCGCCCCTATTTGTAAGAGTCAATCTAGTGTGCTGCGGATCGCCAGAGCTTTTTGTTGACCCTTGCAGGGAGACATCACAAAGGAATCCCGGACAAGTCTTGCCAATTCTAGCACGTAACCTCGCAAATTATCTCCAAAACCCACTGGTCGGACGTTATTTGGGTCCAGGCAGAAAGGAACCCACCAGCTTTCATTGGGGCTTTCAAGTAGCCGTGGAGGGCGTCATTGCAAAACCTCTACTTGCTCCCCGAAACCCCTGGGCTCTTGAAGCAAATCTTCCCCTCTGGAAACCGCCCAGACGAGAAGTACGGAATCTTCTGAAATCTCTAAACTGACCCCAAAAGGCTGGTGAGGACTTCCCTGGCTTAGGCTTATCCTCCGGGAGCCGACCGCCTTTTGACTCCACTAAATCCTTAACCAACTTGTCAAGATCTTCTCCAAACAACAACTTCCCCTTAAACAGAAGCTTACTGAGGCGCGATTTAGAGGAGCCATCGACCGCCCAATTCCTTAACCATAGGGATCTGCGCGCGGCAACCAAGGAAGCCATGCTATTAGCGATCGCTCTGATCAAGTCATAATGCACATCCACCAAATAAGTGGTGCCTGATTCCAACCTATCCAACTCTCCAATACCCTCTTGATCAATCAGAGAAGACTGCCATAAGTGCTGAGACCATCTGAGGCATGCTCTTGCCACCCAAGCTCCACAAATGGAAGCCTGCAAGGACAAAGCATCCGCCTCAAAGGACTGTTTCAACAAACCATCAACTTTCCTATCCTGCGCATCCTTTAATGCCGGACTACCTTCCACAGGAATAGTGGTCTTCTTGGTGACTGCTGACACTGCCGCATCAATTCACGGAGAGCAGAACTGTTCTTTGTCCTTATCCGCTAAAGGATAGAGTCTGTTCATAGTTCTGATTCCAGTTGATCCCATTCCTCTTGTATCATCTTATCAACCACTCGATGGACAGGGAACACTACCTGCGCCTGCCGCACCGCCTGAATGATAGGGTCTTCTATACTCTCCTCAGTCGATTGTGCTGTAGCCAGATTCAACGTTTGGAGGGATTCCGTAATACTCGAATGATTTTCGCCTGATCCTGAGGTTCCGGAATTTCACCTTCTTCCAAGTCGTCCATCTCTGCTTCAAGATCCATCTGAGCCTCGTCTGTTTCATTGCACTCAACCTCTGAGGGAGACAGCACACGAGGCCTTGATCTCTTTGGAGGTCTCGGAGAAACACTACCTTTTTCAGCCCGCTCAGACTGCTGCATAGAACCAGAGCATGACAAGGACTCCGGTAATTTTCCCTGATGCCTCAAACAGAACGCCTGATGCATTATTAACACGAAGTCTGGACAGAAATCTCCGAGCTGCGGACCGAACCCCAGGACCGGCATCACAGCTGCCAGCCCGACATTAACTTCCTGGCGAGCCCCTGAAGTAGAAGCTAATGGGACCTCACCCTCAGGTCCAGCTGCCGCCTCCTGGAGCTCAGGGCCTACCTTAACCTCCATAGCTCACTACGTCCTCCTGCTGCATGGAGACTGGACACAATGGGGCTGATGGGAGAGACCAGCAGACTACATCCAGTGATGTCATGATTTTGACATGTCCAGTCTCCAAGCTGCAGGAGGAGGTACACAACCCAGAGGTGGAGGACTGAACTGGAGGACTGATAAGGAACCATACCTAGGAAAAGACAGCACCACAAATACTGCAGTGAGCCCTAGAACATTGGTATATTTATTAGGAAAGCTGAAGAAGGTGAAATTAGACTTACCTGCTAATTGTTGTTCCTTGAGGAACTTCAGTCCAGTCCCAGAATCTCTGGGGATATAGGTTCCTCCAGCAGCTTGGAGAGTGAACAATGACATTCTTTAATGTCACCAGTACAAATACCCGAGGGACCGCCTCCTTGCTCCAGTTTACCTATTGACAAAGCAGACTCACCAGAGCAACAATTAAGTAGCTAATATAGCTATTAAACTTTAACAAACTATAATAAACATTAACAAACTTCAACTATAAACTAAGACACATAATGTGCCCTTAAATTAACACTATAATTTTCCTATTATAGTCTACCCTCCGTCTCTATAGAGGCATAATACTTTATAAAGATAAAGATCCCCCAAAAGTATCACCCTCCCTATATGGGACATAAAGCTTACCATGACCATACTATACCTCTGTGCTTCAGACCTGTAGTCCAGCCAAACGCATATCAGGGAGGAATGCGGGACTGGAATGGAGTTCCTCAAGAAACAACAATTAGCAAGTAAGTCTAATTTCACCTTCCTTATCGTCTCTCCAGTCCAGTCCCGGAATCTCTGGGGATGTAACAGAGCAGTAAAAACCTTTAATGGGTGGGACCTGCTAGGCCAGCCTGAAGCACTGCTGAACCAAAACAGGTATCTCTTTCTGCCTGTATATCTAATCCATAATGTTTTACAAAGGAATTTAACGATGACCAAATAGCCGCTTTACAGATGTCCACAGGCGGCACCAAACTGTACTCAGCCCAGGACGCAGCTTGCGCCCTCGTTGAATGCGCTTTAAGCCCTGTGGCAAGGAGGCCTATCCGGAGTCAGGGGGAGGACAAAGAGACAGGGAATTCACCCTAGTAAAAGGCCCCCTTTCACCAAGTCAGGGTAGGTAAGCCATAAACTGCTCCAGGAATCAGAAAACTTCCACGTGGCCCACATTTCATGCTCCCCCTAGTGGAATAAAGGGGAGAGGATACAGGGCTCAGAACCCATTAGGCAGTGAATGCTCCAAGCTCTCAGGTGCCTGAAGTCAGGCTGATTGCCGTCACCTGAATAGGGAGGGGTTGAAGTATAAACCCTTGCCAGAGTATGAGAGAAGGGGAGGAGAAGCAGGAAGCCAGGCTGCCATGAGCAGAGGCACAGATGCAAGCAGGAGAAGCTTGACTAGTGCTGAGCAGAGCAGAGGAGCTGAGCTTCCAGGAGGAGAGAGTGCTAATTGGCATATAGCACATCTGCAGGAGAGTTTGGAGCCAGGAACAAGAGAGACTCCAAGATTCCCCGGGAGGCTGTTAGCTGAGCACTATGAGCAAGACGGGGAGTCAGAGCCTATGCAGCTGGGAGAGCCCGAGGTGAAGCTGAATGATGAGGACACTCCCATGGACTGTTCCTTTTGCCAAGCTTTAAACCTGGGAACGTAGAGAAAACAATCCAATCCTGAAAGAAACTCTTCTAGGAAAAGGTACCCATAGTCCACAAGCAGGGTGGCCGTGATTTCCCACGTGTGTAAACGGGAAGTTTACGGGGACTAAGGAGCAAGCCTGGAACTGTGATAAGCTTGTTAATCACCTGCTGCTGGAATGAGGACACTGGGGTAAGCTAAAGTAGCTATTATAACAAAGCTTTCTTTTGCCCCTGGATTATATCTATTTACTTGGAAGGTAGTCAAGAAACGTTTGAAGCTGAATAGAAGCTATACTATCATGGACAGTGAAAGTGATTTTGTTTTTGTGTGCTTTAGCCAGCAAGGCTAAAAAGGGAATGCAATATCCTTGCTGTTAAAGACTGTGTATCCTGAGCTATAGAGAACCTTTAAAACAGCATTTTTGTGTTTGTGTTTGGACAATGTTCTACTTCAAAGAGTCCTGAACAAACAATCCTGTATGTGGTATGATCTAACCATTATGTACAAAATAAATTTCTGTCATTTGCCTTACCTCTTGAGCCCGACTACAACTTTCTGCCTGATGCACCCATACAGCTAAACAAAGACTACATTTCCCAGAGGACACTGCAGGGAAATAGTTTGAAAAAGCTGAAAAAGTATATAGCGGAAAGTTCCTCTAATAACCACGCCCCTCTAAGCTAGAGGCGAGTGGTGGTGGCGTGACAGCCCATCAAGAATTGTCCTACCTTTTAACAAATACACTGAAGCTATAGCTTCCTTGAGCCACCTAGCAATAGATACCTTAGAAGCTGCATGACCTTTCTTTGCACCTCCAAAAGAACAAACAGCCTATCTGTCTTATGGAATTCCTGTGTTCGCTTTAAATACGTCTTTAACGCTCTACGAACCTTTTGAAATGAATCTCCTTGGTATCATTTTCAAATACTGGTAAAGAAACTTCTTGATTGATATGAAAAGCCGACACCACCTTGGGTAGAAATGAAGGCACTGGTCTTAAGACCACCTTCTTTTCGTAAAATAATAGGAAAGGCTTTCTACAAGACAATGCCTGCAATTCTGAAATTCTCCATGCCGACAAAATAGATACTAGAAAAACTACCTTGAGCAAAAGATTCTTTAATGACCCTCGTGACAACGGCTCAAATGGTTCACGTACTAAAGCCTCCAAGACCAAATAAAGATTCCAAGATGGAACGCTTGGTCTACATGGCGGCCTCAACAAACAAACCGCTCTCAAAAAATGCTTCACATCTGGATGTGCACCTAGCACCTCACCTTTTATTCTTCCTCTATAACAAGAAAGACCTGACAACTGCACTTTCAATGACGCCGGTGCTAATCCTTTCTCAAACCCTTCTTGCAAGAAAGAAAGAATTTGAGAAATAGAAGCTTTTAATGCTTCAAAACCCTTGTCTTCACACCAAGCTTCAAATATCATCCATGTTCGAATATAAGCTAAAGAGGTAGATCTCTTCCTCGCTTTCAACAAAGTGGAAATCACCGCCGAAGAGTAACCCCTGGCTTTTAACCTCGCCCTTTCAAGAGCCAAGCCGTAAGCGAGAATCGATCCACCTGAGGCATGCGTAATGGACCCTGACGCAACAGATCTTCTCTCATCGGCAAAAGCCATGGACAGTCTACCAATAACCTTATGAGATCCGCGTACCATGGTCGTCTTGGCCAATCCGGCACTATCAATATTACTAGCCCCTTGTGCTGTTCTACTCTTTGTAAAACACACCCTAGCAATATCCACGGAGGGAAGACGTACAGAAGCTGCTCCTCTGGTCAACTTTGAATGAGAGCGTCTAGACCCTCCGACATTTTCTCTCGCCTTCGACTGAAAAACCGATTGACTTTTGCCGACCTGAAGGTTGCCATGAGATCCATTACTGGAACTCCCCAATGATTTATTATCAATTGGAACACCTGCGGATGAAAAACCCATTCTCCTGGATCTACTTTCACCCGACTCAAAAAATTGGCTTCCACATTGTCCATCCCTGCTACATGACTCGCAGACAAAGCTTTCAAATTCCTCTCGGCCCACACAAACAACTGCTCGGCTTTGGCCTCCAGAGTGACACTGCTTGTGCCCCCTTGACGGTTGATGTAAGCTACTGCAGTTGCATTGTCTGACAGAACGCGAACAGACTTCTCCTGAAGATAACATTGAAATGCTTGTAGAGTAAGGTTACCGCTCTCAACTCCAATCTGTTGATTGACCAAACTTTCTCCTGATCGGTCCATTGACCTTGAAAGAATCTTCCTTCGAAGTGAGCTCCCCAGCCCACAAGACTGGCATCCGTCGTAAGAGGAATCCAAACAGGCGATTCTAGATGCATTCCCACCTCTAGAACCTCCGGTTTTATCCACCAATGTAGAGCCTGACGCATCTCCGGAAGGCAGGTAACCTCTTTGAGAGAGGATCCCTTTGATGCGACCACCTTCTTAGTAACGCTCTCTGTAACGGTCGCATATGAGCTCTCGCCCATGGAACTAAGTCTAACGTTGCTGCCATGGTTCCGAGCAACTGTAAATAATGCCATGCAGTGGAATTCTTTCTGATCAAGAAACTGCGCACGAGATTTCTCAATGCTAGCGCTCGCTTCTGAGGAAGAAATACCCTTCCTATTCTTGTATTGAATCAAGCTCCCAGGTGTTCTAGATTCTGTGACGGAATCAACTTGCTCTTTGCCATATTGACAACCCAACCAAGACTTTGTAAAAATTCCACTACTCTGGCTGTTGCCAACTCGCTTTCCTTCTTGGACTTTGCCCAAATCAACCAGTCGTCCAGATATGGGTGAACTAGAATACCTTCCTTTCTCAATGCTGCCGCAACTACCACCATTACTTTGGCAAACGTTCGTGGAGCCGTTGCTAAACCGAACGGCAATGCTCGAAACTGGAAATGACCCATGGGAACTGCAAATCTCAGAAATTTTTGATGCTCGAGACGAATGGGAATGTGTAGATATGCCTCTGACAAATCCAGAGAGGTAAGAAACTCCTCTTTTCTTACTGCCATTATTACAGACTTCAGCGTTTCCATGCAAAAATGAGTTACCCGAAGGCAACGATTTACCTTTTGAAGATCCAAAATTGGACAAAAAGACCGTTCCTTTTTTGGAACTACAAAATGGATGGAGTATCGACTGGAGCCGCGTTGGTCTGGCGGTACGGGAACGACAGCTTTGAGATCCAAAAGTCTTTGCAAGGTCTCGCGCACCGCTGTACACTTGATGCGTGCCTTGCAAGGAGATTGAATGAACAAATCGAGCACATGACGCTGAAACTCCAGAGCATATCCTTCTCGAATGATCTCCAACACCCACCGATCAGATGTGATCTGAACCCAGGCTGGATAAAATTCCCGTAGCCGCCCTCCCACAGGTATAAAATCCGCCTGGGTCCTCCTTATTTCATTGTGACTTTCTAGAGTTTGAAGAAGAGGAGGTTGCAAATCCCCTGTTTGCACCTTGAAAACCTCTAAACCCATGACTTCTGAAATATTGATGCCCTCTCTAAAACTGTCCGAAACGTGTGAAACGAAAACGACAAAAGTCTCTGTACTGGCCCCTAGAAGCCTGAATTGGACACCCTAGTTTCTGCCTGTCCTCTGGCAGCCTGCCGCCTTTAGACTCTCCTACGTCCTTTACCAATTTATCTAAGTCCTCACCAAAAAGGAGCTTACTCCTGAAAGGAAGCTTAGTGAGCCTTGCTTTAGAAGAAGCAGCTGCCGCCCAGTTACGCAACCATAAATATCTTCTAGCTGTAACAACAGAGACCATACTCTTAGATAAACCCCTAATAAGGTCATAATGAATGTCAGCTAAATAAGCTGCTCCAGTCTCTAACCTAGACGCTTCTGTCGCAGAGTCTTCCACGTTATCTCCATGTACCCGCTGAGACCAACGAAGACATGCTCTGGCTACCCATGCTCAAACACCTGTTTTAACAAAGTATCCAATTTCCTTCATGGCTATCTTTAAGAGCGGCACCACCTTCCACCGGAATTGTAGTCTTTTTGGTAACAGCTGATACCGCTGCATCCACTTTCGGAGACTTAAAAAACTCCCGATCCTGATCCAGTAGAGGATATAATCGAGCCATGACCCTGGACCCCTTTAGTCCAACTTCAGGCATCTCCCATTCTTGTTGAATCGTCTCCCTTACAACTCTGTGAACGGGAAAAGCCCTTTGCGTCTTCCTAAATGCCTGCAACAAAGGATCCTCCAATGTAGAATCCTCCTCTGGTCCCGACACTGGCATATTAAGTGCTTTAAGTGTTTCCATAATCAATGCTGGTAACTCATCTCGACGGAAAACACGAACTACTCTTGATTGATCCTCCTGATCCGTGAGTTCTTTCTCTTCTAATTCGTCTTCAACATCCAAATCTGGATCCAAAGGATCCGAGTGAATCTCTTCCAAGGTTATTGAATGCTCCTGTGGATCCTTCCCTGCTTTAAACTTCTTGACAGGAACAGCACCCTCAAGAACTTCCAGAGGAATAGCCGACCGCTTTCTCCCGAGATCCCCTACAGCAGAGGGTAGTGGGCTTTTTTGACCATTTCCAAATGTCTGCTGAAGCAGAGATACAAACTCCTGTGAGAACAACGCCACCAAACCTGATGAAAAAATTGATGGCACTTGCGGCACATCAGGGACAGAAGAAGGCCCTGCAATAGGCTCTGGTAAGAGCTGCGGAGGCGAATTAGCGTCCAATAAAGACAAGGAAGCAAGCTTAGCACCCTCTGCACTGGTTTCTAAAACCTGTTCCATATCTGCAGTTTCCTGCACACAAGATCTACAGACCCCCGAGTCAGATAATGTTCCGCTCCTAGAGCCACAAACCAAACATTGTGGCCTAGAAGGCATTGCTTCGCTCTAGCTTCAAATAACACTCTTGTCAATATCTTTATTAATTGATTATTATTTTTTATTTATAACATGAGCATAAACACACTCAGCAAACAGTTTAAAGTGAGAATAAAACTAAATAAATTCCTTTTAAAACAAAAACACTAACAAAAAACAAAGATTTTCCTTCCAAAGAAACCTCACAAGTATGAAAAAAATGTTCACTTACTGTTTGCTGCTTCCCCGTGCACGCGCCAAACAGCACAGCCTGCACAGAAACCAACTGCCATTGCAGAGTAACTGCGCAGCAGAAAACTACTTCCTTTGTGCAGCATCAAGGAGAAACCCCTTGAACTTACTTCCGATCAACCGGCTCCCCACGCTAAGCTGTTTCAGCGTCGGAGGAGAAACCGGAAGCACTGCATAGCAACGAAGTTGAAAACTGAAACCAACTCCAGCGGCTCAATTAGATATGCGCTTCTCAGAAAACAGCGCCTTTCAGAAAACAGCTCATAGCTGCAATGACTCTGCCAATATTCGCTCCTCACCTATGGTAAGTAGGTTCTGGAGACGAAACTTGTTAAACGAATTGAGCCAGCCAGAAAAATTAAACGCGGCTTTAAACAGGCAGAGAAGTAATTAAAAGGAGAGGGGGGTGGGGCGCACCTCTGGCTTTTAAGCCACAGTAATTGAATTATCTAACTAAATAAAACTAAATAAATAAATTTAAATAAATAAATTAAAAAATACTTAACTGTCCCTCCAATAAGCCTAGAATCCCTAGGCTCCTCAACCTCCAGCTGCTTGGAGACTGAACAAACTGGAGCAAGGAGGCGGTCCCTCGGGTATTTGTACTGGTGACATCAAAGAATGTCATTGTTCAGTCTCCAAGCTGCTGGAGGAACCTATATCCCCAGAGATTCCGGGACTGGACTGGAGAGACGATAAGGAAGCCAAATTACTGCACAGGGCAGAAACTCCACACCAATAGACTATCCTGCCTCAGTCACACACTCAGAATACAGATAGACCCCTCACCAAATAAAAATAACTGATCACAACTGAAAACAGAAAAATGCAGACGAAAATTAAACCCCAAGAAGCAGGGTGCTACATGCTATGCAACACCAGAGAAACAGAAAGATATGCACTGCCCCCTGTACTGTACAAAATATGATGACAGCAGATGCCAGGGTCGACACCGGGAGGGTGGGTGGGGGATGAAACCTGAGCAATTGTCCTTGCCCCTCAGGCCAGAGAGAACCCAAAGCTTACCTGAAGCTGAAGACACAGCTGCTGAGTGGGCATTGAGAGTCCCTTCCTTAAACGTCTGCCCTGGGACCCAGCCATGTTTATACTATCCCTGGCTTAGGCTCCCACACTAAAAAGAAAACAAAATGAGTTTTTCTACCTTTGTTGTCTGACCATTTTATAGTTCTTATTATTTTGGTCCCTGCTCTGGTTTCTGTTTTTGTCTGTCTTTTTAAACTCTCTTTCCAGGGTTGCCTATCCATTGGCCATTTCTCTCTCCTCCTGTCTTCAGTTTCTCCCTTACATCCCTCTCTAATAGTGGCATAGCAACTCAAAGATGGGGAACATAAGAAAATAAGATATGCCATACTGGGTCAGACCAAGGTCCAGTATCCTGTTTCCAACAGTGGCCAATCTAGGTCATACGTACCTAGCAGTTTCCCCAAAAGACACAGGTTCTGCAATGCTTGTACTAGGTCAAGCATTGATATCCTGGGTCCCTTCTTAATTAATGGTTTATGGACCTTTCCTCCAGGAACATGTCCAAACCTTTTTTAAACCCAGCTACACTAACAGCCTTTACTACATCCTCCGGTAACAAATTCCAGAGTTTGATTACACGTTGAGTGAAAAAATATTTTCTTTTATTAGTCTTAAATCGTTTATCCTGTAGCTTCATTGCATGTCCCCTAGTCTTCCTATATTCTGATAACGTAAACAGTCGATCTACGTTTACCCATTCCACTCCGTTCATTAATTTATAGACTTCTATCATATCTCCCCCTCAGCCGTCTCTTTTCCAGGTTAAAGAGCCCTAACCTTTTTAGCCTTTCTTCAAAGGAATATCCTTCCATCCCCTTTACAATTTTGGTGGCTCTTCTCTGAACCTTTTCTAATAACGCTATATCCTTTTTAAGATACGGCAACCAGAATTGCACACAATATTCAAGGTGCGGTCTCACCATGGAACGGTATAGAGGCATTATAATATCTTTTGTTTTATTTTCCATTCCTTTCCTTATGATACCTAGCATTCTATTTGCTCTCTTGGCTGCCGCTGCACACTGGGCCGAGGGTTTTAACATGTTATCCACAATGATGCCTAAATCTTTTTCCTGGGTGGTGGTTCCTAATGTGGAACCTTGCAGCGTGTAACCATAGTTTGGGTTGTTCTTCCCTAGGTGCATAACTTTGCACTTGTCCACATTAAATTTCATCTGCCATTTTGATGCCCAGTCTTCCAATTTATCAAGATTCTCTTGCAATTTTCCACAATCCTCTTGGGTTTTAACAACTTTAAATAGTTTTGTGTCATCTGCAAATGTGATAACCTCACTCGTTATTCCACTTTCCAGGTCATTTATGAATATGTCAAAAGCAGCGGATCCAGCACAGATCCCTGGGGTACACCACTATTCACCTTTCTCCATTGGGAAAATTGGCCATTTAGCCCTATCCTCTGCTTTCTATCTTTTAACCAGTTCCTGATCCACAATAGTACACTGCCTCCTATCCCATGACCCTTTATTTTTGCCAAAAGTCTCTGATGAGGGACCTTGTCAAAGGCTTTCTGAAAGTCCAGATACACTATATCAACCGACTCACCTTTGTCCGCCTGTTTATTCAAACTTTCAAAAAAACATAACAGATTAGTAAGACAAGATCTTCCTTGTCTAAAGCCATGTTGGCTGTCTCCCATTGGGCCATGACTATCTACATGCTGAGTAATTTTATTCTTTATGATGGTTTCTACCATTTTTCCTGGTACTGACGTGAGGCTCACCGGTCTGTAGTTTCCCGGATCACCCCTCAAACCCTTTTTAAAAATTGGTGTTACATTGGTGATCCGCCATTCTTCAGGTATTAGAGATGATTTTAATGATAGTTCACAGATTACTAATAGCAGGTCTGCAATCTCATATTTCAGTTCTTTCAACACCCTTGGATGTATACCATCCGGCCCAGGTGATTTGCTACTCTTCAGTTTATCTAATAGTTGCAATACATCTTCTCGATGTATCGATATTTCCTTCAATTCTTCCGCACCTTTAAATACCACTTCAGTCATGGGTAACATCCCTACATCTTCCTCAGTAAAGACCAAAGCAAAGAATTCATTCAGTCTCTCCGCTATCGCCTT
This sequence comes from Ichthyophis bannanicus, assembly GCA_033557465.1. NCBI lineage: Eukaryota > Metazoa > Chordata > Amphibia > Gymnophiona > Ichthyophiidae > Ichthyophis > Ichthyophis bannanicus. The sequence continues at coordinate 161,458,613 of CM066033.1, forward strand.
GTCGCCTCTTAGTGCCCTTTTAACTCCTCTATCATCTAAAGGTCCAACTGACTCTCTCACAGGTTTTTTGCTACGAATGTACTTGAAAAAATCGTTATTTCGTGTTTTTGCTTCCGCAGCAAGCTTCTTCTCAAATTCTCTCTTTGCCTTCTTTATCAATGCCTTGGATTTGACCTGCCAGTGCTTGTGCTGTTTCCAGGTTTCATCGTTTGGCTCTTTTTTCCATTTCCTGAAAGATGCTTTCTTGGCAACAACAGCCTCTCTGACCTCACCTTTAAACCATGCTGGCAGTTTTTTGGACTTCCTTCCACTTTTCTTAAAGCGTGGAATACAGCTGGTCTGGGCTTCCAAGATAGTATTTTTCAACAACACCCAAGCTTGATGTAAGTCTTTAACCTTTGCAACTGCTCCTTTTAGTTTTTTCTTAACTATTTTCCGCATTTTATCATAGTCTCCCTTTCGAAAGTTAAAAGGTAGTACTGTGGATTTCCTTACTATCCCTCCTCCACTAATTAAATCAAAGGCGATCATGCTATGATCACTATTGCCAAGTGGCCCCAACACCCTTATCTCTTGCACTAGATCTGGTGTTCCACTAAGGACTAGGTCTAATATGGCTTCCCCTCTCGTCGGTTCATGGACCAGCTGCTCCAAGAAGCAGTCATTTATGTCATCTAGGAACTTTATCTCCCTAGCATGTACTGCCGTGACACTGACCCAGTCGATACCGGGGTAATTGAAATCGCCCATAATTATTACCGCGCTGTAACCTTTGTTAGCTTCCTTGATTTCTTTGAGCATTTCACATTCCATTTGTTCATTCTGGCCAGGCGGTCGATAGTACACCCCCACCGCCATCGCCTTCCGCTTTTTACATGGAATTTCAATCCATAGAGATTCTACAGCAAATTTTGTTTCCTGCAAAACTTTAATCCTTTCTGACTCAATGCCCTCTCTAACACAGAGCGCAACACCTCCACCAATTTGATCAGCTCTATCATTACGATATAGTTTGTACCCAGGTATCACAGTGTCCCACTGGTTGTCCTCCTTCCACCATTTCTCTGATATTCCAATCACATCTAACCTCTCATTTAGTGCTATATATTCTAACTCTCCCATCTTATTTTTTAGACTTCTAGCATTTGCATACAAGCATTTTAGAGACTGTATTTTATTCATATTAATTTGGCTATTGGTAGACATGGGTAATTTAGGATCTTTAAGCTCTGTCTGCTCCATACTTGAGGGCATTTGGGCTACTTTACTCTTTTTTGGAACCTCTCTGCTTTTGGTAGTATCCTTCAAGGATACATTCTTCCGAACCATCTGCTCTTGGGCGACTGTCGGCTTTCCTCTATTATCTAGTTTAAAAGCTGCTCTATCTCCTTTTTAAAGGTTAATGCCAGCAGCCTGGGTCCATCCCGGTTAAGGTGAAGCCCATCCCTTCGGAAGAGCCACTCCTTTCCACAGAATGTACCCCAGTTCCTAACAAATCCAAACCCCTCATCTCTGCACCATTGTCTCATCCACGCATTGAGACTCCGGAGCTCTGCCTGTCTTTTGGGTCCTGCACGTGGAACGGGAAGCATTTCGGAGAACGCTACCCTGGAAGTTCTGGATTTCAACTTCCTACCTAAAAGCCTAAATTTAGCCTCCAGAACCTCCCTACCACATTTTCCTATGTCATTGGTACCGACATGTAGCAAGACAGCAGACTCCTCCCCAGCACTATCTAAGACCTTATCTAGGTGGTGCGTGAGGTCCGCTACCTTTGCATCAGGCAGGCATGTTACCAGGCGATCCTCACGTCTACCAACCACCCAGCTATCTACATGCCTAATGATCGAATCACCAACTATAACGGCTGTCCTAACCCTTCCCTCATGGGCACATGGCCCTGGAGAAACTTCCTCGGTGCGAGAGGGTTTTACATCACCTGGAGGACAGGTCCTAGTTAAAAAAATACTGACTTGAAAACTTGAGAAAGCACCAAAGGGGGAGCAGGGGGATAGGAAAATAAAAAAAGTGGAGGAACTTAACAGCTGGAGACAATTAGCAGGTTTTGGGGTGTGGGTTTGTAAAAGTAATGGTGGTGCCAGTGTATGCAACAATTCACAGGTCTGCAAAAATTTATTTTTCGAGAGCTGTTTTGGTTATTCCACGTAATCTTTGTTTTTTTGGTGCGCTGAATCCGAAAATGACTTCCATTTTGTCATAGGACATCACGTTTCCTGACAATTTAGGTAACTATGTTAAATAAGGCAATACCTCAAAATAAATGGAAATAGACTTATAAAATTAAAGTTTTATTACAAAAATTTTCATGAAAATCCTTTTTTGAACTGAAATGAGCTCACCTACACACACTAAACTCGATTCTTCTTCCTTGTGAGGCTCCTCTTGGTGCATTTACACTTGTGAGTAGCATCTGGAATGTCTCTCTGAAGCATCTAACAGTAGTTTGCCATCATTGTAATGCTCCATTTTCCCTGGTATCTCCTTTCCATCTCTTTAATGTCTTGGTGGAATCATTCACCTTGTTCCTCACTCACAGCTCCCAAATTTTCAGGAAAGTAGTCAAGGTGGGACTGGAGGAAATGCACTTTCAAACTCATCAGGCAACCTAAAGCTTGAAATGCTTTCAGCATTCGTCCGACAATCTTTTTGTAGTGAGGATCTTTGTTATTGCCTAAAATTTTCTGCATGACTTCTTTAAATGCAATCCACCCTTCTTTTTGAGGATCCGTCATGGTATTGACAAACTCTTGATCAACTATAAGCCTTCTAATGTCTGGTCCGACGAACACACCTTCCTTCAATTTTGCCTCCGACAGGCCTGGAAACTTGGTGACCAAGTATTTGAAGCATTCTCCATCTCTTGGAAGTGATTTTACGAATTGCTTCATCAATCCCAATTTTATGTGGAGAGGTGTTAGAAGAACTTTATGGGAAGGTACCAAAGTTTCTCGGACGACATTTTTTTCACCGACTGTTAGCACCCTCGGCTGCCAACTCTTCTTGGTCCAGTGATTTTGTCGGTCTCAACTGTCCCATAGACACAGAAAACAAGGATATTTGGTATACCCAGCTTGTTGCCCGAGCAGCATGCACAAGACCTTCAAGTCCCCACACACTTGCCAACCATGGTCTTCATATTTAAGTTTACGAAGAACCAATTCCAAGTTCTCGTAGGTTTCCTTCAAGTGTACGGAATGACCTACAGGTATGGAAGTGTAAAAACCGTTGTGGAGTAAAACTGCTTTGAGACTTCTTTTTGAAGAATCTATAAAAAGAAGCCATTGCTCTGAATCATATTGGATTTTAAATTGACCCATCAAACCTTCGACATCGATGCAATAAACCAACTTGTCTTCCTGGGCGAAGTAAGGAACGAACTCCTTTTCACGATGACTGAACCATGAAGATGACACTCCTGGCAACAATAAATTCCTGCTTTTCAGCCTTGATCCGAGAAACTCAGCGGCATCTTTGGGAAGATTCAAGTCTCTTACCAAATCATTCATCTCCTCCTGAGAAAACAATTTTGGTCTTGTATCATCTTCAAAGTCAGAACTTGATTTGTCATCTGGTTCAGGTATGACTTCACCTTCATCGGAGCTAGGTATCTCTTCCAAGGTAGCAGGGGGCTTGGGTACTGGTATATCTGTGCCATGGGGGATGGGACGAATTGCCGAGTGAAGATTGGGGTATGAAATGGAATGCTTCCATTTGGAATTAAGCCCTTTCACATCGCATGAACAAAAGTAACAGTCGTCACTATGGTTCTTTTGCTCTCGCCATACCATAGGAATCCCATAACGGAAAGATTTTTTCTTACCCTTGAACCAGTTTTGAAGGTCCTCAACACACCGTTTGCACACTTTATGAGGCGCCCAGACTTTATCTTGATCTCCAATTTTTAGTCCAAAGTATGCAAAGTATACTTTTTTCACAAAGTCTGTAATATTCTGCTGTTGCTTCAACACTGTATATTCACCACAGATGAAACAGAAACTGTCTGGCGAATTAATACACTTTCGTGGAGCCATAACATAACGGCTGAAGAATGACGAGCTAAGACGAATTGCGATGAAAACGTGTGAACAGCCTAGAACCAAGAACCTGATGATGATTCGTGCACAAGTGTGGCATGCAGGAGAGAGCAGCTCTGTGTCTGTACACGAGACGTCACAGTGCTGGCCACGCCCCCCTGCACTGACCGGAGCTGCTGCTATCTGCCCTGTGTCTCCCTCCCACTGGATTCTTCAGGAAAGATTAACCCCTTCTACCATTAGAAGCATGGACTTAAAACTTGCTTAGCTTATGTATATATTGCTGACCATCAGATTTACAGTGCTATATTTTTTTTACATAACTCGGACAACCCCTTTAAGGTTTTTTGGCATTTTATATCTTAAATGCACTTATGTGAATTAATTAATAGTAATTTGAATTAATTAATAGTAATTTGAAAAATTTTGATAAATTTGAAGACAATTTTGCATGTTGTGGCAAATCATGACGTCTAGGAGTTTTTTCAATATTTTATTTGTTTTCAGCACACCAAAATACATGGAAATTAGATGAAAATAATCAAACAGCTTTTTAGTCGCAGACCTGTTATGTTGCTTTTTTCTTTTGGGTCTCTGTCTCCTCTTGATGTGGGCTATGACTAGTATTGTATTTCCAGTTTGTTTGGTTTTGAAATGTAAATTTTGATAAACTTAATTAATTGAAAATAGAAGTGGAGGAACAATAAGCTAAACTAATACAATGCAATGGGTGCCTTTGAGTCAATGCTGACTCCTGGCAACCCAGTAGTTCCTGGGTTACCTTGGCAGTGTGACTGTACAGTAGATTGCCAAGTCTTTCTTCCAAGGCAATGGAGGGTTAAGTGACTTGCCTAAGGCCACATGGAGTACTAGTGGGAATTGAACCTCGGTCTGCAAACTAATGCTCTAACCACTAGGCTACTCCTCCACTCCAAACTAAACTAAAGGAATCTATAAAAATGGCAACAGATCTTTATATACAGAAAGTAAATAAAAGCAGCAGGAAAAGGAAATAAGTATGGGAAAAAGGCAAAAAGGGTAGCATTTGTAAAATACAAAAAATCTCAAAAAGAAGATGACAGAAAAGAATACTGCTGGCAATACTGAAAGAGACAAAGGGTATGTTTTCTAAACAGTGGTAGTGGTACGGAAGCCACTACCGCTGTTTAGTAAACATACCCAAAAGAAAGAAATCAGGATAACACAAACAAGGATAGAAGAAAATATTGTTAAAAGACGTAAAGCAAGATGACAAGACTTTATGTCAGGAAGAGGAAGGCCAGAGGTAGAATTGTAAGACTAAAAGATGCCAAGGACCGAAGTGTGGAAAGCGATGAGAAAAAAGCGCAATTGCTGAACAAATATTTCTGTTTGGTATTCATGGAAGAAAACCCTAAAGGACTGAAGATAGATAACAAAAGTGCATATAGGAATGAAGTAGAAATCTCCCTGTTCATGGAAGACAGTGTCAGGGCAAGCCCAAGGGTTTCTGCCACCCCAGGCAGAAGCCCTGACTATGCCAACCCCCTTCTGAACTAAGCCATACCGACACCCCTCCTGCTGCCACTGATTCCAATGGCGGGCCCAGAGGAGAGGGGAATGCTCAGCTTAGCACGGCAGTTTTGTGTGTTGTTTTTAAGCCTCGGTACCTTGCCAATTTATTTTGCCCCTATGTTTCTGATTGCGCCCTGTGACTGTTGCATCAGAGTGTCCTAGAAGTACCACGGTTTTCTCAGGTTTGGTTGAGAATCACCCAATGTACCAGCTGTCACTGTTTTGCACTTGCATTGTGGAACGTCTTGCCATGGAATGTTAAAGAGGAGTTGCATTTTCTGGGATTTTGAAAAGGGGTGAAAGCTTGGTTCTATTTGGAGGTATTTTGCGAAGAGGGGAGATTAGGGAGGGTGGGGGTGTATGGGGAATATTTGTTGCTGTTGAGCTGTGTTTGATGTGTCTCTATTTAGTGCAAGCCGCTTTAAGCCACTGATTGGGCATGAACATGGTATCAAGTATGTTTAAATTAAGTGTAGTTACTCACCTATAGCAAGTGTTCTCTGTGGACAGCAGGAATAAGTCCTCACACATGGTATCGTCCTCGATAGAGCCCCACGTGGGAATGCTCCCCAGCTTCTAATGGAAGCTTTTGGAGGCTCAATCACACATGCGCACCTGCCTTCCCACCTGCTGCAGTGCCATCTTCTTCAGTAGAATATCAAAGCAGTAGCCAGAAAACAACTCCTCAGGGAGGTCAGAGGGTTGTGAGGACTTACTCCTGCTGTCCATGGAGAACACTTTTACAGGTGAGTAACTACACTTTCTCCATGGACAAGCAGGAAGTAAGTCCTCACGTATGGGCTCCCAAGTTACAGGCTACTGAAAACCGAGGAGGCCAGAAAACCAACATGGGCAACCGAACTGGAGAACAAGAGAAACAGTGTGGGTAGTCCTTCTAGGGGACTCAACTGATTCAGCATCTTCAGCTTATAGCACCACTGAGGAATACACTTTTTTTAGATGGACAGAAGGGCCAGTAGTAAGGAGTTGGAACCTAATCCCAAAGAGATGCTAGAGCTCGGCTTGGCCAAAGTTGCTGTTGCGTCGGGAATCCCCATCCAGACAGTAATGAGCTGTGGATGCGTGGATGGAAGACCACATCGCAGCCCTGTAGCTCTCCTCCATGGAGACCAAGCACAAGATGGCCATTGATACAGCCGTGGCTCTGACATTGTGAGCCGTGACATAGCCATCAAGGCTCAGGCCTGCCTGGACATAAGGAAAAGAGATGCAGTCTGCTAGCCAAATGCACAGAGTGCATTTAGAGACAGCAGCCCCCAGCTTGCTAGGGTCAAAAGAGACAAACAGATTGGTGGATTTACAGTGTGCCTTCATCTGCTCAAGGTAGAAGGCCAGGGCATGCTTGCAGTCCAACATGTACAGTGCCGCCTCCCCTTATTGGGGTGAGACCTGGGGAAGAAAGTCAGCAGAATGACAAACTGGCTGAGGTAGAATGCAGATACCACCTTCAGCAGGAAATGTGTATGTGTGCGCAAGACCACCCTATTGTGCTGGAATCTCATATACGATGGGTGAGCCACCAATGCTTGGAGCTCACTTATACGAAATGCCAAAATGACTGCCATCAGGAACAAAGCCTTCCAGGTCAGGAATTTCAGAGGGCAGGAAGCAAGCGGCTCAAAGGGAGCCAACAAGAGCTGTGCCAGAACTACATTAAGGTCCCAAGCAACCGGCGAGGGCTTGACCAAAGGTTTAGAAAGAAGTAAGCCCTGCATGAAGTGAGCCACCAGGGGCTGAGCTGAGATGGGCTTCCTCTTCAAGCTACAATGGTAAGCCCCAGTCGCGCTCAGGTGGACTGTGATTGAACTGGACTTGAGACCGGAGTCTGAGAGGTGCAGGAGATACTCCAGCAACCAGTCCACAGTGCTGGAGAAGAGATCCAGAATCTGGTCTGCACACCTGGAGGAGAACCTACACCGCTTAAACGCATAAGACCTTCGCATAGAAGTCATGCAGAAGGCCAGAAGGACCTCCGTAACATTTTCAGGTAGGTTGAACTCTGAGAGGACTACCTGCTCAACATCCATGCTGTCAGGACCAAGGATCAGATGTTGCAATGCAAGGTCCCATCCTCCTGAGATATGAGATTTGGAGCAGAGCCCAGCCGCAGGGGCTCACTTCGAGACAGCTGGAGCAGTAGGGGAACTACGGCTGCCTAAGTCAATATGGGGCGATGAGAATCATTGTGCCCCTATCAACCTGCAGCTTCAGCAAGGTCTTTGCCATGAGTAAAATGGGAGGATGGGTGTATAGCGGATCCACTCCCCAGTGAATGGAGAAAGTATTTGATGTCAGCTGGTTGCGGAATGCTACACACTGGAGCACAGCTGATCCATCCCACAACCTCCCTGTCACTCGTGTGGCTGAAGGACGCGACTCAGCTGGTCCACCAGGGAGTTGAGGAAGAAAAAGGGGACAAAAATGTGAAAAATGAGTGACAGCACTGGGGCTGACACTACTGATGTCATCTGGTCAAAACTAGATGAATGAAAAAACAAAAAATCTTTTTCTGACGGTGCAGGAACATATCCTAGGGGCTCCACAGAAAAAGAAGACTGGAGAGATAGTGCCACAGCAGGTGGGAATGTAGTGCACATGCATGATGGAGCCTCCCAAAAGCTTCCATTAGAAACTGGGGAGCGTTCTCATGCAGGGCTTCCTGCTTGTCCACAGAGAAATAAAGAAATACAGCATCTTCCTGTTACTTATCCCTCCCCCCCCACTACAGTCCAGTACCTCGCCACTCCCCATAATTCAACATTCCTCTCCTATAATCTAGCATCTTCCTGTCCATTCTTCCAGTGGTCCAGAACCTCTCATCTCTCTCTTATCCTTCTCCTCCCCCCAGCAGTCCAATATCTCCCCACTCCCTTATACTTCTCTTCCTACTCCCCCACGACCCGCAATCCAGTATCTCCTCAGCCCCTCTCATTTCCACATGAGTAGCATCTCCTTCCCACCTATAGTTCAGCTTCTTCCCCTGTCATTTCTCCTTTTCCTCCAGCATATTCCTGTTCTCGTTTTCCCTCATAGCTCAGTATCGCCTAAACCCCCAACCCATCACACAGTGGTCCAGCATTTTTTCTTCCTCCTTCCCTGTCTCTTGTTGCTTCAGCTTCAATGCCAAGGTGGGCAGAACACCTACAGCTCAGCACGCAAGCCAGCAGCTAAAATAAAAATGAAGCATGGGACCTTAGCAACAATGTGCACTGAAGGCTTGCAGCCTGCCTGTCCACTCTGTAACAGAAAGTCTGTGTCAGAGTGGGTGGGGCTACAGCAAGTCTTCAGTGCATGTTAGAGTTGAAGCCCATACTTTCTTTTCGTATTAGTTGCTGGGTTGCCTGCTGAGCTGTAGATATTCCACTTCCACCTGCTCCAGCATTGAAGTTGCAGTGCTGCAATTGTGTGGCCTGGGTGGGGGTCTGAGATTAACGTGGAAGGGCCCAGGTTCCCAAGGCTGGGGTGGGGGACCCACTCCCCCAACAGCCATATCCCATGTAATTGGTCACAGTCTATGAAAAGCATAGTAAATATTATACTTGGAAAAGAGATGGCTGAGGAGAGATATGATAGAGGTCTATAAAATAATGAATGGAGTGGAATGGGTAAACATAGATCAGTTGTTTACTCCTTCAATAAGTAGAAAGACTAGGTAGGGGAATGCAATGAAGAAGTAATTAGACCTTACCTGCTAATTAATGTTCCCGAAGAGTCTCCAGTCCAGTCCCTGAATGCTGGGTTGTGCTCCTCTTCCTGCAGCTTGGAGACTGAGTCTGTCAACCTCTTGATGACATCAGGATATATATAGCACTGGCACCACCCACCAGCCTCAGTATCCTGTTGACAAAGCAAACTTAAAAGAGAGACAACTAGAACTACAACTATAACCTTACTACAACACAGCCCCTCCCGTTCCCTGAAAGGAGCCGAAACCCCCCCCCCGCCCCCCAAAAAAGGAGAAGGAGGAGGCTTACCTGACCAAAGCCCTTAGGAAACGCTTATCAGGCTACACATCTCTACCTATAGCAGGGCTCCGCTTCAGTCCAATCCGCCCCGACACCGGAACCCTTCAAGCAACACTGGCGTTTACAAACTCTTGAGACAGTTCCCCTTCCGGAACTGCTTTGAACCGGCACTGAATACCTTGGGCGGGATCAGGGACTGGAGACTCTTCAGGAACACTAATTAGCAGGTAAGGTCTAATTACTTCTTCCTAATTGTCTCTCCAGTCCAGTTCCTGAATGCTGGGATGTAACAGAGCAGTTCAAGCTTGGGATGGGCCTGCCAAGCCGGATCGAAGCACCGCTCTCCAAAAACCAGCATCTGCCGCCGCCTGAACATCTAAACGACAGTGCTTAGCAAAAGAGTGCAGAGATGACCAACGGAGGAACCAAACTAAACTCCGCCCACGACGTGGCCTGAGCCCGAGTGGAATGAGCTCGCAATCCAACCGGAACCTGCCTGCCCTTAAGAATATAAGCTGAGGCAATAGCTTGCCTGATTCATCTTGAAATAGTGGCCTTGGCCGCCGCTTCACCCTTATGCGGCCCCTCGAACAATACAAACGCTCCGATTTGCGGAAAGACAGTACGCTTCAGATACCGCCTCAAAACTCTACGAACATGCAGAAGACGCAGCAGCGCGTCTCCTTCCTTCTGCCCCACTCCAGTGAAGGAAGGAAGCGACACTGACTGATTAACATGAAAAGGGGAGACCACCTTGGGCAAAAAGGAAGGGACTGTCCTCAATACCACCTTTTTCTTAAAGAAAACGAGAAAAGGCGGATGACAAGACAATGCCTGCAACTCTGAAACACGTCTAGCAGAGCAAATGGCCACCAAAAACACAGCCTTGAGGGTCAAATCCTTCAGCGAAGACTGCTCAAGCGGTTCGAACAGTGCCCTGACCAGAGAATCCAGCACCAAATTAAGATATCAAGGAGGCACCACCACACTCCAACGAGGCCGCATACGCCCCACTGCTTTAAGAAATCTCACCACATTGGGGTGTTGGCCTAATGCTGTGCCCTTAATCTTGCCCCTATAGCAAGCTATAGCCACCAGCTGCACCCGCAAAGAACTGGAAGCTAGTCCCTTCTCAAGGCCATCTTGCAAAAAATCCAAGACTTCTGAGACCGAAACCGCCAAGGGCCTCTTACCTCACTCCTCACACCAGCTCTCAAAAATGCGCCAAACTCTAACATACGCCAAACAGGTAGAACGCTTGCGGACCTTCAACAACGTTGATATCACTGCCCCCGAATACCCTCTCTTACGCAGCCTTGCCCTTTCAATAGCCAGGCTGTAAGCGAGAACCGATCCACCTGCGGCATCTTCACCGGTCCCTGCCTGAGGAGGTCCTCCCTTACCAGGAGCCGCCACGGACGATCCGCCAATAACCGAACTAGATCGGCATACCATGGTCGCCGCGGCCAGTCTGGAGCTATCAGGAGTACTAATCCCTGATGAGACTCTATCCTCTGTAGAACTCTACCTATGAGTGCCCAAGGAGAAAACACATACAGTAACCCATCCGTGGGCCACCTTTGAACTAAGGCATCCAGCCCCTCCGACATTCGCTCTTTCCTTCTGCTGAAGAATCTGCTTGTTTTGGCCGACTCCCAGCGAGCCATCAGGTCCATCACTGGCGGGCCCCACCGGTGCACTACCTGCTCGTAGACGTCCTGGTTGAGCTCCCACTCGCCGTGATCCACCTTGTGCCTGCTGAAGTAGTCGGCTGTGATGTTCTCCACTCCGGCAACATGCTGAGCCGATAAGGCTACCAGATGATCCTCGGCCCACGCCAAGAGGCTTTCTGCCTCCTCCTCCAAGAGACGGCTGCTCGTGCCACCCTGCCGATTGATGTAGGCCACCGCCGTCACATTGTCCGAGAGAACCCTGACCACGCTCCCACGCACCAAATGCTGGAATGCTCCGAGAGCCCTCGTCACTGCCCGTAACTCCAACCTGTTGATGGGCCATTGCGACTCCTAAACAGTCCAGACTCCTTGGGCAAAACGACCCTCGCAGTGCGCCCCCCAGCCCAACAGGCTCGCATCTGTCGTCACCTGTATCCACTGAGGAGTCTCGAGGGGCATTCCTCTCTCCAGAACCCCCGGAGAGAGCCACCAGCGTAGCGACTCCTTGGCCGCTGCTGTCCAGGGTAGAGTCATTGACAGTGAGTGCCTCTGATGGGACCAGCGCCTGAGTAGGAACCTCTGAAGAGGCCGCATATGGGCTCTGGCCCAGGGAACTAGGTCCAACGTTGCCGCCATGGTCCCCAGCACCTGAAGATAATGCCAAGCTGAGGGAGCCTTGCGCGCTGCAAACTCTTGTACCAGACGTCGTAGGCACCTCGCTCACTGAACCAGCAAAAACACCTTGCCCACGATCGTGTTGAACCTTGCCCCTAAATACTCGATCTCCTGAGCGGGCACCAACATGCTCTTTGGTTGATTACCCATCCCAAACTTTGAAGAAGAGCTACTACCCTTACCGATGCCTTCAAACTTTCCTCCTTGGACTTGGCCCTGATCAGCCAATCGTCCAGGTAAGGATGGACGAGGATTCCTTCTTTCCTTAGGGCCGCTGCTACAACAATCATCACCTTGGTGAAAGTGTGAGGTGCCGTCGCCAGGCCAAATGGCAAAGCCTGAAACTGAAAATGACCTTGCGGAACCACAAACCGCAGAAACTGCTGATGAACGTCTCTGATGGGGATATGCAAATATGCCTCGGTTAGATCGAGGGAAGTCAGAAACTCCCCTTGCCTCACCGCCACTATCACTGATTTGAGAGTCTCCATCCGAAAGTGCGGTACCCTGAGACACCGATTGACCCGCTTCAGGTCTAGAATCGGTCGCCAGGAACCTTCCTTCTTTGGGACCACAAAGTAAATGGAGTACTGACCGCAGCCGCGTTGGTCCCCTGGCACTGGGACAACCGCCCCCATTGCCACCAGTCTTGCAAGAGTTTCCTCTACCGCCGCCCGCTTGGCAACCATCCTGCAGGGAGACTGAATGAACAAGGGGCGGACTGGACTTGCAAACTCGAGGGCGTAACCGAATTGCACCACCTCCAGCACCCACCGGTCAGACGTGACCTGGGCCCAGGCGGGAAGGAACTGCCGTAACCGCCCCCCTACCGGCAGCACTCCCCCTCAAGCCCCGTTATCTCATTGTGGTTTCTGCTGACCTGAGGAGGCCGAAGAGGCCCCAAAACCTCTTCCTGCCCCTCGAAACCCATGGAAACCCTGATTTCTGGAGGGGAAACGTCCCCTTTGAAAAGGGTTCTGACGGACCGGCCTAGACCTCCGGCCCTCCCTCAGCTGAGAACGACCTGTAGGCGCAAAACGACCTGGCTTTGGCTTATCCTCTGGAAGCCTGCCCCCTTTAGACTCTCCGAGGTCCTTTACCAATTTGTCCAAGTCCTCTCCAAACAGCAGCTTCCCCTTAAACGGAAGCCTGCTAAGGTGAGCCTTGGAGGAAGAATCTGCCGCCCAATTACGGAGCCAAAGATACCGGTGGGCCGCCACCACAGAAGCCATTTCTTTGACAAACTCCTAATAAGGTCATACTAGCTGTCTGCCAGATATCCCGCTCTGGACGCCAATCGTGCCGCCTCCACTTGTGACCCTGACTGCGACTCTCCAGTTAACTGCAGCTGTTGGAACCACCTCAAGCAAGCTCGGGCCACCCAGGCCCCGCATACCGAAGCTTGGAGGGCCATGGCACTGATGTCAAAGGCCTGCTTCAGCAAAGTGTCCAACTTCCTGTCCTGGACATCCTTTAGTGCTGCACTGCCCTCTACAGGAATGGTAGTCTTCTTGGTCACGGCCGCATCAATCCTGGGAGACTTCAACAAGTCCTTTTCCGCTTCCGGCAAGGGGTACAAACGCGACATGGAGCGTACCCCCTTAACCCGGCCTCCGGCTGATCCCACTCCTCTTGAATCATATGCCGGACTACCTTATGGACCGGGAAAACTTTTTGAGACTTCCGGACTGCTTGAATCAATGGATCTTCCAAAGCGTCCTCGTCACCTTGGACTCCCGTGGACCTGTTATGTACCTTCAATGATTCATCAATCAACGCAGGTAACTCCTCCCGGCGAAAGACTCTCACTATTCTCGCCTGTTCCTCCGGGATTTCGCCTTCCTCGAGCTCTTCCTCCTCCCCCAATTCTCTATCTGATTCTAGAATCTCTGAATCAGGGGAAAGAAGCTCCTGTTCCTCAATTCTGGCCCGCTTGGAAGGGAGACCCGTCTCCGAGAGAGGTTTATCAACCCCCTGCCGCTTACGAGAGCCTCCCAGCCCCTCCTGCCAACGCATGCAGAAAGCTTTGTGCAACAAAAGCACAAACTCCGGGGAAAACCCGCATAGGCCTCCCTCCACCGAGGAAGTACTGGGAAGTGGCTGCGAGGGCACCTGCTGCCCCAGCGGCAATGGTGGCAGGGATCCCTCTCCCAAGGTCTCCTCCGACACTTCTCCTGCCTCCATAGCCCCAGAAGCTGTTGGGAGTAAAATATCAGTTGTCTGAAAATCCTGCTCCACCGAGGCCGCCTCCAGTGCGCAACCCCCGCACACTCCGGCCTCAGACACCGTCCCCCTGTGAGCCCCACAAACTAGGCACCGCGGGCGAGCAGGCATATTCCTTCAGCTTAAATCTCTCTTTCTTTTTTTTTTTAAACAGAAAGAAAACCTTGTCTATATCTCAATTCCTATAGCTATATCAATGTCAATATATATATATGTATATATAACACCACATCCATATAACTATATATATATTCAAGAAATCAAAATGTGCAAAAAAAAATCCAAATCTGATTCCCCCCTCTCATTCCCTGCTGAAACGGCAGGACAACAAAGCAAAAAACAAAGCTGTTTCTCCTCCCCCCTTGCACCACAGCCCGGCGTGCCAAAAAAAAGGGTGCGCGAAGGCCTCCGCGGGGAACAGCTCCTGCTATCAGCTGTTCTATCCCGGCTGCGGCACGAGTCCGCCGCGAAGCACGCGGCTTAAGCTGGCCTCCCTACCTGCTTCTCTTGGCAGAGCTCTTCTATGCACTTTCCCTTCTGGTGCGAGATGAGCCTGCTGCACTGCCTTCCCGCCCACATGCTCAGCCACCTCGGGGCTTTGGCTCGAGGCGGGGAACCGAACCAGAGGCCCTTCTTCAGCGAGGAGACTCCCGGCAGACTAACCACCAAAACAGTTGGTCTCTGATGCCGCTCAACTTGCTTCTTCTTCTATTTCTTCTTTTATCTTTGTTTCTTTTTTTTTAACAGCCCGGGTCACCGCAAGCCTCCTCACCCGGAGGGGAAGGGAGGCGGGAGGGGAGAGAACCCAGAAAGGACCTAACTACTCTACAGGGATAAAAAGAAAAAAATAAACCAAAAGAAGGGCTCAAATAAAAACCAAAACTCCTCTAAGTCCAATGTCTCTCCAGCAGACTGACACTGCTAGCCTGCTGCTCTCTCCAGCTGCGCTTGGAGACTGAGTACTGAGGCTGGTGGGTGGTGCCAGTGCTATATATATCCTGATGTCATCAAGAGGTTGACAGACTCAGTCTCCAAGCTGCAGGAAGAGGAGCACAACCCAGCATTCAGGGACTGGACTGGAGAGACGATTAGGAAGCTACAATTTAGCACATTAAAGACAAATCGGAGAAAATATTTTTTTACTTAATGCGTAATCAAACTCTGGAATTTGTTACCAGAGGATGTAGTAAAAGCTATTAATGTAGCTGTGTTTAAAAGAGGTTTTGAAGAGTTTCTGGAGGAAAAGGCTATAAACCATTATTAAAGTGGACCAGGGAAAGCCAATGCTTACCCTCTGGGACAAGCAGTATGGAATCTGTTTACCTTTTGGAAACCTGGCAGGTACTTGAGGCTTGGATTGGCCACTGTTAGAAACAGAATATTGGGCTTGATGGACCCTTGGTCTGAGCCAGTATGACATATCTTATGTTCTTATGCTCAGTCTTTAGAAAACAGTTCTTGCTGGGAAAAAAGAACAAGCCAGATTACTACAAATCCCTACACAATAAATTACGTGCTCACAAAATATGGATAGAGCCTTACCAAATACAGAATAAATGACCACATATTAGAAACAGAAATGTGCAGACAAAAAGTGAATGGGAAACTCCAGGAAACTGGACTCCGCTTGCAGTCCAACATCATAGGAATAGAAACAGAAATGTATTTCCTTCTGTACTGTGCAAAAAGAAAAGATATTAGAGATGCTACATATTCATATTTCCAATGGTAACTTATTTAAATTAGTATATGAAAGCTAATATTTGTTATATCTTTATTGTCTGGACAACTCAGCCTTCATAGCCCATGTCTTCCATATTTTGCAAGGGCACTAACTTTCCCGCATTAGTGCCGAGATGGCAGTTAACGTACTTTAGTAAACATCCCCCTAAGTCATAAATTAACTTTCACCTGATTGTAGCTTGATTGGTTCTGGAATATATAAACAGATGTGCAAATTGCTGTAGTACTTGGTTGAAAAAAATGCAAGAGGGTCGGAAATGGAGGTTGACACGAGCCACAAAACAATCTTCATTTCTGGCCCTCTTGGTTTCTACCACCTCTTTTGGAGGTTCCTTCTTTGAAAAAAATGCAAACCATCTTGGCTAAATAAAAATTCTCACATTCAAAACAGCCATATGCTGCCCTTGGAGGTCTTTTTGACAAACTAATTTATCAGTTTTTCCTTACAGAGGAATCCAGAAAAAGTCACTAATTGCACATGATAAAAACATGCTACATGAATTATTAACTAAAAAGATTGAAACGTTATACTTAAAATCAAGGACTATCCCCTGGTATTGTGTTTTATGATATATATTATGTAAGACTCGGTTGCCTCTTACCTGTGTAAAAAGAAAGTAAACATCTACATTAGACATATGCGCGTAAATGTATTTTCAGTTGCTTGAAAGCAGGCAGAAAAAGAGGCAAGAGTATGATAGTAGTGGCTAACTGACCCCTTTCTTTCATGGCAGGTTGATCTAATCCTAGATTTGATCCATTGTTATTCAAATTCAATCCTTAAGGTCTTTAAACACAGGACTGGCCCAAGGTAGTCAGTGCCCTAGGCAAACTTTCAGCCTTACTTTTAGTGCTGGATATGAGGCACTCTAGGCAAACCTCATCCCTTGCATCCCCCTGCTCCTGGACTGGCCCTCAATTCTTGAAACTGCCACCCCTCTCTGGGACTTGCAGCAGTGGCAATGACTTCAAACAGCCCCACAGTGCTTACTTTAAACTACCAGTGCTGCCAGACTGTTTGACTTCCACACCCTCCAACAGCCAATGCCGACTTCCTAATGCATGGAGGCGGAAATGGCCGCTTCTGCCCTCATGCAAAGAAGAAGTTGGCAAAGGTCGCTGTAGGGGACAGAAGTCAAACAGCATTGCAGCGCCGGAGGTTTAAGGTAAGCGCCATGGGGCTATTTTATTTATTATTAGTATTTAGCTCACACCTTTCTACTAGTAGTTCAAAGTGAATTACATTCAGGTACTGTATGTTTTGTCTTGTCCCTGGAGGGCTTACAATAAAGGACCGATGCAGAAAGACTAGCATGCCCTTTGCACACACATAATGCAACTTATACACACAAGTTCTACCACATAAAATGCAGAAAAGAGATTGACGCACACATAAACAACAAAAATATATGCACACAGCAATGCCAAGCGTACTTAAATAATACACAAATGAGCTGTGCATATTAAAATGGATGCTAATAAGGTCTGCGCCCAATGCAGAGAAACGTGTAGAGGATTATATAACCACAGAAAAGAAGTGACAATATCTCTACACCTGGTCTGAGGTGACTTAAACATCTTGTGCGTGTAGGGAAACTGTTTCAGGGTGCACCAGTGAACTTTCAACTTAGACGTGAAAATTTTTTGTGTGTATTTTTCAGCATATAAGCAAACATTTGGCGTTCAAGAACAAATGTCTTTTGCTTCTTATCCTTGTGTGTTTTTGGACTCACTTGTATCATTGTCCATTTACTGTTAAGTCTCTTTGCTGTGATTTCATAAAAACCTGTTTTAGGGCAAAAGAGTGTTGATAATTATGGGCTGAGCGCCAAAAGAACCTGCACATCCTGTGTGCATTATATGAGTTTTTATTTATTTATCAGCTTTTATATACTGCACTATTTAGTATCAGAGCGGTTTACAGGAAATGTGAACAGTCAAGTAATTTTACATAGAACAGACATAAACATCAAAACAAGCAACTCAACATAGAACAGGCATAAACAGCAATCTAAATAACATAAAGGCAGGTAAGCAGTAACAAGAAATGTGTCAACATGAGGGAGAAAAGGGGTAGGGGAAGGGACAGGGGTGGGGGGACGGGAAAGGGGGTGTGAGCAAGGCAGGGAGGGGATGGAGAACTAAGTACATGTTTGACATTTACACACTTGTGCACATGGCCACTTGTAGCATGTTTGTTGCTTGCGCATGCGTTGGCTCCCTTCAGCTTTATGCCAAAGTTTTACACAAAGTTCATTTGTTTCAAATTGCTGTCTCATGAATGTAACCAGATAGTTACCCTAACTCAATACATTGTAGCGGTTTATGATACCGTAAGGTTTATCTATACCAGTGTTTTTCAACCTTTTTTGTGCAAAGGCACACTTTTTTCATGAAAAAAATCACGAGGCACACCACCATTAGAAAATGTTAAAAAAATTTACCTCTGTGCCTATATTGACTATATATAAAGTAATTCTCTTGAATAGGAATCAAACACAAAGAAATTATTTTATAATTACTTTATTATGAAATAATAAAGTATTTTATAATTGTTCATATTTCTGTTTACTTACTCAGTGCGAAACCTGGGCCTGTTTGGCTGAACACAAAGCTGATATTCTGGCAGGAATCGAAGAAAGACACACACGTAGCTCTTCGTCAACAGCTCTCAGTCTCTCTCTGTCTTTAGTTTTTATAGCAATCAGGCTTGAAAAGCTCATCTCACACAGATATGTAGTGGAAAATGGGAGCAATGTCAAAATAGCTTTGTTTGCCAGAACGGGGAACTCCTTGGCAGTATCCAACCAAAAACTGTCCAAAGGTAGATCAGCAAATCTTAGCTTGAAACCACGATTTTGTCTCAGTTCAGTTAGTTCCTCCTGCTCCTGTAAAGTCATGTCCTTTCCACCAACTGATGCTGAGCTATAAGGGTCCCTAACCCAGTCAAGGCATTCAGTGGAGACTGAAGAGAAATAACATGACAACTTCTCCTCGAGAGTTTTTAAATGTTTAACTATTATCTCACCCAGTGCAGCAGTGTGAACACCTTGCCATTGCTTGGTGAGTGTGAACATTTCAAGATTGCCACTTTCCACGTGTTGATTCCAGAGTTGCACCTTTGAACGGAATCCATTTATTTTATCTTACTTGTAAGCAGATTTTCATTTCGGCCTTGCATTCGTGTGTTCAGCTCATTCAGATGATGAAAAATATCTGCCAGGTATGCCAGCCTTGCACACCACTCATCACTTGTAAGCAGCTTTTCGTAATCTGACCTCTCATTTGTCAGAAACACTTTAAGTTCCTCCCGCAGCTCATACACACGAACCAAGACCTTGCCACGCGACAACCACCGGACCTCCGTATGAAACAGCAAGGTTTTATGCTTCGCTCCCATCTCCTCACACAAAGCTGCAAACATGCGACTTTTCACGGGTCGTGACTTTACAAAGTTTACCATGCGCACAACATCATCCAACACAGGAACTAGGTCTGCTGATAAAGTCTTGGCTACGAGGGCCTCACGGTGTAAAAACAATGCGTAACAATCACATCTGGATTTCTTTCCTTCACTCTGCTTACAAAGCCTTTGGTGCGCCCGACCATGGCTGCAGCTCCATCGGTGCAGACACTTGTGCAGTTTTCCCACTTAAGTCCTCCTTGTTCAAGGTATTCTGATGTGACCCGAAAAATTTCTTCTCCTGTTGTTTTTTCTGGCAATGCCTTGCAAAAAAAGAAGTTTTCTCTAATTGCATCACCATCCACAAAACACACATTGGCCAAGAGTTGAGCATGTCCACTGATATCAGTAGACTCGTCAAGTTGCAATGCAAATTTCTCACTGATACAGATCTTTTCCAAAACCACACTTTCTATGTCTGCAGACATGTCATTAATACGTCTGGAAATTGTGTTGTCTGAGAGAGGGACTTTGTCTATTTCCTTAGCTGCTTCAGGTCCGAGCATCTCCTCTACAATAGCTTTGCAGGCGGGAAGTATTAATGTCTCTGCCACAGTGTGCGACTTTTTTGACTTGGCTATAAGTTCAGCAACTTGATAGCTAGCTTTAAGAGCTCTTTCATTTACCTTTGTGGTTTTTCTCATGAAAGTTGCCTGTTTCTCCGTGTTTTCACGCAGGCGAACAAAAAGGTCCGCATTCTTGTTTTGAAGCGAAGGGTGTTTCGTTTGGAGATGGCGTTTAAGTTTACTTGGGACCATAGCACTGTTAGATAGCTTTTCACCACACACCACACACAGTGGAGTTGGTTTCTTTGCATCTCCAGTGAAAGTAAATCCAAATGAAATATAGCTTTCGCTATATTGCCTTGTGCCAGAGAATTTCCTTGAGCTAACCATCTTTGCTTTCTTTTGATCCCCACTCATACTTGGGCTCTTATCTGGCTCCGAATTTTGTTCAGAATCCAGTTCTTTCCTTTTCAAAAATTTGTCCATCACTGCAGTATCTATTCCTGTCTCACTGTCACTCAGTACTTACTGCGCTTGTCTCCTCCAGATAGCCGCTGTCCGTCACACTCAGCACTCCATCCAGATCCATCAGTCAGCGCTCTTCTGCTCCTGTCTCCTCCAGATCCATCACTCAGCGCTCTTCTGTGCTGCGTCCGCGATAATCCTCCAGAGTCCAGATCCTTCGGTACTCTTCTGCGCATCGGCGATCTACTGCGATGTCTTCTCCTGTCAGTGTAACAGTGACACCGGAGCTATTTATAGTCCGTAACATGCGCTTCGGCTCACAAATAGACCAATCATTAGAATCTAATGATTGGTCTATTTGTGAGCCGAGGCCACATGTTACGGATGAAATTGGAATTTTTCCCACGGCACACCAGACAATATCTCACGGCACACTAGTGTGCCGCGGCACAGTGGTTGAAAAACGCTGATCTATACATAGCCTATTGCGTGCATATTACTGTCTAGATAGACAATCGCTTTCACATGACTTTCTTGATAACGGCTTATCTCTACAGAACTAATTGCTTGCATTTTAACGTCTAGATAGCCAATTACTTACAAACGACTGCCTAAATAACCAGTGGCCAGCATATTACTGTTGTGATAGCACATTACTGACTAGATAGGCTTTTATTTACATATTGCTGCCAATATAGCCAATCTGACCACGTTGTTCCAGCTCATTTATTACCTTTCTTGCTACTATATAGCTAACCAATAAAACACTGCCTATAAGAGTTGAAGATCCCCAAGTCTATCTACCTCGCTATCTCACTACCTCGCTATCTCCCATGTGGTCACCTATAATGGCCCATCACCGCCTCATACTTGCCATATGCTACTTACTATCAGCTCTTACGCATAACACCCTAGCCCTCATCACCACTCACAACCACATCCCAGTATTACCATACTCCTGGAGGAAATATTCAAGCCCTCCCTACCAACAGCCATACGCCGCAGGACGCCAACCAAGTCCACACCTAATCTACGTAGCCATCCAACAAAGTAATTTGCCCCGTGGGACAGGCTGCACCCACTCCCGAAGCCTGAACTGCGCACTTATTAATGCGCGTTCGATCAGAAATAAATGGCCTGCAGCAGCAGATCTAATCTCTGCCCACAACCTGGACATCCTCCTCATCACCGAGACTTGGCTGTCCACATCTGACGCAATCACCCTATACAAACTTGTCCCTCCAAATTTCGCCATCCACCCCTGCTACAGATCTGATAGAAGAGGTGGAGGAGTACTCATTCTAACAAAGCAAGAACTACAATACAAGACCACCTCCGCCAGTAGCACCACAAACCTAGACTCCATCACCATGTCAAATAAATACAGCAGCATGAGTTTGTTTTATAGGGCTCCATCGACCTCTCCAGATGATTTATCCACCATCATAGACACTGCTGCAAACCTCCAGAACCCTCGTGCCCAAAACTGGTTGATGGGAGATTTCAACCTCCCCTCGCTTCAGGACAACCATGCTGACGCCTTCACAGACACGCTTACCGAGTTAGGTTTCATCCAACTAGTGAATTCCCCTACGCATTTAAGAGGTAACAAACTTGACCTAATATTCGTCCCAAAAGATATAATTAATGCCTCTCCCAATACAGACTCTACTGTAACCCCTGTACCATGGGCTGACCACAGCCTTATATTATTCCAGATGCCATCACACCAAGTACAAAATGTCAACCAGGCCACTATTGAACCCACAGCCGCCTTCTCAAAAAGGTTCCAGCAATTCAACATGGATGACACGTTGACGAAAATTCAACCGCTCCTAAACCCCCCATCACAAAGCCTTGATGACATGATAACCGCATGGAATGACTGCCTTGATGCCGAAGCCAAGATATCTACTACCAAGAAAGTGGGGAGAGCAAGGAGAAACGCACCGTGGTTCTCCACTGAACTCCGAACATCACTCCTCAAACTCAGACGACTTGAAAGATCATGGCGACGATCCCGATCAGCAGAAAAACTAGCGTTATACAACGAACACCTGAAAAGACACCGTGCAGACGTCTCAGCAAGAATGAAACAATTTCATTCAGAGAAACTACAACACTCATTAAACAAGCCTCACGAGCTCTTTGCCTTAGTTAAAACCTTAGCTAAGGAGCCCTCATCTACTCAACCTATCCTCCCTGACCCACAAGAGTATGCTGACTTCCTGCACACCAAGGCTAGCCAGTCCAACACACCCACTGCACATAATTCCCCACTACCAACCCTACCACGTACAGCAGCAACTTTCACCAATCACAACATCACGGAATTCTCCGCCCCATCAGCAAGAAACATACAGGACATTATCTCCGCCTTAAATACCACCACAGCACCAAATGACCCATGTCCGGCTTCGTGGATAAAATCTCTGCGGACTGAACTCAGCCCTTTCCTCTCTAAACTCATTGGGTTATCTTTCTCAACGGGTACATTCCCTAAGAGCCTAAAACAGACAGCGATAAGACCGCTACTAAAAAAATAGCAAACTGGACCCAGCACGGATGGACTCCTACAGGCCGATATCAAGTATCCCGCTTCTGGCAAAAATTATCGAGAAGGTTGTACAACAACAACTTCACCATCATGTTGAAATAAGTGCACCCCTTGACCCTTGCCAACATGGATTTCGGGAATCGCACGGGGTTGATACACTCCTGACCACCTTACTTAACACACTCACCATCGGACTGGACAACATTAAACAAGGGTATGCTCTGATATTCCTGGACATTGCAGCAGCCTTTGACATGGTGTGTCATGAAATACTCCTCTCCCGCCTCAGCGAAAAGGGCATACAGGGAAACGCTCTAACATGGTGTGCATCATATTTGACAGATCGATGGCAACATGTACGTGCCGGCCCCTCCACTTCCGCACCTTTCCTCCAAGAAAAAGGCGTTCCCCAAGGATCTTCACTTTCAGCCCTACTTTTCAACATTTACATGCAGCCCTTATGTAACCTCATTCAATCCTTCAATATTAACTACCTGATTTACGCCGATGATGTTCTCCTCTACATGCCTTTCATGTTAGACAAACCAGACCTGGCTCCCCTCTCTACCTATTTCAATGCGGTCACAGATTGGTTAAATACGCAGAAGCTAAGAATTAATTTTAATAAGACAGAGGTCCTTTTCCTTACAAGAAATTCTTCATACAATCCACCTAGCTCCCTGAAGGTCAGAGATGCTGAACTCATAAGTAAACCATCAGTTCGATACCTCGGAGTTATCCTTGATCAACAGCTCAATATGAAGGCCCAGAAAAGCAATATGGTGAAAGCAGTTTATAACAAAATCAGAACACTTCGCCATCTAAGACCGCTCCTGGAACCAGAAGATTTTCGGACCGTTTACCAAGCTCTTGTGACCCCGCATTTTGATTACGCGAACGCCATATTACATGGCCTTCCAAAAGCCACTATAAACCCGCTGCAACTAGCCATGAATGCAGCAGCCCGAATTATTCAAGGGTCTTCAAGGAATGAGCATATAACACCAATACTAAAAAATCTGCACTGGCTCCCAATTCAAAACAGGATAACTTTTAAGGTGCTGACTATGACGTTCAAAGCCGTTAACAATTGTTCCGCTTCATCAATCATAAATCTCATTCAGAAGACACCCCCTAACAGAGCGAGAAGATCAGCCGCTATAAATACTTTGACCTTACCAAGGCAGATCACTAAATGCTCACAAGCAGCTAGGGCCAGAGCTTTTTCGCACTATGCACCTACCCTCTGGAATGCCCCACCCCCCCGCTATCAGGGCTATCTCAGTTATTTCCCAATTTAGAAAGGCACTTAAACGTCATCTTTTCATACTGTATTACAATGATCAGGCCCACCCTCCACAGCAAGTCATGCCCAGTGACCCACATAATCGACCCACTAGTAACGACCACGTAGGATCGAAATCTAACCCGCCGGACCCGGACCCACCCGACAAGTAGCAACACCTTCACTCTAATATCAGCCTTTACATAGATGAGCCAATAGGACGCAACCGAGTTATATTTGAACCTGTGATGTAATATTCCTGTATATATATATGTATATAGTTACCCTGTTTATTTGTACCCAGTTACAAATCCCCACGTTCTATTGTAAGTCCAGTGAAGACCTGCCCTGGACAGTTGTGTTTTAATGTAAACCGCACTGATGCAGAAGAGCGCAGTATATAAGAAAGTTAAATAAATAAAATAAATAAATAAACACACACCCTTTGCTGCATACTGATGCTGAAGTCTCATGATATTGGCGTGCTATGAAAACATGTATATAGCTAATAGCATGCGACTTCAGTGCCAGCTTTCTGCATTGGCCTGTAAGTTTGTATTTGAGGCAATGGAGGGTTAAGTGACATGTTCAAGGACACAAGGAGTGCCAGTGGGTGGTCATTGCCGACACTGCAGGTCCTGGAGAGGGGCAGCAGTACGTAGTTTGTCAAATGGTCATGACAGCCCTGCTTACGCTACTCCCCCACTCTAAGATCTTGATAATTAACCTCAACAATAATGATAATCTGAATAAATATTACATTTTGCTTTGTATGTATGTGTACCTGCGAGAATGTGCTGATGGCTTTTTGAGTTTCGCGTTGTTTTGCGTTGAAAGCTGCTGCTCTTTGCTACCCCCTTCAAAAAAAAATTCTGCCTTAGGCAACTGCCCAGTCTTGCCTAATGCTTGGGCTGGTCCTCCATAAACAGGTCAGGTTTTCAGGATATCCCTAATATGCATGAGATAGATTTGCATGCATACCATTCTCATCATTAAGCAAACTAGGCAGTTGCCAAGAGCAGCAGCTTCTGGTGGTGACAAAGAGCAGAGTATTCAAAGCTAAATGATAAGATTCTGATAGCCATGGAGGCAGTGCCAGCCTGCTCACTAGGTGGGTTAGGCAGCTGCTTAGGCCAACAGACCTCCATAGGCAGCACGGCACACATTGCCTGCTGCCCCTTCGTACTTTGCTTTGCCGTCGATTCTGGCAGCAGGCCATGCACTTTGGCACACATGGCCTGCCGCTGCTGCCGAGCCGCCCCTGAATCAGCGGCAGCATGGGCAGGACAGAAGGCGGTGCAGCTCGGCACGTGGGGTGGGAGGCACATTAGGGCTTCTGCCTAGTGGCTGAAACCCTTGAGCCAGCGCTGCAGGGGGGGCAGAGGGCTTAAAGTTTGCCTGGTGTGCCAACATCTTGAATCAACTTCAGGGTCGGCCCTGCTTTACACAAATCTAATTCATGCCTATTCGTTAGGAAAATCCTGAAAACCAGAACGGTTTGTCTTCGTGGAGGCCTGGGAGCGAATACAATTGGCAATTACGGTAGTAGTTCTAATTCCTAAACTCTTCTTCCTCCCCCGCAAATAGAAACGTATTAAAGGACTACAAATCCATACATTACTAGATAAACCCGTCACATACACGGAAGAAAAAAAACCCATAGTTGGTAGGGCCTAATCTAGCATGCCGCTCGTCTGAAACTAGTACTGTACTACAGATTACAGAACCATTCACCATCATCGCCGAGTGTCCTTACGTCACATTTTGAAAGTTCCCGCCGAGGGGCAAAGGCTCGCGAGAGCTGTAGCGGGCGTGTGTGAGGAAGGGGAAGGGGGAGGAGTATTGACGATTGCTCCTGCCCCTCTGAGGCGCGGGCTTGGTGTTAATGCGCCAGTGGTGTGTGTCAATGCGTGTTATGTTGTGGCGGGGAGGGGAGAGGAGAGGAATGTGGCGCCTGTGTTTAACTGCTAAACCTGAGGGCAAGCGAGCGGGTGGCTGCTGCAGCAGCAGCAGCAATTAGTAAGGAGGAGTCAGACCGGAGCAGCGGCAGAAGCAGCAGCAGGAGGAGGGGAAGGAGCAGGCCGCACTGCGCACACGCATCTCACCCGCCTGTCTGCGGAGCCTAAAAGGAGCCATTTCTTGTTCGTGTGATTTTGCTAACGGATGTGCGAGTGCAACTTCCCGGCGCGGTAACAGTGTCCGGAGCTGGGCCACTAGCTGCTGGGGCGCTGAACAAACCGAATGAGGAGCGGCCTGGGAGCACTGACGGCGCTTTCCCACATACAGGTAGGCCAGCTGCGATGGTCCCGGAGTGTGTGTTACCGTGTGCTACGGCCCCGGTTTGCCTGTGGGGCGGGGGTGTTGCACGGGATTCCGCTTTAGCCGCACGTCGAGTCAACGTGCGATCGCCTTGGGCCCCCCTGGGATTGACCTGGCTACTGGCGTTTTCACGTGGATCACGGTAGGATGAGAATTACTCCCCCCACTATGTTCGGAGAGGATTGTCTTGATTGATAATTTTGAACATGTGTATGGGTTTTATCTTGGAGGCTTTCTCCGATGGACTTGAGGAGGGTGACGGCTCGGTCCCCGGTGGATTTTGAAAAGTCTGTGTGGGTAGGTGCTGGGATCAGGCAGACAAGAGGTGTAAACTCTTCCAAGCTTTAGGCTCTCAACCTAATATTTTAAGTCTTTCAATTGGTGTACAGGCTTTGCTTTTTTTTTTTTTTTTTGTAGTTTTATATGGTTATGTGGCGAGACTTCCCTTCCGCTTTGCCCAGTATCGTCAGAGATCTACCAACCGGACATTAGTGCTATATTGTGACTACTATTTCTTATCCTTTGCAGTTTTAATATTTAAAACTTTACCGCTTAGTGTGCCGCATAGGAAATGGTTTTTCAACATCAGTAGATTTTTTTTAAGATCCCTTCCTCAAAGGGATTTAAGATTATTGAACGTGAAAGGGGCGAGCCATATTCCCCAACATCTTGTTAGCTCTTTGGTTACCTCCTAATCTTATTCTTGGTCCTTTTTGTTCTGAGGCTTTTATGACTTGTTTGCTCGTAAGATTCTGCTTACCTGCATTTTCTTCTTTTGTTTGTGTTTCTTCTATATTTGTATAGAAATATAGAAAGTGCTGGCGGAGCTGGACCACTTGGCCCACCCAGGTTTCTCACATCACTTGTGCTGTCACAGGTGATGTTCTCACTCCGTTTTCCAGGAACGTCCCTCTGAATCTGTCTTATGCATTCCTGAATTTGTTTTTGCATTTAACTCACCACATAGAAGTATGTTCAGGTGTCCACTACCTTACTAAAGGGTTTTATCGCATTGATTTTGAAATTATCTCCCTTCATCTTCATGTGATTAAAACTTTGTTCTTAAGCTTGTCATTCAGTTATAGGTGCTGTATTCTTGTACGTTATTGAGGCCTGCTGATGTGCTGTCTAGAAGAGAAAGACGAGTTTTAACACATTCGGAGATCTGTTAACACCTTCAGATTCTCTTTGCATGGCTTTTGCCAAGGGTGTCTAACTGCAGTCTCAGAGGGTTGCAAACCAGTTTACTTTTCAGTGTTTATAAATATTCATGAGAGAAATTTTGTCTATAATAAAGGCAGTGCATGCAAATATAATATTAGTTGGGGATGACCTGAAAACCAGACTGGTTTGCAGAGCATAAGCCAAGTTAGTATTCTATGAATTGCCTCTGCCTTATTAGACTTTCTCTTTACAAAAGGATATTAAGGTGCACTCATTCCAGAGACTTATAGCAGATAATTATTTTCACTTGTCTACAATGACACATCTCACCCTAGAGCAGTAGTTTCCAAACTTGGGGTCAAGTTATCAGTGGATGCGGTTACAGAAACATGGCCAGAATTTTCCCTTCTCTCTGGACTTTCACTGTGACCTATGCCAAGTAGTGGCAGTCAACAGTCAGCATGTGACCTGTAAGCCAGTGAACATTCTTATGCCCTTTCCTCATCCTGGGTAAGCTTCCTTTTAGACTGGAAATCCATGTCGAGTATTGGGGTCTGTAGACACATATGCACACTTGACACAAAGGACCTTGTGCTGACTGCTGCTGTTGCCACTGCTTTCTGTTTTAGATAAGTGAAGGGATGGGAAAGAGGCCAGAGACCATCTATTTGGGGGTTGCATGAATTTTCAGTTGTTAAAATGGGTTTGTACAGGATAAAAATTTTGAAAAACACTACCCTAGAGCCAAGCTTGCTCAACTGCTTTGTCATAATGGCAGTCTACCTTGAGGCTATTTGAAATGTGCCATCAAATCAATTTTGAATCATGGTGACTCTGTGAATAGTTATCCTAAACCATATTCAGTCTTCAGTCAGATGACTAAATGTTGATAAAATGACATCCATAGCTGCTGTTATATCAGTCCATCTCATTGCAGATTGTTGTCTTTGTGTTTATCTTCAACCTTGATATGCATGATGTCTTTCTTTAATAATCTTTCTTTTCATATAATGCGTCCAAAAGTATCAATGTTCAGTCTCGTCATTTGAACTTCTAAGGAAAGCTTATGTTTGCTCTTTTCTTTGAGTAATCCATAGTATCACAATATTCTTCGCCAGCACATAATTTTAAGGCATTTATTTTCTTCCTGTCGTCTTCATTGTTCAGCTTTCACATCCATATGACATTATTGAAAATAACCATGGTTTGGAGAAATCAAACTTGTGTATGCAGAGAGATGTCTCTGCACTTGAGAATCTTGTCAAAGTCCTTCCTTGCCGTTCTGCCAAGAGCAATGCATTATCTGATTTTTCAACTGCTTGCTTCATTATTGATCCAGGCAGGTTAAAGTTGTCTACTATCTAAAACATTTGCTTATCAAGATCAAAGAACAGTCTTTAAACGTGAAGATGATAAAGATGCTGACAACCAGCAAAATGAATTTCATCCTTGATGGAGAAGAAATAGAAATAGTCTTCACTTTCAGCCAATAATCTGGTATCTTCAGCATAGAAAAGATTGGAAGACTCTATCTTCACGCTTCAGTTCTCTTCATACTGTCCTGTTTCTATGATTTCGTTCTGTATATAAATTGAACAGATATATGGGGGATGTATGCAGTCTTGTCATACACCTTTGCTTATTTTTAAACGATTCTCATTCTCCTTGTTCCATTTGCACTGACACTTCTTGATCAGTGTAAAGGTTGTGCATGAGAACTATCAGGTGTTTGGGTAAACCCATTCTTCTTAATGTATCCTGGAGTTTTTCATGTTCTATGCAATGCATGTAGATATCAATTTGGTGTTCTTTTGTCTTTTCAAAGATCCATCTCACATTTGCAATGTCTCTCGTGCCTTGCCCTTTCCGGAATCCTGCTTGTACCTCAGGCAGGTCTGATTGATTCCAGGTATGGTAGTTGCCTCCAGTGAATAATCTTGCTGTTAAAGTGGGA
The DNA here is from genome assembly GCA_033557465.1 of Ichthyophis bannanicus. Taxonomy (NCBI): domain Eukaryota; kingdom Metazoa; phylum Chordata; class Amphibia; order Gymnophiona; family Ichthyophiidae; genus Ichthyophis; species Ichthyophis bannanicus. The sequence continues at coordinate 161,488,235 of CM066033.1, forward strand.
TCACAGTGATTGACTGTAGAAATCAGCATTCAGTCAGAACATCTTTCTAAAGGATTGGTATGAACACGGATCTCCTCTAGTCAGTCATGATGATGCCTTACAATACATTCAAGGCTCTGCCAGGAAATTGGGAATGGTTGCATCTGAGTGCTGCATTACTTCAGTGGGAGTACCATTAATGCATGGTGGTCTATTTGCTGCTTCAACTTTTCATCACAAACTGTTTCTCCTAGGAATGTACAGGTTGCAATGTCTGAATGATATAATGACAATGTGTATTCTTTCCACCTTTTACTTGACCCTCTCAGCATCCATTCTTCTTGGATCCTTGAGTGTCTTTCAGCGTTCTAGTTCAAGGCTGGAATTTTCTTTTTAACTCCTGATAGCTTTAGAAAAATTGATCATGTTCGTTATTATTCCTCTAGTGCAGTTCCATTACCCATGGGTAGTCACGCCCCACCAGTAGCTTGGAGACAGCATCTCATCTTTCATGACATCACCCTAGATAGGCAGCTGGCACCTCCCACTATCCTCCAGGATCTGTTTCCAAGCAGCTGGAGTGGCATGATTCCATAGGATTCGGGAAGGGACAACTTAGACTATTGGGTTTTTCTTATTTACCTTTTATCCTTAGTCCCTTTGATTTCTCTTGCTTTTAAAGTTAATTTAAAAAAAAAAGGCAGAGTGACCGCGGTAAGTTGCACAGCTCTGATAGCGGTAGCAGTCCTTGTTAGCAAGTGGGAGGCTTTGCACGCTAAAGGGGGGCTTGCCTGTGCCGGTAAGTGAGGTGCGCAGTGACTCTGGAGCCTAGTTGCAGGGTGAGGAGTTGTCAGCACACGGAGGCGCCAGTCACTCCCCTTGCTGCCCGATGCCAAAGCGATAGTCCATAGTGAGTTGGCAGCTCGGAAACCCGGTGGCAGTTTTTTTGGAAGGAGTCTTCTTTCTCTCTCTCTCTCTCTGCTTGGGACATGCAGGTTAGTGCTGAGCTGGGAAGGATCATCGGCGTTGCACTGACTGTGGTGCTGTCTCCCTTTCCCGCTGAGCGGGGGAACTGTCGCCATCTTCTGTGTTGTTTTCAGGGGGAGGTGTCTCATCAGATAGCAAGGTTTGCACTTGTGTTTTGTTTTGATCTGAGGGCCCCCCCCATTGCATTTTAAATGAAAACAAACAAAAAAACCACTGAGCTGAAGGGTGATAAGTGTGAGAAAAAAATGGCTGGTTCTGTCTGCAGCTCTTATGGGGGACCTAGCATGTCTTATGTGTGGCTGGCAGGGTTTTGGTCTTGCCAGCTGGTGTCTGCTGTGGCTGTGAGGCCAAATCCTGGTTGAAGCTGAGTTTATGGAGAAGGGGCCTTGGGAAGTGTAGAGATCCTTCTCAGCCCTTGGAGGGGGGGGGGGAGTGCATTTCGTCTTCGCCCTGTATAGAGATCAGGTCTGGGGGGGAGACGGAGAGGTAGCGACCCCCTCCCACAAAATGCCTCAAAAGCAAAGGGAAATGAACTGAAGGAAAGACTCCGGGGGGTGTCTCTGGAATTCATCCTCGTGCATAAGGCTTTTTGTATGGGGCAATGTTGGGGGAGGAGCATAAGAACATAAGTGAACATAAGATATGCCATACTGGGTCAGACCAAGGTCCATCAAGCCCAGTATCCTGTTTCCAACAGTGGCCAATCTAGGTCATACGTACCTAGCAGTTTCCCCAAAAGACACAGATTCCACAATGCTTGTACTGCGTCAAGCATTGATATCCTGGGTCCCTTCTTAATAATGGTTTATGGACCTTTCCTCCAGGAACTTGTCCAAACCTTTTTTAAACCCAGCTACACTAACAGCCTTTACTACATCCTCCGGTAACAAATTCCAGAGTTTGATTACAAGTTGAGTGATAAAATATTTTCTTTTATTAGTCTTAAATAGTTTACACTGTAGCTTCATTGCATATCATCTAGTCTTTCTATATTCTGATAACGTAAACAATTGATCTACGTTTAACCGTTCCACTCCATTCATTAATTTATAGACTTCTATCATATCTCCCCTCAGCCGTCTCTCTTCGAGGTTAAAGAGCCCTAACCTTTTTAGCCTTTCTTCATAGGAGTATCCTTCCATCCCCTTTACCGTTTTGGTGGCTCTTCTCTGAACCTTTTCTAAAATCGCTATATCCTTTTTAAGATACGGTGACCAGAATTGCACACAATATTCAAGGTGCGGTCTCACCATGGAACGATATAGAGGCATTATAATATCTTTTGTTTTATTTTCCATTCCTTTCCTTATGATACCTAGCATTCTATTTGCTCTCTTGGCCGCCGCCGCTGCATACTGGGCCGAGGGTTTTAACATGTTTCCACAATGACGCCTAAATCTTTTTCCTGGGTGGTGGTTCCTAATGTGGAACCTTGTATCGTGTAACCATAGTTTGGGTTGTTCTTCCCTACGTACATAACTTTGCACGTGTCCACATTAATTTTCATCTGCCATCTTGATGCCCAGTCTTCCAATTTATCAAGATCCTCTTGCAACTTTCCACAATCCTCTTGGGTTTTAACAACTTTAAATAGTTTTGTGTCATCTGCAAATTTGATAACCACACTCGTTATTCCCCTTTCCAGGTCATTTATGAATATGTCAAAAAGCAGCAGACCCAGCACAGATCCCTGGGGTACACCACTATTCACCTTTCTCCATTGGGAAAATTGGCCATTTAGCCCTAACCTCTGCTTTCTATCTTTTAACCAGTTCCTGATCCACAATAGTACACTGCCTCCTATCCCATGACTCTTTATTTTTGCCAAAAGTCTCTGATGAGGGACCTTGTCAAAGGCTTTCTGAAAGTCCAGATACACTATATAAACAGACTCACCTTTGTCCACCTGTTTATTCACACCTTCAAAAAAACATAACAGATTAGTAAGACAAGATTTTCCTTGTCTAAAGCCATGTTGGCTGTCTCCCATTAGGCCATGACTATCTACATGCTGAGTAATTTTATTCTTTGATTGTTTCTACCATTTTTCCCAGTACTGACGTCAGGCCCACCGGTCTGTAGTTTCCCGGATCAGCCCTGGAACCCTTTTTAAAAATTGGTGTTACATTGGCGATTCTCCATTCTTCAGGTATTAGAGATGATTTTAATGATAGTTCACAGATTACTAATAGCAGGTCTGCAATCTCATATTTCAGTTCTTTCAACACCCTTGGATGTATACCATCCGGCCCAGGTGATTTGCTACTCTTCAGTTTATCTCATAGTTGTAATACATCTTCCCGATGCATCAATATTTCCTTCAATTCTTCCACACCTTTAAATACCACTTCAGTAATGGGTAACATCCCTACATCTTCCTCAGTAAAGACCGAAGCAAAGAATTCATTCAGTCTCTCCGCTATCGCCTTGTCGCCTCTTAGTGCCCCTTTAACCTCTCTATCATCAAATGGGCCAACTGACTCTCTCACAGGTTTTTTGCTACGAATGTACTTGGGAAAATGTCTTTATTTCGCATTTTTGTTTCCGCAGCAAGCTTCTTCTCAAATTCTCCCTTTGCCTGCCTTATCAATGCCTTGAATTTGACTTGCCAGTGCTTGTGCTGTTTCCAGGTTTCGTCGTTTGGCTCTTTTTTCCATTTCCTGAAAGATGCTTTTTTGGCAACAGCCTCTCTAACCTCACCTTTAAACCATCCTGGCAGTTTTTTAGACTTCCTTCCACTTTTCTTAAAGCATGGAATACAGCTGTTCTGGGCTTCCAAGATAGTATTTTTCAACAACACCCAAGCTTGATGTAAGTCTTTAACCTTTGCAACTGCTCCTTTTTAGTTTTTTCTTAACTATTTTCCTCATTTTATCATAGTCTCCCTTTCGAAAGTTAAAAGGTAGTACTGTGGATTTCCTTACTATCCCTCCTCCACTAATTAAATCAAAGGCGATCATGCTATGTTCACTATTGCCAAGTGGTCCCAACAACCTTATCTCTTGCACTAGATCTGGTGTTCCACTAAGGACTAGGTCTAATCTGGCTTCCCCTCTGGTTGGTTCATGAACCAGCTGCTCCAAGAAGCAGTCATTTATTTCATCTAGGAACTTTATCTCCCTAGCATGTCCTGCCGTGACATTGAGCCAGCCAATACCGGGCTAATTGAAATCACCCATTATTATTACTGCGCTGTAACTCTAACCTGTTGATCGTCCACGTCCTCTCCTGTTCTGTCCACTGGCCCTGTGCATACTGCCCTTCTAAATGCGCCCCCCCCCCCCCAGCCGAACAGGCTTGCATCCGTCGTCACTGCCCTCCAGACTGGACACTCCAGAGTCATCCCTTTTTCCAGACACCCTGGAATCAACCACCACTGTAGAGACTGCCTCGCCTTCGGTGGACAGACCAGTCTTTTGGACAACTGATCGGATTGAGGCGACCATCTCCTGAGCAGAGACCTCTGCAACGGCCTCATGTGAGCCCTGGCTCACGCAACCACCTCCAGCGTGGCTGCCATTGTCCCTAATATTTGCAAGTACTACCACGCCGAGGGAGCCTGCCTGCTCAGGAAGGCGCGAACTAAGTGTCTTAATTTGTTGATTCTGACTTGGGGTAGGAACACCCTGCCCTTGTTTGTGTTGATTCGAGCCCCCAGATATTCCAGCTCTTTCAACGCCTGTAACTTGCTCTTCGCTAGGTTTACCACCCAACCCAGCGATTGCAAAAACTGCACCACTCGCCTGGTGGCTACCACGCTCTCTTCTTCCGACTTCGCTCGGATCAGCCAGTCGTCCAGATACGGGTGCACCAACACTCCTTCCTTCTGCAGTGCTGCCACCACTACCACCATCACCTTGCTGAACGTCCTTGGTGTGGTCGCTAATCCAAACGGCATTGCTTGAAACTGAAAATGCCCCATGGGCACCACAAACCAAAGAAACCTTTGATGCTCTGTTCTGATCGGTATGTGTAGATATGCCTCTGCAAGATCTATAGCCGTGAGGTACTCTCCCTGCTGGACTGATCGCAATGTCTCCATGCAAAAATGCGACACTATATGCACTATATCAACCGACTCACCTTTATCCACCTGTTTATTCACACCTTAATATGTGTACCTTAGAGGAAAGGCGGGTTAGAGGTGATATGATTGAGACGTTTAAATACCTCCGTGGCATAAATGCACAGGGGGAGAGCCTCTTTCGTTTGAAAGCAAGCTCTGCTATGAGGGGACATGGGATGAGGGTGAAAGTGGATAGATTCAAGAGTGATATGCAGAACTATTTCTTTACAGAAAGAGTGGTGGATCCGTGGAATAGTCTCCCAGTGGAGGTGGTAGAAATGAGGACAGTATCTGAATTCAAAACAGCATGGGACAAACGCACAGGATCTCTTAAAGGAAAAAAGGAGGCCGTTGTAGTTGTTGATATGGAAGGACAGACTAGATAGGCCATGTGGTCTTTTTCTGTTTCTGTGTTTTCTAAGAGTAGTGTGGCCTTTAAGGACCGGTGAATAGAAGTCCTGCTTAAGCAGGCTTTCAAGGTGTTTGTCTGCTCTAGTCCTGCGGGGGGCTATATGCAGTGCTTATATAGCTAGAGCCTGTCTCCGGTGTTTTCAGAGGATTCCTGAGGAGACTGGCAGATCTTGCTTGCTGGGTGGAAGCTGCTAGACTTGAGTCTGGGTTGGCCTTTCTGGATGTTTCGCTCTGTGATCTACTTCAGGTGTTAGTTAAGAGTATGGCTACGGTGGTGCTGGCATGGTTTTGCAAATGGTCAGCAGATGTGGGTTCTAAGGTGTGGCTTAGCAAGCTCCCCTTTGTAGGGTAGTTGTTTGGAGAGGACTTGGAGAAGCTGGTCAAGGTGCCTAAGTTCCTTATCGTTCCTCCAGCTTAGTCCTCTACCAATGGGTTGTATGCACATCCTCCTGCAGCTTGGAGACTGGACCAATCAAAACTCTGCATTCCTGCAAGTAGTGTGCTGGCATTCCATATCAGCTCCAGTGTGTCCAGTCTCCACGCAGCAGGAGGACTTAGTGAGTCTAGGTGCTGGACTCACTGGAAGAACAGATAAGGAGCAGTATTAGGCTAAATTTAATTTGATTTAGTTTAATTTCTTTCTGTATTTGGCTGATTGGCTTGGGCTGGCTCTTTAAGGGCATTAAAAAACAAACAAAAAAACCCCAAACAGCTCCCCCCCCCCCCCCCCCGATCTGCTGCAATAGCTGTCAGCTTCGGGTCGAGGTGGAGGAGGGGGGTTTTTTGCTCCGTTGCTTTTCCCCCGTCTGCCAATTCACCGTTGAATTCTCTGTCAGCCTGTCTGTCGGTCTCATAAAAGGATCTTTGTCCCAGGACTGATCGGGGCACAGCTCCTACCATGGTACCCCAGCGGTCCGGTTCTGCCTCCAGGCAGTCCGTGGCACTTTGTCTACCCCTTTTGTTATTTCGCCCTGGGTGTTTGCGCTGGGGACCGGAACGGGCGTTTTTCGGCCCTTGGCATCTGCCTCGGTTCGCTCGGGTGAGAGGGGCAGATACGGGACGCGCTCTACCGTGCCGGCCTGTGCACGGCTGACGGGTTCCTGACACCTGTAGAAAAGAGCGCCAAAGCCTTTGTCTGTGGAGCCGCGGCCATTTTGAGCATGCGGCTCTGCGAGTCTCTGTGCCTCCGCGTGTCGGCGGACAGCTCTGGAGCTCTTTTTTCCTTTTTTGTTTGGCGCTGTTACTGCTGTTCTGCCCAGTTTCTCTGGAGTCATATTTTATTTTATTTCTTTTTGTGCTTCGGGTTTACTTTAGTTTCTTTGCGTTTCTTAGTTTATTTTTTCCCGCGTTTTGCTCCGTGACTGCTTCGCGGTTCTTTTTTCTTTGACATGCAGTATTAGTTAAACACAACTCAAAACATACAAAAAAAAAAAAGAGAACAGACGTGGGTTAATTGGGCAGTGCACCCACACTGTGCGGTGTTTTCTTGTATTGCACCTAGCACTTGCTGGGGACAGCAGTTCCTCGGGCCCTGCCCTGGTAGAGCTTATGCCCTCTAGTTCTCAGTGTTTAATCTGCGGCACCCGCAGAGGGGCCTGTGGGGAAACGGGCGTTTGTCATCGTTGTGTCTCTGTTTCCCTCTCTATGGAGCAGCAGTTGGAGGTCTCAGGGGCCCCGGCAGCTCAGGGGGCTCTGGTGGGGGAGGAGGACGGAGCAGTGGTGGCTGGTCCTTTGGCTCCTTCACCGTCGGCTGTGCCCGGTTTGGCCAGTGGGCCATTGGATTTCGGGGGCTCTTCTCTCATGCACGAATTCTCTCCGGATTTTGTGCTGCTGATGCATCAGGCCTTTTGTCGCAGTCGGCAGGGGCAGCTGCCTGGAGCCTTCCCTGTCGCTTCCTCGGGGAGGCGATCTCCGGTGGGTGACCGGGCAGCTGGCGGGGCAAAGGCCCCTAAGCGCCCCCGCCCGGCTGATCTCTCCCTTGCTGACGCTGACTGGCAGGAGGCGGAAGACATGGACTTGGATTTGGATGTCGATATGGAAGAGCTAGAAGAGGGGGAGATTGCAGAACCCGAGGATCAGGCTCGCATTATTCGGGTGTTCCGTAAGGAAGAATTACCTGCCCTGATTTCGGAAGCCCTACAGACGCTCCGCTTGGCGCTGGAGCAACCAGCAGAGGATGAGGATGCTGCAGATCCCATCATTCAGGCGGTCCGTCAAACCCAGGTGGTTTTCCCCATTCACAAGGTGATTGACCAGATGATCCAGGCGGAGTGGGATGCACCCGAGTCCGGGCTTAAGGGGGTCCGGGTCATGAACAAGCTGTATTCCCTGGCGGACAAGGACAAGGAGCGCTTCCGATCCCCCAAGGTTGATGCTACGGTGTCCGCGGTTACTAAGAAAACCACTATACCGGTGGAAGGCAGTGCGGCCTTGAAAGAAGCACAGGACCGAAAGATGTATGGCTTGCTGAAGCAATCTTTTGAGGCGGACGCACTGGCGTTGCAGGCTTCTATTTCTGGTGCTTGGATTGCGCGGGCTTGTCTTCGGTGGGTACAGCATCTGCGGCAGTCGACTTCCTTGGAGGACGACGCCATGAGGGAGCTTCAGCGCTTAGAATCGGGTTCGGCCTATCTAGCGGACGTACACTATGACCTCATCAGAGCCTTGTCGAACAGTATGGGTTCCCTGGTAGCGGCGCGTAAGGCTCTTTGGCTGAAGAATTGGGCGGCTGATGGTTCATCCAAAGCGCGGCTCGGCAAGCTTCCTTTTCGGGGACGGCTACTGTTTGGTGAAGCGTTGGATCAGTTGGTTAAAGACCTGGGGGAAACTAAGGGGGGCCGGTTGCCGGAGGATAAGTCCAGATGTGGTAAGGCGGCACCGGCGTTTCGTGGCCAAAGTAGAGACTTTCGCAGATTTCGCTCCCCCCGTTTTGCAGGGTTCTCGAGGGGTCGTTACACCTCTAGGTACCAGAGCTTTCGTGGATTTCGGGGGGCCAGTCGAGGTTTTGCGGCAGGGTCCTCCGCTGTCGCCCGAAAGCCACAATGAAGGGCGGTGGGTCCCGGCAGAGACTCGGCCTCTTGGGGGTCGCCTTCGGGGGTTTCTCTCTGCCTGGGCCCACATTACGTCCGATCAGTGGGTGTTAGAGATCATCCGTGACGGCTATGCCTTAGATCTCGCCCGGCCGGTTCTGGACTCCTTCGTCCTATCTCCTTGCCGCAACCCGCAGAAGGCTTTCCAGCTGTGCAATACAGTAAACCGGCTGCTGCAATTGGCAGCGATTGTTCCAGTCCCGCCGGCGGAATACGGTCTCGGCCGGTATTCCATTTATTTCGTGGTGCCAAAGAAGGATGGCTCCCTCCGTCCCATTCTCGATCTGAAGGGAGTCAATCGTTGTCTTTGGGTACCTCATTTTCGGATGGAGATGCTACGATCTGTCATCGTCGCAGTCAGAAAAGGGGAGTTCTTGACCTCTCTCGATCTCACCGAGGCTTATCTGCACATTCCCATCCGGGCGTCCCATCAGAAATTTCTCCGTTTCGCTCTTCCCTGGGGACATTATCAGTTTCAGGCTCTGCCCTTCGGTTTGGCTACTGCTCCTCGCGTATTCACCAAAGTTATGGTGGTGGTGGCAGCGGCAGCCTTGCGAAGGGAGGGGATCTTGGTCCATCCGTACCTGGACGATTGGTTAATTCGAGCGAAGTCCCGAGACGAGAGCCTGGCGGTCACGGCGAAAGTGGTATCCTTCTTGGAGTCCCTCGGTTGGGTGGTCAATCCGATCAAGAGCCACCTCGTGCCCACACAGGTACTCGAGTACCTAGGGTTGCGGTTCGATACTCGGAGGGGCTCCGTGTTCCTACCAGATCGGAGAGTTCTGGCCCTGCAGAAGCTGGTAAGGAAGTTCCTCAAGCTCTCAGCGCCATCGGCGTGGCATTACCTTCAGGTGCTGGGAACGATGGCGGCAACCCTGGAGGTGGTCCCGTGGGCCCGGTTTCATATGCGATCGTTACAGCGTGCCCTTCTTCGCCGCTGGTCCAATCAGTTCGACTCCTTGAGCAAACGGCTTCTGTGTCCGCCGCGGGTCCGGAAAGAGCTGCAGTGGTGGCTTCAGCCGTCTGTTTTGCGGGCGGGAATGCCCTTGGAGCAGCTCGAGTGGCTTCCGCTGTTGACGGATGCCAGTTTGGCGGGCTGGGGAGCCCATTGCGAAGCGGAGTTTGCGCAGGGTCTCTGGTCGATGGAGGAGAGCAAGTGGTCGATCAACCGTCTGGAGCTGAGAGCAGTGTTTCGGGCGCTGCAGCACTTCGAGGCTCACCTGACGGGGCGAGCGGTGCGGGTGCTGTCCGACAACGCCGCGACCATGGCATACCTAAATCGACAGGGCAGCACCGGCAGTTCGGCCATGGAGGAAGAAGCCCAGAGTCTGTTTGTGTGGGTGGAGCCGCGTTTGCAAGCAATCTCGGCAGCGCACATTGCAGGAATAGACAACGTCATGGTGGATTTTCTCAGCAGAGTACGAGTGGACGCAGGGGAGTGGGAGCTCAATCCCACCGTCTTCGAGCAGTTAGTGCTCCATTGGGAAATGCCCGTGATGGATCTTATGGCGACCTTCCGTTCCGCCAAGGTGAGTCGGTTCTTCAGCCGGCGGTGGGAACCCATGTCGGAGGGCATCGATGCTCTCCTGCGGCCGTGGCCCTCGAGGGGTCTTCTCTACGTCTTCCCTCCGTGGGCGCTCCTCGGTCGAGTGATCCAGCGAATCGAGGCGCATCGCGGACGGGTACTGTTGATTGCGCCGGATTGGCCCCGACGTCCGTGGTATGCCGACCTGGTGCGTTTACTCGACGGGGTTCCGTGGCGTCTTCCGGTGTCGCCGGAGCTGCTGCTTCAGGGTCCTCTCCTGATGCCGCGGGTGGAGAGATTCTCGCTTACGGCTTGGGCATTGAAAGGGCGCGGCTAAGGAAGAAAGGTTACTCCACATCGGTGGTTTCCACCTTGCTTCAGGCGCGTAAACGTTCCACTTCGCTCGCGTATGTCCGCGTCTGGCGCGTCTTTGAGGACTGGTGTTCACGGCGTCAGATCCGGGCTGCTACAGCTTCGGTCCCGGTGGTGCTTGATTTTGTGCAGGATGGTTTCGATAAAGGGTTGTCGGCTAGCTCCTTACGGGTACAGCTGGCGGCCCTGGCCTGCTACCGGGGAAAGGTGCACGGGGTGACTCTCGGTACACACGTTGATGTTGGGCGTTTCCTCAAGGCGGTCACCCGCTTGCGTCCGGCTCGCCGACTTACGGTCCCTCCATGGGATTTTAACTTGTTGCTGCGGGCGCTGAGTAGGGCGCCTTTCGAGCCTTTGTCGCAGGCCTCTGTGAAGGATTTGACTTTGAAGGTTGTCTTTTTGGTGGCCATCTGTTCAGCTAGGCGTATTTCGGAGCTCCAGGCGCTTTCCTGTAGGGAACCCTTTCTCTCTTTTTCCGCTCATAAGGTGGTGCTTCGTCCGGTTCCTTCCTTCATCCCTAAAGTGTCTTCTGCCTTTCATGTGAATCAGGTGGTTTCTCTTCCCGTCTTGCGGGTGGCGGGAGAGCAGGCTTCCGACCGGGGGCTTAGTTGCTTAGACATCCGGCGATCTTTGCGCCGTTATTTGTCAGTCACCAAATCCTTCCGCAAGTCCGATCGCTTGTTCGTCCTGTTTGGGGGACCCAGGAAAGGGGAGGCGGCGGCGAAGGCCTCTATCTCCCGGTGGATTAAGGAGGCCATTGTCTCCGCCTATTTGTTACAGGGTCGCTCTGCTCCGATGGGTCTTCGGGCTCATTCGACTAGAGCGCAGGCGGCCTCCTGGGCGGAATACAGTTTGGTGCCTCCACTAGAGATTTGCAAGGTGGCGACTTGGTCGTCTTTGCATACCTTCAGCAGACACTATCGGCTTGATATTTTGGCGGAGAGGGATGCCTGTTTTGGGTCGGCGGTCTTGCCTGCCGGCTGGGGGTCCCTCCCGTTAGTACTGCTCTGTTACATCCCATTGGTAGAGGACTAAGCTGGAGGAACGATAAGGAAATAGTAATTACACTTACCTGGTAATTGTAGTTCCTTGAGAGACGACAGCTTAGTCCTCAGTCCCGCCCGTGGGTATCTGCCTTCGCGCGGCACGCGTTCAACCTGGATGCAGTTGGAGCGGGTAAGTATATCCCGCTTCCTTTCGTCTGACTGTCTCTTCTCTGTCTCTCGCACCCTGGCTCTTGCTTGGCAGACGGAGGGAAAGGCATGGGGCGGTCTCCCCTTCCGGTTAGCTTCCTCGGTACTTTTGGGGGGGGTTCCGTTCTACAGTTTTTCAGCAGTTTCTGATGCTTTCTAATTGCTGATCCTTAATGATACTTTATAACGATTTATAATGCAATTTCTTTTTTGGTATTGGCTACTTATTTGTTGCTCTGAGTCTGCTTTGTCAATAGTTCACTGGAGCTGATATGGAATGCCAGCACACTACTTGCAGGAATGCAGAGTTTTGATTGGTCCAGTCTCCAAGCTGCAGGAGGATGTGCATACAACCCATTGGTAGAGGACTAAGCTGTCGTCTCTCAAGGAACTACAATTACCAGGTAAGTGTAATTACTATTTGCCAAGGATAAGCCAAAAGGGACTGGCAGAAGGGGCCCCCTTGAAGGACCATGGTCGGGATTTTTGCAAGTTTCATCCTTCTCAGGCAATTTGTAGAGATCTCAGTTCCTGCAGCAGGGCTCTTCCTTTCAGAGTGGCTTTGGGGGAGGGGGTGGGGCTCGGGAGCTTCCAGTGCCGCCATGTCTTTTTCCAGTGAAGTTATGGGGGCACTTGTGAGGATTTAGCCTGTGGTCAGCCGCCTGCAATGGTTCTTTCTCTAGGAAAAAGCAGGAAGTCAGTCCTCACTTATGGGTGACATCGGCACCGGAGCCCGTGCGGAGCAATTCCCCAGTTTTCAAAGAAAGCCTTTGTGATTGCTGGCATGCATGTGTGGTCCTCTTCCCGCATAAGAGTGCCATCTTACTCAGTCTCCCTTTTTCTGCAGAGCCCTTCAGATGCACATCCTTGTCCCTCGGAAAAAGTATTTCGTTTTTGGCCTACTGGCCTTCTATTTTCTGGTTGCACCGGTCCTCTACCCGTCCTTCCCCGCTCTACCTCTTTTAGAGCTATTAGGGGATGGTTTTCTTTGCCTTTTTTGTCTTAATGGGCTTTGTGCCCTTTTTTCTTCCAACTGCTGGCCGCTTGGGTTTTCAACCTCGCGGGGGCCATTTTTGCCCCTATGGCCACCGGATTCAAAAAATGCGATAGATGCTCTAAGAATATGTCACTTACAGACACCCATGACTGTTGCCTGCGGTGTCTGTGGGCTGATCATGATCCGGAGCTCTTTTTGCTTTTGTAAGAAAATGTTCTCTAAAGCCCTGCTCAGTCGTAAGAAGAAATCCGAAGACATTTTCAGAAAGGCTACCTTGGAGTCCCCGGTGGCGCCCTCTGTGTCTCTCCTCCAGTGGGATCCCCCACCTCGGCCCCGCGCTCTCGACTGCACTTTGACTAGGGGTCCCCTGAAGTGGAGTGGCGGAAGAAGGAGGCCTCAAAGTCGCTGTCGGGGGCTCCCAACAAGCACGAGCGCTCCTGCGCTCAATCGCTCAGTCTCCTTTGGCGTTCCCAAGAGTTGGACAAGGAGCAAGGTACCCCGCACAGATATGGGGGGCCCTCCGGCAAAGGTGCCTGGTCTCCTGAGGGCCGTCCTGGCGAGGACCCCCTCTCCTTCTCAACACCTGACCCGGTGACCCTGGGGTTGGCATCACAGGGCCCCATGCCCATGTGGGAGTCCCGCATGCTGGCGTTTGAATGCAGCATTTCTGTGTTCATTGCTTCCCAGCAGGTGCTTACAGCCAGCTTTGCTGACTCTCGCCCAGAGACTGTGGCTCCGTTGCGTGGGATGCTGAGATCCGTCTAGGAAACCCCTGAGAGCTAAGGGCCTCGTGAGGATCCTCGACGTCGGTCTCGCTCGCCTTCCTGTTCCTTGGGGTGAGATCATCCAGGGCCTCTGGCTCCAGGCGGGCCTCGGCCACTGGTCAGGGCGACTTGCCTGATTCGGATTTCCCATCCAAGTTCTCGGACTGCGAGTCCGAAGGGAACACCTCCCTGGAAACCCGTACCCACCAGGTCCTGCATTTCGGCAACCTCAACTCCTTTCTGGTGTTCTTTCAGGACATGGCATGGGCTCTTAACTTGGCCAACCAGGCTGTCAAGGACCCTCGAGCTGAAGAGCTTGACATTTTCCAGTACAAATCCCCACCTAGGGAGTCTTACTGTCCTGGTCCCTCCCATCCTGTCCAGGCTGCTGCTCTGCATGTGGGAGGCACCCATCTCGATCCCAATCGTGAGTAAGCGCCTTGACACCATGTACAAGTTGCAGTGCGGTCCTGGGTTCAGAAAGACCCAACTCCCCCCCCCCCCCCCCCCCCCCCCACATTTCCATGAGAAAGCAAAAGAGCTCAAAATCGCTCTCATCGGTCCCCCCCTGGCTGGGAGTTGAGAGCCCTTGACGCCCTAGGCCGCAAGGTCTACCAGGGGTCCATGCTGTCCTGTCACATTCAAGCATACCTATTATACATAGGCATGTTCTTGCGCGACCTGGCCAAGGAGCTCGGAGGTTTCTCCGCAGGCCTCGAGGGTGAATCGCTCAGTAGGTTCAGTACCCTGCTGTAGTCTGTCGCGGACTGCTCAAAATACCTATCCCATGCCGCCTATGATGGTTTCGAGTCCTCGGCTCAGGTGGTGGCTGCAGGCATCGGGGCCCGTCGCCAGGCATGGCTCCAATTCTCAGACTTGGAGCAGTGGATGCAGGAGAAGCTCCTTGGACGTACCTTGCCTCGGTGAGCAGCTCTTCGGTAAGCCGATGGAAGATATGGTCTCTGAGAGAGACGGGTTCTGGTGACTAACTCAGTCTCGCTCAAGACCTCTACCCTCCCTTGGAAGAAACGGGTCAAAAAGCCTTTCTTCCCGAGGAAGGGCCTTCCTTATCGTGGCTACCTGCTGTACCTGGCTACTCCCACGCCGACCACTCTGGCGCAAGGGAAGTCCGGCCAGGGTCACCGCAAGCCAAAAGGGCCCAAACCCCAGCTCCACCGCAACCCGCGCAGGGGTTTTGACACCAGCTGCATAGCCTCTCGCCCTACAACGAATCAGCAGCTGGTGGGGGGGATGCCTGTCCTCTTTTGCTCCACAGTGGGCTTCCATCACCTCAGACACCTGGGTCCTCCGGGTCATCCAGGACAGATATCGCCTCTGCTTGGACAGGCTTCATTCTCCCTTCTCTCCGGCAGAGCCGCCTCGACGCCCCACGCACCAGGTCTTCCTGCAGCGGGAGTTAGTCAACCTCCTCGCCCAAAGGGCAGTCGAGGGGGTGCCGTCTCACCTCTGAGGTCAGGGCTTCTATTCCCGGTACTTCCTCATCCTGAAGAAGATGGAGGGGGGGGGGGGGGTCTGCAGCCTATCCTCGACCTCCGAAGGTTAAACAAGTTCTTGGTGCGGGAGAAGTTCAAGATGTTATCCCTTGGTGTTTTGCTGCCCTTCCTCCGGCAGGGCGACTGACTATGCTCCTTGGATTTAAAAGACGCTTACGCCCACATCTTTATGCAATACCTGTGCTTCAGGGTGCGGGGCGAGCATTTCTAGTATAGAGTGTCCCCTTCTGCCTCGCGTCCGTCCCGCAGGTCTTCACAAAATGCCTCTCTGCAGTCACCACCTGTCTCAGACATCAGAGTGTACCGGTCTTCCCCCACCTCGACGACTGGTTTGTCATGGGATCCTCTGAGGATACTTGCCGGGAGGCGTCGCGTGTGATTCTTCAGCTCGAGGGCCTGGGTTTCTTGGTCAACAATCCCATCTCAAACCGCTGCAGGCCTTATTTATTGGGGCACGCCTCGATACTCAGCAGGCGACTGCGTTTCTACCAACGGATTGTGCCGATCGCTTTGGAGCCCTGGCAGCTTGGGTCCAGAGCAACGTCCGGGTCTCGGCCTGAACTATGCTGCGCCTCCTGGGCCACATGACCTGCACCATCCATGTGGTTCCCCACACCCACCTGCACATGTGGACAGCTCAGTGGTGCCTCAGCGCCTAGTGGAGCCTGTCCGTTGGCCACCTCAGGGACCCCGTAAGGGTCTCCCACAGCCTTCGCCTGTCCCTGGGCTGGTGGCAAAACCCCCGCAACCTCCTCCGGGGGTTGCCCTTCCAGACCCCGCAGCACGACATAGTGCTGACAACGGATGCCTCCCTGCTGGGGTGGGGAGCCCACTGTGGTGCATTGTGCACGCAGAGGCAGTGGTCACCCGAGGAGTCTCAGCAGCAGATAAACTTGCTCTAGGCAATTCGGTAGGCCCTGAGGGCCTTCGAGGACCACCTCAAGGGAAGGTTGGTGCTTGTGCAGACCGACAACCGCATGGCGATGTCCTACATCAACAAGGAAGGGCGTACCGAATCACGCTCCCTCTACCGGGAAGCAGTCTTCCTCTGCTCCTTCGCCTTTCGTTGTGGGATGACCCTCAGGGCGGTTTACCTCCCAGGCCAAGAAAATGTCCTAGCGGATAGGCTCAGTAGAATCCTCCGCCCTCACAAATGGCAGCTGGATTCAGGGGTGGCCGGCTGACTGTTTCTCTGGTGTGGGACTCCAGTTATGGACCTATTTGCCAGTCCGCTGAACGCACAACTCCCCCGCTTCTGTGGGCCGGTGCCACACCCGAACAGGGAGGGCCTGGATGCGTTCCTTCTGAGTTGGTCCTCCGGTCTGCTCTTTGCATTCCCTCCCACTCCTCTCATTGCAAGGACCCTCAAGGCTCAGCGGGACCAGGCATCGATGATCCTTGTAGCTCCCTCATGGCCTCGACAGCCCTGGTTCCTGCTCCGGTTGTCGACGGAGCCTCCAGTCCCCCTGGGCCATGCCTTGGACCTGCTAACGCAGGAGGATGGACGGGTGCGGCACCAAAACCTGGCTTCGTTATCCCTCACAGTCTGGCGGCTGAACAGGTCTCCCTTGCCCCGCTGGATATCCTGGAGGAGGTTCTCCTTGCGTCGAGGAAGACCTCAACTAGGTGAGCCTACGCCTTCAAGTGGCGCCGTTTTTCGGCCTGGTGCTCTGGGCTCCAGATCAACCCATTCTCCTGCTACACTCTGTGGGTAATTCTGTACCACCTCCATCTCTCGAAGGAAGGTCTGAAGTCTAACTCCGTCAGGGTGCATTTGAGTGCCATCTCAGCGAATCGCCTCCCCATCGAGGGATAGCCTCTCTTGGGGCAGGCATTGGTCTCCCGCTTTATGCGGAGTCTCTTGTTATCCAGACCGCCCATCTGGCCTCCCCCGGTGGAATGAGACCTGAGCGTAGTGCTCATGCAGCTTGTACATTCGCCCTTCGAGCTAATGGCAACCTGCTCGCTTCAGCACCTCTCCTGGAAAGTGGTCTTCCTGATGGCCCTTTCCTCGGCCTGCCAAGTCAGCAAGCTCAAGGCTCTTATGGCTGATGCCCCTTACACGAGATTCTATGGGAATAGGGTGGTCCTCTGTACCCACCCCAAGTTCCTGCCAAAGATTGTTTTGGACTTCCATCTCAATCAGGAGATAGTCTTACCGAGGCCCCATGCCGACCAGGCATTGGCGGCTCTCCATACACTCAACTGCAAAAGGGCTCTTGTCTTTTATTTGCAGTGCACACAGGCTCATCGCAGATCTGGCTGACTTTGTGACCTATGGTCCCAATCGACTGGGGCAGGCAGTCACTAACTGCACCCTCTCCATTTGGGTGGCGGACTGCATCGTCTTTGCTCATGCGAAGGCGGGTGTCCTGTTAGATCGTTGAGTCACTGTGAACAGGGTCTGGGCCAAAGCGGCTTCGGTGGCCTTGCTGCGTTCTGTATCTTAATGGACATATGTCGGGCGGCGACCTGATCTTCAGTGAACACCTTCGCTGCCCACTACTGCTTGGAGAGGGAGTCCCATTTGGACAGCGCCTTCGGCCAGGCTTTACTCCGTAACCTGTTTTGGGATATAAGCAGCTCCTGCCCTCCGACCCTTCATGGCTACCGAGGGCTTCGCTCCGAGGACCTGAGGACTCAGGCTCCTTCGGGCATTGGTTTCTGCTCACTAGACGTGTTTTGGTTACAGAATTGGTAGCCTGTAGCTGGGGAGTCCCATAAGTGAGGACTGACTTCCTGCTTGTTCCTGGAGAAAGCATAGTTACTCACCTGTAACAGGTTTTCTCCAGGGACAGCAGGAATCAGTCCTCACTACCCTTCCACCTCCCCTGATGAGTTGCTAGATTTTTCTCCTTCCCTTGCCATCTGCTTGGTAGGGCTTGAGCTAAGTTGCCTGACTGAGCAAGATGGCACCCTTGGGCGGGAATAGGACCACCTATGCATGGAGGCAATCCCAAAGGCTTTCTTTGAAAGCTGGGAAATTGCTCCACGTGGGCTCCGTCGGTGCTGACGTCACCCATAAGTGAGGACTGTTTTCCTGCTGTCCCTGGTGAACACCTATTACAGGTGAGTAACTGCTTTCCTGCTTGGGCCCATATCATGTCGGACACCTGGGTGCTGGAGGTGAATCAGAGACTTATGCCCTCAAGTTTGCTCCTCCCAGATGCCTTCATCGTCTCGCTGTGCCGGGCATCATAAAAAGCTCGGGCAGTGAAGGAGACATTCAGATACATGTTAACAGCTGCAGTTGGTTGTGCTGGTGCCTTGAGGCGACTGGGGCTTTGGTCGGAGTTCAGTCTATTTTGTGGTCCCTAGGAAGGAGGGGTGAGGGTGACCCATTCTGGATTGCAAGGTGGTCAACGGTGCCATAAAGGTCCCATGCTTCCATATGGCTACCCTGTGTTCGGTAATAGCGGCAGGGAGAGTTTTGGACCTCGGGTCTTGACCATGGCGTACCTGCATGTTCCTGTCCGCCTCAGTCACCAGCGGTTTCTACACTTTATGGTGCCAAGGGAACATTTTCAATTTCAGTCCTTACCCTTCGGTCTGGACACTACCTTGGATGTTCAATGTCAGTAGACTTGTGCAAGCAAGGGGCCCTCATCCATTTGTATCTGGAAGAGTGGCTGGCTGGTTCGGGCAAAGTCATTCCAGAAGAGTCTTAGAGGCAACAGCCCTGGTTATACCGCATCTTCAGGAGTTGGACTGGGTGATCACCTTGGCCAAAAGCAGGTTAGAAAGATGGCGGACTGAGCAGGAGCACTTAGGCTCCCGCTTTGATAGGTACCAGGTGGGGCGGGGGTTCAGGGGCCGCTAGATCACCAGGAAGTCACTTTGCCGTGACACTACCCCTGACAGTATTTTGATGGCATCAGGGGCCTTTTTCCCAATGCCGCAATCACCCTGATGCTATCAAAATACCATTGGGGCTGATATGCAAATTAGCCACGCCGTGCCAGTTTCTCTGGGAGAGCATGCCAAACTAGCGCCAACTTCTCATGCACGTTTGACTTGCTCTCCCATTTAAATGGCAGTGTTAAACGTGTGGCTAATTTTGTATGCTAGCCCCTTTTCGTATGCTGGCACTGAAGTTGTGTGCTGCAAATGGACATAAAAAGCTGGTAGAATGCGACTTCTGTGCCATCTTTCTGCATTGGCCTGTTTTGTAAGGCCTCGCTTAAGAATTTGACTCTTAACCCTGGAATTACCAAGATTTTTTGCACACACTGAATACCGTTGGTCATAAATGACCCCACGACGAATTTTAATTGTTAACTATGAAAAATTTAAACTAAACAAACAAAATATTATTCTGAATTATTTATTATATGAAGGTTAAATGTTTTGAAATTTAATGCTTTATCATAAAATTACATGAAGAGTTGCCATGAAAGCAGTTTTTGCATTCACTTGATGAACACAGTAAAGTACTACAGTCATTTGTATATGAGAGAGACAATTTCTGAATATTCTTTGCAAACATTGCGCTTGCAGGAGGTGCAAACTATGTTGCTTTTCTTGTCTTTTTCTCTAGAACAGCAGTGACACCTTGCCCTTTTCTTTGGGATCCCTTCATTGCAAACAGCATCAATGGCTTCTTCAATGCTGGAAGAAGTCTTGCTGCAATTATTCTGAAGCAGCTGCTTTCCTAATTCCAAGAGGAATAGACGATGTCTGTGCTTTGACTTGGACTGCCATTCTGGATTTAGTAACATCCAGACAATGAAGGCGCTCAAAGCACTGGTGTCCAACATGTTGTAGAAGATTGTCATTGGCCAGCGTCTTGTCATTCGTTTTGTGGTTATACGTGCGCAACATTTGATCTGCTGTATCTACTACTCCCACCTTTACTAGAATTATAGGCCAAGATCATGCATGTTTCTTTTTGTCTGGACGTGTGTTATCTACTTCTTGATCATGCAAACTGCTCAGAAGAACAACCACTTTTCCTTTCTTCGAGCAATAGGAAACCAGAGTGGTGTCATCGCGAAAGGCAAACAGTGAAGTGAATACCTCTCGGCCCTTTGCTGTTACAAATTCTGGAGGTAATTCTTTTCTGTTCTTTCGAATTGTCCCCAAAAGTGTCATTTTGTTTTTTTAGCAATTTCCGTGACGGGGATAAACTGCAGAAGAAATTGTCAACAGTAACATTTCTGCCAGATCGCGTCAATCCTTCAGTGAGTTACAGCACAACCCTTTCACCCTGATTCTGTTCCCTGTTTTGTCAGAGTTCCTGTATATACTTGAAGACGCAGAACATATGACGTTGCACTGTCACACAACATCCATAGCTTTATGCCATATTTCCCAGGTTTGCTGGGAATATATTGTCTGAACGGAACACGGCCACGAAATGTAAGCAGTTGCTCATCCACGGTAACATTTTCACCAGGAACAAAGGCGTCACTTAGAGTTGCTTCCCAGGTATCAAAAACGTGTCTGAGTGGAGCAAACTTATACACGCCTCGTTCACGTCTGTTGGTTGCATCATCAAATCTGAGAGCACAAGAAATTTGCTGAAAACTGTTACGGGCCATATTTTTGCTGAAAACAGAACAACCATCTTCAAGGTTCCACAATTCAACTATGGATTCATTTCGTGACTTGTACATGCCCGAGAGGATCAGAAGTCCAAGAAAACGTTGAAATTCTCCGTCTGTGAAATCTTTCCAGGTGTCGTCATAAATGTGTCTTGTTTGCTCGTCCACCTCATGATTTCATTCAATAAGTTCATCCTCATGAACAAGTGGGATGCTGCGAGAGGGCCATCAACATTTCGTACAGCATACCTTGTAGGACCTTGTTGTACGGGCATGACGTTAGCTCTGGCGTATCTTCCAGCAGCTTGCTTTATAGGTTTCCTGTTCCATGATGTGGCATCCTTAGATACATAGGCTTCAATGGCAACATTTGTGCTTATAGTTGATGATCTCTTAGCTCCTCTACGACCACAACTAAGATTCCTCGCAGATGATACTGACACAGAGGACTCCTGCCTTCTTCCCCATCCAGCACAGCCTCGACCTGTAACTTGACTCTTTGCTGCAGGCGATGTTACCGGCTCAACATCAGTCTCACATTCACTTGGCGACCAACTGCTGTCGCCATCTGAATCATGACTGTCATCAGATTTATCGCCCGAACTTGGCTGATATGCTGCTTCACTTGCTGAATATGCTGCATCATCAGACGACTCAGAGCTGTCACTGTCAGCATCTTGTTGCAATATTTCTCTTACTTGGGCAGCTGAATACTTTTGTTTTGACATCATAAACAATAACCTAAAATAATTAAACAAAGATAAAGTTGAATACAATGCAAAGCAGTTTTACTATAGGTGTACAATAATCGTGATGAACGAGCTGGAAGCCTTTAGATTTCATCGGAAATAATGAGAGAATGTATGATATCAATTACAGAAAATGTGTAATTTTCATAAAATAAGAGTACAAAAAATAAATGATACATAATGATAAATACCTTTTTGTCAGATCAAAAAATTCACAGAACTGCAAATTGTATCACGATCCAAACCTGATGTAAGCAACTGGGGTTGAAAATTAAATAAATAAATAAATAAATAAAATGACCCCACTGGTACTCTGTGCTGCAATTCATCACTAGCGTCACCTAGCGGATGAAAATTTATTCCTCTCATGGCGCAATATAAAGAGAATATTGATATGTGAAAAGTCATAAAAAGATTGCATTCTTGAACAACTAGTTTCCGAGATACGCGTTGTGAACTTGCAATGGGGTCACTTTTGACCCCATCGGTACTCTCAGGGTTAAGGAGGTTTTCCTTGTTGGATGTTAAGTCTGCCAGATGGGTGTCTGAGCTACAGGCCTTGTCCTACAGGGGGGGCCCTTTTTGAATATTTCCATGGCTTCTGTCTCCTTGCACATAGTGCTGCCCTAAGGGGCTGCCTTCTTTTCCCCCATCCCTCCTAAAGCAGGCTGTCATCTTGCCGTCCTCCTCAGATCTTTGTATGGACCTCTCTCTACATCTGGTAGACTCAAAAAGGGTGTTAGCATATCGCAGACAGAAGTATCTGACTCTCTCTTTATCCTCTTCAACTGTCCAAGGAATAGACAGGCAGTGGCCAAGCCCTCAAGGAAGCTAATGGTTCAGCATACCTGCTGAATGGAATGTGCGTATCGGACGGAGGCAGAGCTCACTCCACTAGGGTACAGGCCTCTTCCTAGGTGGAGTCTTTGTGTTTCAGAAGACATTGGCCAGGTGTCTTCCTGGTCTTTTCTGAGCACCTTTTGTGAAGCACTGCAGGTTGCATGTAGGAGCTGAACAGCAGACGCAAGGCATTTTTATTCAGAAAGTCGTTTTTTCTCTCACCCTGGGTCCTGATTGCTTGGGTACATCCCTCGCCCCACATGTCTGGAGTGGCCGTGCAGGATAAGGAAGGAGAAATTCTATAAACCTGATTATTTTCTTTCCTTGAATCCTGCTAGACCAGTCCAGGACCCTCTCCAGAAGACACTTTCTGCAGGTCTCAAAGTCCATCTGCCATTGTGCATCGTGTCTGGTTCATGTTCTGACATAAAAAAGAGAGCCAAATACTTGTTCATGATAACTGTTGGCAAAAATTGGTTACTAAAGCTAATTGATGGAAGTTTTTTTTTAGCCTTGCTTGGGAAATGTTACTTGCTTCTCTCCACCCTGCATCAGCAGAAAGACAAGGATCTTTCTGTGATGATGTCAGTAGGTATATCTTTACCTGCTGGCAAGGGAGCATAAGCCACAAATCTGGACTGGTCTAGCAGGATTTAAGGAAAGAAAATGATCAGATGCATAAAATTTCTCCTTTCTATACAGTTGATGTCTTTTCTCCAGTGATATCTTTTTCTTTGACATGATACTGAGACTTTAATTTGACTAAATTGTGTATGCATTTATTGCATTTAGGTTGAAACATGCAAGAACTCGGAGCACAAGTAACCAGCAGTTTGTTGCAGTTCTCAGAAGTGACTATTCAAGCCCTGGGGGAAGATGAGATTACTTTAGATTCTGTGCTTCGTGGGAAGTTTGCCACAGGTAAAACATCCTTTCTACATATGACTGACTGAATGCTATTTCAAGGTGGGATTATTTGCTTTTAAGTTAGGGAGCAGTACATTATAAGGGCTGAAGTACCTTCTGTCCATGAAAGAAGAGCAGGACCTGAGAGTGAGTGAGTGTTGCTGATCTTAAGGTGGCTGAACAGGTAGAAAAGGTGACAGTGAAAGCACGAAGGATGCTTGGGTGCATAGGGAGAGGAATGGTTAGCAGGAAGGAGGAGGTGTGGTGATAAGGTCTCAAAGAATTATACAGAGACACTATTTGAAATATTGTGTGCAATTCTGGAGACCACACCTTCAAAAGGATATAAACAGAATGGGGCCAGTAGTGATCTTGGTCATAAGGCATATGGGGACAGACTTAAAGATCTCAATATGTATACTTTGGAAGAAAGGCAGGAGAAGGGAGATATGGTAAACATTTTTAAATACCTCTGTGGCATAAATGCACAGGAGGAGAGCCTCTTTCAATTGAAAGAAAGCTCTGCAACAAGGGGGATAGGATCAGGGTGAAAGAAGATTAGACTTGGGAGTAATTTGCAAAAGTATTTCTTTACGAAAAGAATGGTAGATGCATTGGATAGTCTCCCAGTGAAGGTAGAAATGAGGACTGTATCTGAATTCCAGAAAGCATGTCACCAACGCACAAGATCTCTAAAGGAAAAAATGTGACACTGGTAATTGGTATGGAAAGGCAGACTGGATAAGTTATATGGTCTTTATCTGCCGTTTATGTAACAAAATAAAATATAGGTATGATCATAACATAGTAAATGACAGCAGATAAAGACCAGTATGGTCCATCTAGTCTGCCCAGTACGATGCCAAGAGTAGGTACACCTGCTGCTCCGTGCAGGCCCCCCCTCCCCATGTCTTTGTCCAGGGGTGATCCCGCCACTACATGTAGGATACCCCTATTTGTTAAGGAATTAGATGGTTCAGATTATTTTGATATTTTCTTGTTGCTGTAAAGGGATCCACTGTGTCTGTCCCATGCCCTTCCTGGGTATGTTTTTGTTTGTTGTATGTTCATTGGTCTACTTGTATCCTACAGTGGAGTGGAGGAGTGGCCTAGTGGTTGGGGCAAGGTACTTCAGGCCAGGAAGGTCGGGGGTTCAAATCCCACTAGAGGACAGCAACCTTGGGCCAGAAGGACTGGGGTTTCTAGTCCCACAGGTGTTCCTTGTGGTCTTGGGCAAGCCACTTAACCCTCCATAGCCCATGTTCCCTGTAAAATAGTTATCTCCCAGTTATGCCCATTTCAGTTTGTTCAATGTAAACCGTACTGATGCAGAATAGCGCGGTATATAAGAGAATGTCAAATACAGTATAGAGGGATTAACCGCTGAAAAGCATAACTGACAACCAGATTGACTAGTTCCTTATCGTTCCTCCAATTCAGTCCTCCACCTCTGGGTTGTGTACCTCCTCCTGCAGCTTGGAGACTGGGTATGTCAAAATCATGACATCACTGGATGTAGTCTGCTGGTCTCTCCCGTCAACCCCAGTGTGTCCAGTCTCCATGCAGCAGGAGGACGTAGTGAGCCTAGGTGCTGGGCTCACTTGAGGAACAGATAAGGAGCAATAGTGTAGTTTAGAATAGAGTACTCAATTTTTTCCCTTAAATTCAGTTATTTGCCTTTAAAAAAAAAAAAAAAGAGTGCAGGGGGGGCGCTAGTGAGCCCGCTGCAGAATGGCTGCTCCCTAGTGTAGCTCCGTCCCGGGCTTCCCCAATTCTTCTGCTAACACCTGCATATCCACGGCATTGGTCCCCCGAGCCTTCAAAACTGACCCCTGGAGAGTTGGGCAATTTTAATTGCACCCTCCGACGCGGCTCGGATTGCAGCGGCAAGGTATACTGCCGGGAGCCAGTCTCTGCTACACCCGGCCCTGCTGTCTTGCTCCTGACTGCTGCCGTTGGCTCCGGTGTGTTCCCTACAAACCGGGACCGGACTGCAAGGCTCTCTGCCCATCGCATAGTGAAGCGTTGATATCGCCTGGCAGTGTATCTAGGAGCGGAGCTACCTTGAGGCTGTGTGTGTGTGTCCCGTCGCTGAGCACGGCAGTGGAGAGGGAATTGGTGCTCCGGTGCTGCTGCTGCTGCTGCCTGGTGAGTTGCTGCTTCTCCCTGGCGATTGTGCTGCTTCAGTGCTGCAGAAGAGGTGAGGGTGCTTGGGGTCCCGCAAGACAGAGCTTGCCGGGAGGCTGCGGTGGACTGGATTAAACTGGCAGCCATAGCCACGTGGTGTTGGAACGCACGGGGTTCTTTGCGTTCCAACTAGTGCAGCAAGTCAAAGCGGTCACATGGGCGCTGCTCAGCGAAATCACCTACTCTTCCAGAATTGTAAAAGAAAACCCCGGATTTTGACAATTCCTGCACCGTGCTATATTGTGTGAGGCTGGAGCTCCCCCTGCTGACCACGAGTGGGATTGTTCAGTCTTTTCAGCTTGCTT
Source organism: Ichthyophis bannanicus (assembly GCA_033557465.1). NCBI lineage: Eukaryota > Metazoa > Chordata > Amphibia > Gymnophiona > Ichthyophiidae > Ichthyophis > Ichthyophis bannanicus. The sequence goes on from CM066033.1 coordinate 161,513,662, forward strand.
ACAGCATCTGCCTGCTTTTTTCGTAGCTGCTCACTGCCTATCCTTGGATTGCTGGACCGCTATCTATCCCATGGCTGCTAAGGCTAAAAACTCTGAGGCCCGAGAGGGCATGCGCTCATCCCAACGGTTGTAGGGCAAAAGTGGTGTCCCAGCCCCGGGATGTCATTGCGCGATTCTTGCGCTATACTGATGCTGAACTTCTCATACGCCGGGGCCGGGAGAAAAAAGCGATCCGGTTTCAAGAAGCAACGGTAACTGTATATCAGGACCTCTCGACGTTTACACTGGCCCGTCGGAGGGAGATGAAACCAGTAACGATGGTCCTGAACAACAAAGGGATTCGCTACTCCTGGGCCTTCCCGTTCCGGATAAACTTCCTCCTGGGCAATAAAAAGATCTCCGCAAAAGACCATACAGAGGCCTGGAGAGCTCTCCGCCAGGCGGGTCTGGTCGAAGATAATGCGCTGCCTCAACTCCCGACCCCTAAGCCTCAACACTCGAAGTGGACCCGGGTGGGAAAGCTTACTTGACATTCCCCGGAGTTGAAGTGCTTATTTTTCTGATTGAGAAACTTTGCTCAGGGGTTCTTTGCTTTCATGACCATGACCAAACTTGAATGGCCAGTTTTGAGAGTGTTGCTGTTCTCCCGGTCTGCTCCTGTTGGGCTGCCGGCTCTTGGTCTGCGAGGGAACTGGGTATACACCTACTGCCCCATGCGGATAGTGGGGGGTATGTTGATGCTGTGTGAATTCTGTTAAAGGGGTAATCCTGGCTAGATACTTTGAGGGGCTATGTATGGGGGAAATGATCTGACATGCAATGCTTGTAGTTTGGCTATGTGGGGGCCCGGGCGGAGTTTAGTTTGGGGTCAGTTTACCGTGTCCTGTTTTTTCTTTAACAGGTGGGAGGTACTGATGGGAGGGGGGGTGGGCGGGGGGGAAGGTCTCTACTGCTAGAGGAGGGTGGGAAGTTGGGTGGGGGTGTTAGTATTTTTTTTTCGGGATACGGAGCACGAAGGTGGGGGAGGTGAATCTCTACAGCTAGCCTGGTGGTTTCATGATGATGGCATTTTATGCTGGATAGCAGTGCAACTCTTACAAGAGTCGTGGGGGAAGCGTGTTGTGGGCCAGAGGGGAGGCAAAGGGCGGGGGGGGGGGTGGTGTGATGGTTGAATAACAATGGTGCGCTTGATTTCCCTGAATGTTAAGGGTCTTAACTCCCCTCGAAAGCGATCTTTGCTGTTCTCGGAGTTACGGACCCTGAAGGGGGACATTGTCTTTTTGCAGGAGACCCATCTCCGAGCTAGCAAACAGGGGTGGTTAAAGCGTAATCCTTATACTGAGGTGTGGGTTGCTTCGGATGTGAATGGGCGAAAGAAACGTGGGGTGGCCTTTTTATTTCATCACAACTTGTCTCTACGGGTGGAAGAGGTTAAAAGGGATACCCTGGGACGGTGGCTTTTTGCAAATATGCGCTTGGAAGGTCACATGTTAACCTTAGCTAACATATATGCACCAAATGAGGGGCAGGGATCTTTCTTTACACGGTTGAAGGCCTTGCTGGCTGAATTCGCGAAAGGCCCCATTATACTTGGTGGGGATTGTAATACCCATCTGGTGCCCCATTTGGATTCTACGAGTAGTGGTGGGAGGGGGGTGAACGGGCCCGGTAAGGCCTTGCAGAACCTTTTGAAAGAGCTGGGCTTGCGAGATGTGTGGAGAGATACCCATGAGGGGGAGAGAAGCTACACCTATTTTTCTCCTGTCCATCAGGTGCACACCCGCATAGATTATTTTTTGTTGGACCAGTGCCTGATGGATGGGAGGGTGGAGGCTGGTCACGGAGCATTGACCTGGTCGGATCATGCCCCGTGCTGGCTCACCCTCCCGGCGGATGTGTACAGTGACCGCCAATGGCTTTGGAGGCTTGATGTGCGATTCCTTCGGCGGCAGTGCGCTGTGCAGGACCACGGCCGTTTCATAACTGACTTTTTTGAGCTAAACGATTCTGGGGAGGTTCCGCTTCCCATAGTTTGGGACGCTTTCAAGGCCACGGCTCGGGGCCAACTTATGGCAGAAATGGCTCGCACGCGGAGGGCCTGGAGACGGGAATATTGTCAGTTAGTGGGAGAATCTTCCTGGCTGCGCTTAGAACACGCCCAGACTGGATCGAAGCGGGTCTTATGTCAATGGCGGACTGTCCAGGCTAACCTGGATGCATGTTCACAAAGAGAACTACACAATAAGTGCCGGAAATTGCGCCAAACATTTTATGAGCAGGGGAACAAGACGGGTCGCTATTTAGCCTTGCAGCTTCGGCAGCAGCAATCGGGGCGGGTGGTCCGCGAGCTTCACGACTCTGGGGGGCAGAAGAAGGTGATCTCTCGAGAGATACGCGAAGTCTTTGCTACTTTTTTGGAACGGTTATATAAAGCTGAACCTTTTGATTTGACCCACACACAGGGCTTCTTATGGAAGATCACCTTGCCCCAGTTGACTAACGCTGATTGGGAGCACTTAGACTCTGAACTTACTGTGGAGGAGGTGGAGCTCGCAATCCGGCGGTTGAAAACGGGGGGAGCACCAGGTAATGATGGCTTTCCTGCGGAGTACTATAAAAAATTCCGTGTGCAATTAGCGCCTACGCTGGTAGTACTCTTCAATGAGGTCCTGAGGGGGGCGTCTCTGCCTCCCTCTCAGCGTGAGGCTTTGATAGTCATGATCCCTAAGCCAGGTAAACCCCTGCAGGACGCGGCCTCATATCGTCCCATTTCCCTCTTAAATACGGATGTCAAAGTACTTGCTTCTGTGCTGGCTATGCGATTGAACCGGGTTCTCCCAACTTTGGTACATCCTGACCAGGTTTGGTTTGTACCAGGACGCCAGGCGGCAGATAATATTCGGCGAATGCTGCAGGTTATCTACGTAGCACAGCAAGACTCGCAGCCGACCCTAGTGATGGGGGTTGATGCCGAAAAGGCCTTTGACCGTGTCAGCTGGGGTTATCTTTGGTGTGTGTTGGACACGTTGGGCTTTGGTCCTAATTTCATGCGCTGGGTTCATAGCTTATATCAAGACCCTCAGGCATGTGTTCGGGCTAACGGGGGTCAATCCAGAATTTTCTCACTGGAACGGGGCACTCGTCAAGGCTGTCCTCTGTTGCCGCTGTTCGCACTAGTGACGGAACCCTTGGCACAGAGCTTTCGCGAACATTCGGGCAGGTGGGGCGTTCGCGTGGGCTCCGTGGAGTACCGGATCGCACTCTTCACGGATGATATCATATCTCTGGTGAATCCCACCGCGTCTCTTTCTGCCGCTATGCAGCTTTTTGACACCTTTTCACAGGTGTCTGGATTTAAATGAATGTGGGGGTCTCGGAAGCGGTTTGTGCGGAGCTTCGTGCTGCCTACCCCTTCCGGTGGGTGTCGGGTGCTTTGCAATATTTAGGGGTGAATTTGACAGTGGACCGGGCGGCCCTTTTTAAGGCTAATTATGAGCCATTACTTCAGCAAGTTTGGCGCGATTTGGAGACCTGGAATAGGTTAATATTATCCTGGTTTGGGCGTATTGTGGTGGTAAAGATGGTGGTCGGTCCCCGGTTTTTGTACCTTTTTTCAGGTTCTCCCTATCTCGTTGGCCCGGGGATTATTGGCCACCTGGCAAACCCTGCTTATGAAATTTATCTGGCAGTACCGTCGGCCGCGTTTGCCACGCCAACTTCTTTATGCTCGTTTGCGCACTGGGGGTATGGGGGTTCCAAATCTTCACTGGTACTATGCGGCAGTGCAGTGTCGTGCCGGGGTGGAGTGGATGATCACGGATAGCTCCAAGCGATGGGTGCAACTGGAAATGACTATCGCAGGGGGGGGGGTGTGATTGGAGGACCGGCTGTGGCTTGGTCCCAAGCTGCAAAGTGGTCAGCGTTTAAGCAATCCCTACATTTTACATACCCTTCGCTGTTGGGACCAATTCTTTCGGCCTCGTGGGATGGACTTCACCCCTTTGGCACCTATAGTAGATAATGCTTCCTTTCCCCCGGGACTGGTTGATCCGGCGTTCCGGATATGGGGTCATAAGGGCCTTAGCCGTGCAGGACAACTGTTTGACGAGGGTAAGTTGCAAACGTTTCAAATGCTTCGGGAGGAATTTGACCTTCCCGATAGTCAGCTCTTTCAATATATGCAGGTGGCCCATTGGGTTCAAGCTAGAGCCGTTCGGCCCCATGTGGCCCGAGTGTTGACAGATTTGGAGCGTTTTTGCGAGGGGTGCAACACCACCAAAGGTCTTATAGCTGCCTTGTATGCTCACCTGCAGGTGCAGCAACCGCGCTTTGTCAAGCATAGAGAAAACTGGAATACTGACTTGAATCTTCTTTACTCTGAGCAACAGTGGGAACAGGTGGAGGGTAGATTGTGGAAGAGCTCGGTGGCGGTTAATGTCCGTGAAACTAACTATAAATTATTATATAGGTGGTACATGACTCCTGTGTGGATTGCTCGCGTTTATCCCAGGGTTTCGGATCTGTGTTGGCGGCGATGTGGGCAGAAGGGGGGCTTTGGAGCACATCTGGTGGTCCTGCCCTCGCGTTCAAACCTTTTGGAGGGGGATTCAAACTCGATTACAGCAGCTTATTGGGGTGAGCATTCCCTGGGATCCAGGTATCTTTCTATTTGGGATTGCTGTGCCCGGGGCGCGCAGCCCCCAACTGGCTTTGCTTCGCCATGGTCTGAATGCGGCTCGCATGTCGCTAACTTCTGTTTGGAAGCAGGCTCTCCTACCGTCTTTTTCTGTCTGGTTGGACCGGATGTGGGACACGTACACAATGGAGCGTGGGGTAGCTGCTGGGAGGATGCGTTTGCCGCGCTTTGGGCAGGTGTGGGAACCCTTTGTCCTTCGTTATGGCACCTGATTGCTTAAGGCTGTGGCCCGTCCTCGAAAGTGGTGGGTGACATGTTATGCTGCAAGAGGCTTGTCGGCGGTTCCGCCTTTTGCTTTCTGTGCGCTGAATGGCTGGCGTACTCTCTCTTTTTATGGGCTGGTATGGAGATTCGTGGGGGGGGGGTGGGAGAGATAGGATAGGGAGGTTTGGGGGTGGGAGGGGACGTTGGAAGGTGGGGGGGGTGGATGTTTTTTCTTTTTGGGGGGGTTATCTGTGACTTGCAGTAGGGTGGGAGGGGGTTGGGGAATACGGGAAGGGGGACAAGTATAAAGGAATAAAAAAAAAAGTCAAATATAAAAACAAAAGAAGGCGTTTTGTTGGCTAGCCTTGTGTTCTTTGTTAGTGACTTTGGCTTTGTTCTCTTTTGATATTGTATTATGCTCATGATGTCTGTTCCTATGTATTTCATGGCTGCCATTCAATAAAAAAAAAAAGAGTGCAGAAGCTTTACTCTGGTGCCGGTTCTTGCCTGCATTTTTTGTGCGGGATTGTGGGCTTATTCATTCAGATCTCTCCTCCTGGACAGGACTAGGGAGAGCTCTGCTACAGGAACGAGGGGAGATCCTCCGGCTGTTCAGACGGCTGTGATCTTCCTTAGCACAATGGCACACTGACGGGAGGCTCGTCTGGCAGTTTTCTGCTCGTGTCAGAGTTGAGCAGAACCGCGCGGGCTGGAGCCCCGTCGAAGACCAGTGAGTTTCTTTTCTGTTTCTTTCGGCAAGTTTGGGGCTGTTCATAGTTCCGGCGGGCTGGGACCGAGCAGTAAAAGTGCCGGTTTCTCTGGCTTTGCGTTCGGCGCCCTTTTTCTCTCTGCAGCAGTGGCAGCGGCCATTTTGTTAGCCTGGTCACCACATGAGAAAAATGGTAGAAACCATCAAAGAACAAAATTACTCAGCATGTAGATAGTCCTGGGCTAATGGGAGACATCTTCCTTGTCTAAAGCCATGTTGGCTCTTGTCTTACTAATCTGTTATGTTTTTTTGAAGGTGTGACTAAACAGGTGGACAAAGGTGAGTCGGTTGATATAGTGTATCTGGACTTTCAGAAAGCCTTTGACAAGGTCTCTCATCAGAGACTTTTGGCAAAAATAAAGGGTCATGGGATAGGAGGCAGTGTACTATTGTGGATCAGGAACTGGTTAAAAGATAGAAAGCAGAGGATAGGGCTAAATGGCCAATTTTCCCAATGGAGAAAGGTGAATAGTGGTGTACCCCAGGGATTTGTGCTGGGTCTGCTGCTTTTTGACATATTCATAAATTACCTGGAAAGGGGAATAACGAGTGAGGGTATCAAATTTGCAGATGAGACAAACTATTTGAAGTTGTTAAAACCCAAGAGGATTGTGGAAAATTGCAAGAGGATCTTGATAAATTGGAAGACTGGGCATCAAAATGGCAGATGAAATTTAATGTGGACAAGTGCAAAGTTATGCACCTAGGGAAGAACAACCCAAACTATGGTTACACGATGCAAGGTTCCACATTACGAACCACCACCCAGGAAAAAGATTTAAGCATCATTGTGGATAACATGTTAAAACCCTCGGCCCAGTGTGCAGCGGCAGCCAAGAGAGCAAATAGAATGCTAGGTATCATAAGGAAAGGAATGGAAAATAAAAGATATTATAATGCCTCTATATTGTTCCATGGTGAGACCGCACCTTGAATATTGTGTGCAATTCTGGTCGCCGTATCTTAAAAAGAATATAGAGTTATTAGAAAAGGTTCAGAGAAGAGCCACCAAAATGGTAAAGGGGATGGAAGGATACTCCTATGAAGAAAGGCTAAAAAGGTTAGGGCTCTTTAACCTGGAAAAGAGACGGCTGATGGGAGATATGATAGAAGTCTATAAATTAATGAACTGCGTGGAATGGGTAAACGTAGATCGATTGTTTACGTTATCAGAATATTGAAAGACTAGGGGACATGCAATGAAGCTACTGGGTAAACTATTTAAGACTAAAAAGAAAATATTTTTTCACTCAACATGTAATCAAACTCTGGAATTTGTTACTGGAGGATGTAGTAAAGGCTGTTAGTGTAGTTGGGTTTAAAAAAGGTTTGGACAAGTTCCTGGAGCAAAGGTCCATAAACCATTATTAAGAAGGGACCCAGGATATCAATGCTTGACCCTGTGTCTTTTGGGGAAACTGCTAGGTACGTATGACCTAGATTGGCCACTGTTTGGAAACAGGATACTGGGCTTGATGGACCTTGGTCTGACCCAGTATGGCATATCTTATGTTCTTATGTGACACGAGCTCCTGTGGGGATTTTAGTTAATCTTGCTGGTTGAGGTCAGGCTTAGCTCCATTTAAAAAGCATAATGGCACCTTTGGCACCTCGGAGAACAGGAAAATACGCACGTTCCTGTGACCAATACAATAAGAAATATACAAACGGTGCCAAGCTCCCTAGCCCACGATAAAGGGGGATGCTCTTACATAATAAACTTTTACCAAATGCATAAGAAAACTAGGCAGCAGTCAAAATTCAGAACAGATACAACATGAGTTTAAGGAGGATCACTGGATGAGTCTAACCGCCTAGCTCTAATGAAAGCTAACAGCTGTGAGGGCTCAAAAAAAAAAAAAAAGAAACCGCCTGGTATTTCACCAGGCACTTGCAAGGATGTTTGAGGAAAAAAAGCCCTCCCAGCTGTAAAACTCCAGGACGGAGCAGAAGAAACTCCCTGCGTCTTTTCTGGGTGTCACGAGCCAAATCAGGGTACATATGAACAGCTAAGCCTTATTGTCTGACAAAGATTGGATGTTGAGGCTGTTTTTTGGAAAAGGGTGCAGGAATTTTAACTATATTTCTTGCCCTTCCCATCCCTGACAGTCAAAAACAAAAAAACAGATCAAGGACAAGCAGGGGTACAACTCTCCTTTGATCCCAAGAGGGTGAGAGGGCCTGGCGGATGGCATCCCGACCTCAGTGCGTGGTCTGCAGCACGCGCAGGGGCACGGTCATGGATTCTGGGATTTGCAGAGTTTGTGCTACGGTGTCCACTAATGTAGAGCAGCAGATGGAGGTTTTAAGGCTGGCTCAGAGCCACAACTGGCGACAGTTGCACCTGAAGTAGAGGCCCCGTTGGCCTCTACCTCGGGGTGGCCAGGAGGTTAATGTTGGGCTGCCGGTCCTGGAGTCCGGTCCACAGCTCGGAGATTTCTGCCCGGACTTTGTGTTAATAAGGTATCAGGCGTTCTGTATGCGGTATCAGGGGAAATTACCAGAGACCTCGTTGTGGCCTGCAGCTACGCAGCAGTCTGAGCTGGCCGTAAAGGGTAGCATTTCTCCGAGACCTTCAAAGAGATCACTGCCTTGTGAGCTGTCCCCCTCAGACATGGAGGGCAATGAAACGGACGAGGCTGAGCTTGATCTCGATGCAGAGATGGAGGACTTGGAAGAAGGTGAAATTCCGGAACCGGAGGATCAGGCAAAAATCATTTGGGTATTCCGTAAGGAAGAGCTGACAGCCCTTATTACGGAGTCCCTCCAGACGTTGAATCTAGCGACAGTACCATTGACGGAGGAGGAAAGTGTGGAAGACCCTATCATCCAAGCGGTGAGACAAGTGCAAGTAGTGTTCCCAAGTAAGTGGTGGACAAGATGATACAGGACGAGTAGAATCAACTGGAGTCAGGTCTCGGAGGAATTAGAACTATACCTCAGGGAGTCGTTAGTGGGATGGGAACAGCTGGGGGTTGTAGAAAAACAGTGGGCAAAACTGAAAGGGGGTATTTTAAAGGCAACCAACCTTTTTGTTAAAATGGAAAATAAAGGCAAAAGGAACAGGAGACCGCTATGGTTTTCGAAGGAAGTAGCTGAACAAGTGAAGAAAAAGAGGGAGGCCTTCATGAAATACAAGAGATCACAGAGAGAGGAAGACAGGCATCTGTATTTGGAAAAACTTAGAGAAGCTAGCAAAGTAGTCAAGAAGGCAAAGATTCAAAAGGAGGAGGAAATAGCCAATGCAATAAAATGGGGGGATAAGACATTTTTCAGATATATTAGTGAGAAGAGGAAGGGCAAAAGTGGTATTGTCAGACTCAAGGGTGCAGGGGAGGAATATGTAGAAGCTGATAAGGATAAAGCGGAATTGCTTAACAAATATTTTTGTTCTGTGTTCACAGATGAAGAACCAGGAGCAGGACCTCGGGAAAACACCCACAAATAAGAACAGAAGCGAGGGACATCTTGAACTATTTTCAGAAGACTGTGTTCGTGAGAAACTAGCTCAACTTAAAGTAGACAAAGCGATGGGACCGGATGGGATACACCCTAGAATACTGAGGGAACTTGGGGACGTTCTAGCAACTCCACTGACTAACCTTTTCAATGCCTCATTGGAGTCGGGAGTGGTGTCAAAGGACTGGAGAGAGGCTCATGTGGTGCCTTTACACAAAAGCGGAAGTAAGGATGTGGTTGAAAACTACAGGCCGGTTAGTTTAACTTCGGTGGTGAGTAAATTATTGGAAACGCTGCTGAAAGAGAAAATAGTGAGGTTTCTGGAGTCCAGCGGATTACAGGATCCGAGGCAGCATGGATTCACCAGAGGCAGGTCTTGTCAGACAAATCTGATTGATTTCTTTGACTGGGTGACCAGGGAGTTGGACCGAGGGAGAGCTCTAGATGTGGTGTATTTAGATTTCCGTAAAGCCTTTGACACTGTTCCTCACAGGCGACTTATAAACAAACTGAGCACCCTAGGGATGGACCCTTAAGTTACTGCTTGGGTTAGAAATTGGTTGGGTGGGAGGCGACAAAGAGTACAAGTAAATGGAGCTCACTCTGAGGAGAAGGATGTTACCAGTGGTGTGCCCCAGGGATCTGTCCTTGGTCCGATTCTTTTTAACATCTTTGTTAGTGATATAGCGGAAGGGCTGTCGGGTAAGGTTTGCCTCTTTGCGGATGATACCAAAATCTGCAATAGAGTAGACACCCAGGAAGGGGTAGATAACATGAGGAGGGATCTAGCTAAGCTTGAAGAATGGTCTAGAATTTGGCAGCTGGGATTTAATGTTAAAAAATGTAAGGTCATGCATTTGGGCTGCAGCAATCCAAGGGAGCAATACAGTATAGGAGGTGAAGTACTTTTGTCCACTAAAGAAGAGCGGGACCTAGGCGTGGTTGTGTCTGATCTTAAAGTAGCTAAACAGGTAGAAAAGGCGACGGCAAAAGCTAGAAGGATGCTTGGGTGCATACGGAGAGGAATGGCTAGCAGAAAAAAGGAGGTGATAATGCCTCTGTATAAGTCTTTGGTGCGACCTCATTTGGAGTATGGTGTGCAATTCTGGAGACCGCACCTTCAAAAGGATGTGAACAGGATGGAGTCGGTGCAGAGGGTTGCTACTAAAATGATTAATGGGCTTCATTATAAAGCATATGAGGACAGATTTAAGGATCTTAATATGTACACCTTAGAGGAAAGGCGGGATAGAGGTGATATGATTGAGATGTTTAAATACCTCCGTGGCATAAATGTTCAGGGAGAGAGCCTCTTTCAATTGAAAGCAAGTTCTGCTACGAGGGGACATGGGATGAGGGTGAAGGGAGATAGATTCAGGAGTGATATGCGGAAATATTTCTTTACGGAAAGAGTAGTGGATCTGTGGAATAGTCTCCCAGTGAAGGTGGTAGAGATGAGGACAGTAACTGAATTCAAAAAAGCATGGGACCAACACAGAGGATCTCTAAAGGTAAAAAGTGGACTGTTGTAGTTGTTATGGAAGGACAGACTAGATAGGCCATGTGGTCTTTTTCTGTCGTCATGTTTCTATGTTTCTCTATGAACAGACTCTACCCTTTAGCGAATAAGGACAAAGAACGGTTCCGTTCTCCGCAAATTGATGCGGCAGTATCGGCGGTCACCAAGAAGACCACTATTCCGGTGGAAGGTAGCACGGCATTAAAGGATACGTAGGATAGGAAAGTGGATGGCTTGTTGAAGCAGTCATTTGAGGCGGATGCGTTGTCCTTGCAGGCTTTCATTTGTGGAGCTTGGGTGGCATGAGCATGCCTCAGATGGTCTCAGTGCTTGAGGCAGTCCCCTCAGCTGCATCAAAAGGGTGTTGCAGAATTGGATAGGTTAGAGTCAGGCACTGCATATTTGGCAGATGTGCATTATGACTTGATCAGAGCGCTAGCTAATAGCATGGCATCCTTAGTTGCCGCACATCCCTCTAGTTAAGGAATTGGGCGGCCGATGGCTCATCTAAATTGCATCTCAGCAAGCTTCCATTTAAGGGCAGGTTATTGTTTGGAGATGATCTTGACAAGATGATTTTGACAAGTTGGTTAAGGATTTAGGGGAGTCTAAAGGTGGTAGACTCCCGGAGGATAAGTCCTTGCTGGCCTTTTGGGGTCAGTTTAGGGATTTTAGAAGATTCCGTACTTCCCGTCTGGGTGGCCTCCAGAGGAAGATTTGCTTCTAGAGCCCAGGGGTTTCATGGATTTCGGGGAGCAAGTAGAGGCTTTGCAGTAACATCCTCCTTGGCTTCTCGAAAACCCCAATGAAAGCTGGCGGGTCCTGGTAGGAAGCCAACCAATGTGGGAGGCTTCGGGGTTTTCTTTCTGCCTGGACCCAAATAACGACCGACTAGTAGGTTTTGGAAATAATTTGCGAGGGCTACGCACTGGAATTGGCAAGACCAGTCTGGGATTCCTTTGTGATGTCTCCCTGCAAAGGTCCACAAAAATCTCTGGTGATTCGTAATACACTAGATCGTCTTACACATGGGGGCGATCATGCCTGTTCCGTTAAGATTATGGTATGGGTCGATATTCAATTTATTTCGTAGTGCCAAAAAAGGATGGATCTCTACGCCCTATCTTAGATCTAAAGGGTGTGAATCGGTGTCTGCGGGTACCACATTTCCGAACGGAAACGTTCAGTCATTGTGGCGGTACGCAAGGGGGAGAATTTGACTTCTCTGGATCTTACGGAAGCGTATCTACATATCCCAATCAGAGCGGCCCATCAAAAGTTTCTATGGTTTGCCCTTCCATGGGGGCACTGTCAGTTCCAAGCGTTGCCTTTTGGGCTGGTAACGGCGCTGTGGATTTTCACCAAGATTATGGTGGTGGTGGTGGCGTTGCAGAAGGAAGGAATCCTGGTTCATCCCTATCTCGACGACTGGCTGATTCGGGTGAAATCAGAGGCCGAAAGCGTTCAGGTTACAGACAAGGTGGTGAAGTTTCTAGAGGGGCTCGGCTGGGTGGTCAATCCAGCCAAAAGCCGCTTAGTGCCATCCCAGAATCTCGAGTACCTGGGAGTATGGTTCGACACTCAGAAAGGAGCGGTTTTTCTACCGCATGGTCGTGTTCTAGGACTGCGACACCTGGTCCACAAGTTCAGCTGTGCCCCGGCACCATCAGCGTGGGATTATCTTCTCGTGCTAGGCACGATGGCGGCGACATTGGAGACCGTACCCTGGGCCAGATTCCATATGCGGCCCTTACAGCGAGCACTCCTTTGTCGCTGGTCACATCAGACCGACTCGTTGAACAAGCATCTTCCCTGTTCTCTCTGGGTCAGGTAGTCCCTGTGGTGGTGGCTCCTTCCCGGAACCTTGCAAGCAGGGATGCCCCTTGAGCAGGCGGAATGGCTCCCGCTGTTGACGGATGCGAGCCTCGCGGGATGGGGGGCGCATTGCAGAGATCTTTTCGTGCAAGGCACATGGTCTGTCCAAGAGAGCAGTTGGTCGATCAACCAGCTGAAGTTAAGCGGTTTTTCTGGCGCTTCAAACATTCGAATCGGTGGTGACAGGTCGGGCAGTGATGGTGCTGTCGGACAACTCCGCGACGGTAGCCTACTTCAGTCGGCAGGGCGGCACAGGCAGTGCTGCCATGGAAGAAGCAGAGACACTGTTCGCTTGGGTGGAAAAGTGGCTACCGGCGTTCTCGACTGCGTACATTGCAGGGAAGGACAATGTGACAGCGGATTTCCTCAGAAGGGTCCAAGTAGATGCTGGGAAATGGGAATTTATTTATTTTGACTGTTTTATATACCACCTTATTCTTCAATCAAAGTGGTCACAACACAATTGGGGGATACATTTAACATGAGGGGATATGAAAGACATACACTAATATTTACAGGGAACATGGGCAATGGAGGGTTAAGTGGCTTGCCCAAGACCACAAGGAGCACCTGTGGGACTGAAACCCCAAGGTTGCTGTCCTCTAGTGGGATTTGAACCCCCGACCTTCCGGCTTGAGGTAACCTGCCCCAACCACTAGGCCACTCCCCCCTCATTTGGAAGTGTTTGCGCTAATAGTCTGCAGATGCGGGCTGCCGATCATGGATCTTATGGCGACCTTTCAGTCAGCGAAAGCGAGTCGCTTCTTCAGCAGGCCGCAGGAAAGGATGTCGGAAGGACTTGACACCCTGATGCAGCTGTGGCCGGCGTTCGGTCTTCTCTGTCTTTCCTCCGTGGGCACTGATAGGCCGCGTGGTGCAGCGGATTGAAGCTCATCACGGGAGAGTTCTATTGGTAGCTCCGGACTGGCCAAGACACCGATCTCGTTCGACTGCTATATGGGAAGCCTTGGAGGCTGCCAGTCTCGGAAGATCTGCTATGCCAAGGCCTGCTTCGAATGCCTCAGGTGAATTGGTTCTCGCTTACGGTTTGGCCATTGAAAGGGCAAGGCTGAATTAAAAAAGGATACTCTGGATCAGTAATAGCAACGTTGCTTCGAGCTAGGGAAAAGGTCAACTTCTCTTACATATGTTCCTGTATGGTGTGTTTTTGAGGATTGGTGCTCAAGGCGGCAAGTCTGCGCGGCTACAGCTTCCATGCTCATGGTGTTAAGCTTTCTACAAAATGGATTTGATAAAGGATTGTTAGCCAGCTCTTTGAGAGTGCAGTTGGCAGCTCTAGCCTGCTATAGGGGCAAGGTGCAGAATGTGCCTTTAGGGTTACATACTGATGTATTGTGGTTTCTGAAGGCGGTGACCAGGCTACGGCCCTCTCGTCGAATCGTGGTGCCTCCGTGGGATCTTGGGGGCATTAGTAAAGGAGCCCTTTGAGCCATTAATTCAAGCAACAGTAAAGGATTTAACTTTAAAAAACGTGTGTTTAGTGGCCATATGTTCGGCGAGGCGAATTTTGGAGTTACAGGCGTTATCTTGTAGGGAACCCTTTCTGTCTTTGAAAGAAAAGGTGGTCTTGCGGCTGGTGCCGTCCTTTTTGCCAAAGGTCGTCTCACCGTTTCACCTAAATCAGATGGTGTCGCTTCCGGTCCTTGGTTCAAAGGAAGAAACTGCGTCCGATCGCACCTTGCGTCTGTTGGATATCAAGTGGGTGTTGTGACGGTATTTGAAAGTTTCCAAACCTTTTTGCAAATCTGATCGGCTTTTCGTGGTGTTTGGTGGTCCTCGCAAGGGTGAGGCGGCAGCGAAAGCGTCCATTTCTAGATGGATTAGAGAGGCGATTACCTCAGTATATCTAGTACAGGGATGTTCAGTTCCATTGGGGTTGCCAGTGTACTCTAACAGAGCTCAGGCAGCCTCTTGGTTGGAACACAGCTTGGTACCACCAGGGGAAATCTGTAGAACGGCTACTTGGTCGTCTCTCCATACCTTCAGTAAGCACTATCGCCTGGATGTGCTAGCAGGGAATGATGCCTGTTTCGGTTCGGCAGTCTTGCAAGCCGGTTATATGGGTCCCTCCCAATGAACACTACTCTGTTATATCCCAGAGGTGGAGGACTGAACTGGAGGAAGGATAAGGAAATGATAATTACACTTACCTGGTAATTGTAGTTCCTTGAGTGACGACAGTTCAGTCCTCAATCCCACCCGGGGTGGTGTCGTTGGCAGTGGAACTTCAGTTGGGGGAACTATACATTTACAGGTAGGTATGAATTCCATGGGATCCTGTTTGTTTATTTCTGCTCTGTTTATTTCTCTCTATTTGTCCTCCGTTCTCTCTTTTGTTCTGAAGGAGTCAGGAGGAAACGGTACGAGACAAAGTTTTGGTCTTTCAGGAGGGAAATTTTACTCTTCATCTAGTTAGGGGTTATTATGGTTAGAGTTTGTGTTAACTACTTATTTGTTGCTCTGAGTGTGCTTTGTCAATAGTTCACTGGGGCCGATGGGAGAGACCAGCAGACTACATCCAGTGATGTCATGATTTTGACATGCCTAGTCTCCAAGCTGCAGGAGGAGGTACACAACCCGGAGGTGGAGGACTGAGCTGTCATCACTCAAGGAACTACAATTACCAGGTAAGTGTAATTATCATTTATTTATTAAATAAACCGCTATTTCTACTCAAAATACTCAGGTAAACAAGACAGAGCAATCAGGATGGGATGAGATGAATCAAATTATGTACCTTTCTGATAGTCCATGTGAGGCAGCTAGACTGCAAGGAAACTGCAGAAAGCTCCAGATTTTATTGGTGTTGATTAATATAGGTGTAAAGGTGTTTGGTATCTTTTTATCTTGGCTGCTTTGTATTTTGTCTTGTCATTTTTGTTGATGGGTGGTATCTGTTTTGTCTTGGCATTTTCTGCATTCATAGTGCTGGGCATATAGAGGGGCTGATGCAGTAAGTGGTTTTTTTTTTTTTGGGAGGCTTTGCGCAGAGTTTAGTACAGCTTCTGCACACAATTTTCTGCATTACTCCCAGTGCAAAAAAGGTGTTGCTTAACCTGTCCAGATGAGTGGATTATATTTCCTTGCCAGCAGGTGGAGGCAGACGTTAGCAACTTTCAGTGATGTCATCTGGTGTATTCTCTGATGCAACACCTGAGAGAAGCCAGTAATTTCTTCCTTCAGCAGGTGGTAAGATGTTTGGATTGGTGCAGCAATGCAGATAGGCTTGTCTCTCCAGGCCTCGCTATACTGTAAGTAACCTTTAGGATTGAGTCCTGAAAGGCCCAACGGTACTTGGAGCGAAAGTGTGCCCTTGATTCTGCAAGGTGACAGCTGCCCAATCCAGTGCTATTTCCATGGGTTACTATTGCTCAGTGGGATGAAGAGGAGCAGGACCACCACAAGGGGTCCCTGAAGGGGGGGAGGGGTCAGTAAGTTGGGCCCAGGCCAGTACTTCCTCTTGCTGTTTTTAAATGCATGGAGGTTGTTGGTTTGTACTAGCGTTTTTGTGATGTCACTCTATGTCTCTTGCCCTGTCCTGTTGTTCATTTGCAGTATCAATAAAAAATATTCAAACATAAATGCATGATCTGTTTTCCCAAATTTTTTCTGATTGCTTTTTTTTTTCATTGAAGTCAGTGGGTATTTGGCTCTCTGCTGCTTTTAATAAAGCAACTTCAAATTAAAAAAAATAAAATAAAACTGACTTTGATCAGCAGCTGGACTTCCCTAGGCCTGTGTGGGGCATCTGGGGCTTGCCTACTCAGGTTTCCCCAGTCAGACCAACCTTTTTATTTTTTTTTGCCCCCACAGTTTTTCTGTCTCTGCCACTGCTGGCTTCAGCCATGTGGCCAGATGCAGTCAGCAGCCCCTAGTGGTCTTATACCACATCTGATGCTTTTTGTCCCCTAATATGTTTGAATAACCTGGGGCACCTTTTTGCTGATTTTTCTGGGACCCCTCCCTTGCCTGACTCCATGCCTGTGGTCCTTGCCATTCCTTTCCTTTTTTTTTCTTTTTCTGCTGGTGAGCACTGCAGCTGTTTCAGAAGGCAGCTTGGGCCCTGTGGAGATGGAGCAGGGTAGGGTGGCCCTAGAACATGTACTGAAGTTCTTGAAACAGCTCTTGGAATGTGTCCAGTTGACTAGCTGCTTAACCAGTTCCCTGTATCTGGGCCTGAGTCCAATGTGTGTACTCTCTGGGGATCCAGGACTCATGAGCACTCTTGTCATTGGCAGCTAGAGGGGTCATGACCCCCCCCTGTTTTTCCCTTGCTCTCCTCCTTTCCTCTGGGAGTCTAACCTTTCCCCTATGAAGGTTGGCTGAAGGGACTTAAGTGATCTTCTTGCTGGAAGTTACATTGGAGGATGACAGCATGGTGGTTCCGAAGAGGGATGGTTAGGATCTCTGTGATCTGCCTTTTCTCTGCTGGACCTTATTTATGCCCTTTCAGAACCCAGTGGCGGCTCTACAGGGTGCGGAACCACCTCTTTTCTAGTGAGGTTAGTAGGCAGGCCCTCTAGGGCTCTACAGGGATGGTACTTCACAGGCCCTCAGGTCCCTGATATCCGTCTTGGAACCAGTTCCTTATACCAGGATTAGAGGGTCGCAGGTGAATCTTCTAGTCTCCAAGCACCTGTTCGACCAAGACCTTCCTCTCCCTCGGGAGATCAAAGAGCAGTTGAAAGAGGGATTGCGGTTCCACCACCAGACAGCCAGGGTACAGTTCAGTTAGAAACTCCAGATGCGAGTGCTTGTCATCTTGGACACCAGTCTAAATGGTCAGGGGTGCAGTTCTCAGCCCAGGGACTTGAGCCCTCTCAGAGGCTTCTGGCTGCTCTTCTGCATGGAAGCCAGGGTGATCGGTTTGACCTTGGGGAGGTTTAGACCTCTTCTAATGGAAGACATGGTTTGTGTGTTCCCGGACATGGCCCTGGGAGTGATGTGGGCCCACTACTGAAGTCAAACTAGTCGGTCTAGTGGCTTTCGAGGCTTCAGTTTCCAATTGCCCTGTCTGCTACATCTATCGCAGGCTTCGACAGTGGGCAGGCCCACCTTTTCTGTTGGAACTTCTCGTGCAGTAGAGCCGAGCTCTCACTTTCCCTGGAATCACAAATCTGGTGAAAAGTTGGGGCTTTTCGGTCCTCCACTTCATGGCTGCTCAGGGGTATACCAATGTGAAGAGCTATTCAATGTGGAAAGGTTCAGCAGATGGCAGACTGAATGTGTGTTTCCCTCCCTAGCCTTTGAACTGTTTTTTGCACAGGTTTGAGTCATCCAGACGTGTGGTGATCCAAGGAGCTTGGATTGCCCTTGTAAACAGCAGTTCAGACTCCTGATCCAAGGGGTGCGGCCTCTGTCTTGCTACCTCGAGGCAGGCCTACAATAGGAGATACTGTGTGGCTCTTGATAATGGAGGTAGGTTTTGCTTATGGCCTGTCCCTTGTGGGTGTAAGCCTTCCATTAAGGGCTGCTTGTTTAAGGCCTGATGGGCCTCTGTCCTTAGCTTAGGTTACAACTCTTCAGCAGGCCATCCTGGACAGGGGCTTCTCCCTGAATGCTTATAGTTTGGGTGGTGGTCCTGTTGTGCTACAGGAGTCCATTCTAAGGGATCTAGACCTTTCCTGGTGGGCAAAGTGGTCTGAGTATTCTTGGACAATGCCATGGCAGTGGCATATGTTAGCAAGCAAAGTGACTCTTGCAGTGCTGGAAGTAAGGTGTTGATGGTATAGTGATTAGCATCACTACTACTTATTTATATAGCACTACATGGCTTTTGCAGTGCTGTACAGACACATGTAAGAGACAGTTCCTTCTCCTAAGAGCTTAGTCTAGTCAAGACACACAACATATCTTGAGACTAGGATAGATATGGGGGAATGAGAAGGAAACGCTTGGGTGACAAGGAGATTTGGAGGATTCAAATCCAAGAGCAGTCTCAAAGAAATGATTTTTTTAGCCTGGATTTGAACAGGGCTACAGGTGGAGCCTGACGTACCAACTCAGGTAGTTTGTTCTAGGCATAAGGAAGCAGCAGGGTAGAAGGACTAAAGTCTGTAGTTTGCAGTGGAAGAGAAGGGCACAGATAGAGAAGGGATCTGCCAGAAGAGTAGTGGTCCCGAACAGAGGGGCTAGGGGAGAGAAGAAAGGTAGTGAGGAGTAGCCGAATAAAGGTCAGTAGTAGAAGTTTGAACTGGATGTGGAAGCGGATAGTACGCCACTGAAGTGAGTTGAGAAGAGGGGTAACATGAGCATAGCCCTACTGGCATAAGATTAGCCATGCATCTGAGTTTTGAACAGATTGAAGTAGGGAGAGGTGATTCAGAGGAAGACCAGCGAAGAGGTTGCAATAGTCTAGATGGAAGGTGACTAGAGAATGGATAAGGATCTTAGTAGTGTGATCAGAAAGAAAGGGACACATTTTGCCAATATTGTAGAGAAAAACGGTTTTAGCTATCGGTTGGATGTGTGTGGAGGAGAGGGAAGAGTCAAAGATGACCCCAAGGTTGCGAGCTGAGGAAACTGGGAGGAGTAAAGTGTTATCCACCGAAACAGAGAGAGGAGGTGGACTTGGAACTAAATGAGCTCAGTCTTGGCCATGTTCATTTTCAGATGGCAGTGAGACATCCAGGCACTAATGTCAGATAAGCAAGCAGAGATCCAGACCTGGATTCCTTGAGAGATTTCAGGAGCAAAGAGGTAGATCCGAGACTCATCAGTATAGAGATGGTACTGAAAACCATGGGAGGAGCTGAGCATGCCAAGGGACTGAGTGTAGAGAAAAAAGGAGAGGTCCCAAGATAGAGCCTGGGGTACACCAATTGAAAGCGAAATAGCAGTAGAGGATCATCCACCAGGACAATACATTAAAAGAGAAATGAGAGAGAGGAAGAAAACCCAGGGCCAGACAGAACCCCTAAATCCAAGCGTGGACAGAGTATTGAGGAGATCAACAGTGTCATAAGCAGCGGAAAGGTCAAGAAGGATGAGGATCAAGTAAAGGCCCTTGGATTTGGCGAAGAACAAGTCATTGGAGACTTAGACAAAAGCTTTCTCAATAGAATGTAGAGGGCGAAAGCCAGATTGCAGTGGATCCAGAATGGACAGAGGAGAGAGTCAAGATAACAGCGGTGAACTGCACATTCAAGTAGTTTTGAAATAAAAGGAAGGCGAGAGGTCAATTAGGACAGGTAGGATCAAGGGATGGTTTCTTGAGTGATTTTACCACAGCCTGCTTGAAGGCTGCAGGAACAGTTGTGGTAGAAAGCGATAGACTGAGGATATGACAAATGTAAGGGACAATTATGGAGGAGTTTAATAGATAAGTGGGGATGGGATCAGAGGAGTAGGTTTAGAGGAAGAGGAGATAAGTGGTTTCTTCCTCAGTGATCTTGGAAAAGGTTGAAAGGTGACAAGAGGTTGAGGGAAGGATTAGGGAATGAAGGGGGGGATGGAGATGACCCTGAGGGGAACAAGAGTAGCCTTGTGGACTTAGCCAAGACTTTGGTTGACTACTTCCATGACAAAGAGGGAAGGAGGGGTTGGAGGCGGAGTCACTTTGAGGAGAGAGCTGAGAGTTGTAAAGAGGCTGCGTGGATCGGGGGCAAGAGAGTTAGATGGACATAGCACTTTTGGCGAGTGCTATGGCAGATTGGAAAGAGTGTAGCTTGAATTTGAAAAGTAGGAAGTCTGTAAGGGTGTGGGATTGGAGCCAAATGATTGGGATTGGAGCTGGGCAGGCACAGGAATGCAGGTAGTGGATTTTAGGGGACATCCAGGGCTAAGGTACAGTGCTCCTCCCACTTCACGTCCTGGGAGACATGATTGTTTTTATATTGTAAACCGCTCTGGTCCTCCTAAAGGGCGGTATATCAAGTTGAATAAAACATAAAACATAAACATAAGAGCAGTAGAGAGTACGGTGTTATAGGAAGATACAGCCTCATCAACAGACCTAGATGTCAGTGGAGGAAAGATGTGGTGAGATGACAGTGGAGAGAACTTATGAGTTGATAGCCCAAAGATTCCTAAAGATGTTGGGGGGTGATGAAGGGTGAAACTTAACAGGTGATGGTCAGATAAGGGAAGAACTGAGGTGCAGAAGTTTGAGGGCAAGCAGTTAGAGAAGAAAAGGTCCAAGTAGTGGCCTAGCTGGTGAGTAGGGGCAGTTGAGCATAGCTGGAGATTAAAAGAGGTGATAAAGGAAAGGAGCTTTTAAGGCATGAGATCAGAGGGGTTATCAACATGAATGTTAAAATCCCCAAGAATAAGGGAGGGTGAAGATGCATCTAGAAAGAAGGAAAGCCACGAGTCAGTGAGAAAGGTAGAAGTGGACTTATCAGGGGTTGATAAACGACAGCTATCCGGAGAGATAATGGAGTGGACTTCAAAGGAAGGAAAGGAGTGACATGGAGGCAGAAGGGGGTTTGAAATTGGCAAGAAGTGGAGAGTAGAAACCCCACACCACCACGATGCCCAACGAAGCGAGGCATATGGAAAAATTGATAATCCCCATGACAGAGGGCAGCAGCTGAAGTAGAGTCTTTGGGGGAAAAGCCAAGTCTCAGAGCAAGAAGATGGTAGAGTATTAGAGATAAAAAGGTTGTGAATAAAGCTGGTGAATTTTAGAGAATGGAGTGTGCATTCTACAAGGCACATGACAACGGGAGAGAGGATGAGGAAAGAAGAGGGATAGGAATAAGATTTGAGGGGTTGCATGTGGATCTGCTCTGGGAGTGTGAAAGAAGTCTAAGGGGGCCAGGGTTGGGATTTATATCCCTGATAAGAGAAGGAGCAGGAGTGTAACGAGAGTGAGGTTCTTTCAGAGAGAAAGGAGATGAATGAGAGGAAGAAAATGGTGAAGCTGAAGAGCGCACTTATTTTATTTTATTTAACTGTATTTATATCCCGCTTTTCACTGGGTCAAAGGTTAGAACATGACAGGTTAGAATACAAGATGACAGGAGAGGTGATGCTGGTAAGGAGTAGGGACTTGAGATTGTGATAAGAAAACATTAGGAAGTGTCAACAATAGGAAAAGAGAGAGATGTGGGGCCATTGGGATATGAGAGAGGTGGGGAGTAGAAGTTGGAGATTTATGATGATTGAGGAGAGAAGACCCAGAGAACTAGAGGGTATCAGTGCGTAATACTGGTAAGCACAGGACAGCTATGAGAGACTATTAGCTTAGGGATGGGTGGGTAGTATAAAGAAAGTAGAAGAGGAGCAAGAAACAACCAGCAGAAGATGGCAGAAAAGCCGAATAGAATTACAAAAAGCAGCTAAGAGAGAGAGACAAGCTGAAAACTTAAGACAAGCACAGGTAACAAACAGTCTGAGCAAACCAGAGTGCAGGGCAGAGGTTTGTAATGAAGGTGTTCTCAGCAGATCAGAGGATCATCACTACCTTTTCAAAGCAGTTATACCAGGTTTCTCAGTCAATGCAGCGTTTGTTGGCTTGAGGTCATGGTGCTATGTGGTAGACAGAGGAGCATCTGACTGCTACTACAACTTACTTGTATAGTGCTATAGGATGTACACAGAGCTGTACAGACACATGCAAAAGATGGTCTCTGCTCATCAGAGCTTACAATCTAGTCAGGACAGACAACACAACAGCAGAGGACAAGGATATACCTAGGAGAGTGATAAGGAAACACATAGACTTAAGTGGATCAGGATCCAGAAACAGCCTCGAAGAGGTGAGTTTTCAGCCTGGATTTGAAAAGGGCCGGAGATGAAGCCTGACACACCGACTCGGGAAGTTTGTTCCAGCCGTAAGGAGCAATGAGGTAGAAGGATTGAAGTCTGGAGTTGGCAATAGAAGAGAGAGGGCAGAGATACTGTAGAAGGGATCTACCTTTCTCTATAATATTAACAAAATTTGCCCCTTCCTCTCTGAACACACTTACTAAAACACTTGTCCACTCTCGGCACCTGCCCTAAGGAACTCCCTCCCTGAAGAATTAGGAGCCCTAAATGACCTCAAGACCCGCAAATCTCTCAAAACCCTCCTGTTCAGATTTCTATGGACAAGTAACATGAAATTGTCAAGCGCCAGAATTCTGCCATATATGGCCCACCGACAACCCGCACGCTCAAATGAGAACTAATTGCAGATAGTCTGTATGTATGTCCTGTCATACCCCGACTCCTTTTGAATGTATACCCACAATTTGTGTTGCTAACCACTTTGATTGAAAGATACGATGGTATACAAAACTGGTTAAATAATTACTTTCCGTGTAGACTTTTGCAACCACCTTCTTGCTGGTCTCACTCTGAGTCATCTCTTCAATCTATTCAGAACTCTGCTGCACAGCTACTCTTTCGCCAGCCTTGATATACTCGTATAACCCCTCTTGTCGAGTCACTTCATTGGCTTGGCTTCCCTTCCATTTCCATATCCAATTCAGACTCCTTCTGACCTTTAAATGCATTCATTCTTCTGCTCCTTGCTACCTTTCCTCTCTCCTCTCCCCTTACACTCCTCCTCGTGAACTCCGCTCTTCTACTGACTTGCTCCTCTGCCCTTTTTTTTTCCCCACTGCTAACTCCAGACATTGGTCCTTTCACCTTGCTGCTCTTTATGCCTGGAACAAACTTCCTGAGTCTGTATGTCGGGCTTCATCTCTGCCTCTTTTCAAATCCATGCTAAAGGCTCACCTCTTTTTGGATCCTGATCCCTTGTTTCCTTGTGTCTCCTTACCCTTTCCTATTCTATCTTTCTTTTGTCTTGTCTGTCTTGATTACATTGCAAGCTCTGACGAGTAGGGACTGTCTCCATCTGTGTTTATATAGCACTGTGTACGCCTTGTAGTGCTTTATAAATGTTGTTGTAGTAGTATTTATTTATTTAAACTGATTTCTATACCGCCTTATCCTACAATCAAGGCAGTCTGAACAGCAAACAATAAGATACAGTGGGCAGTGTATGCGTGTGAGTGTGTCTGGACGTTGATTCTTGGTGTGCTATTTACAGCGTGCGCTATTTACAATGATATGTATATCAGGTCCTTGCTTAATTACTATTTAGTGACGTGTGTGTGTGGGGGGGTATTGAGTTGTCTTTGCATGGTTTATGTAATGTCACCGTAGTGTTCTATGAAGAGGGTCATCTTCAGTAGTTTCCTGAAATCCTTAAGGTCTGTTGAACGCAGTTCGTCGGGGAGGGTGTTCCAGATTGTTCCAGATTGATAGTAAGAGCGGAGCTCCCGAGGAAGGTTGTAGGGAGAGAAGAGGAAAGGTAGTGAGGAACAGAAGAAAAGTGCACTTTTTTAGGTCAGTAGGAGAAGTTTGAACTGGATAGGGAGCCAGTGAAGCGACTTAAGAGAGGTTATGATTAGCTGTTCAGCTGCGTTTTGAACAGATTGAAGGGGGGAGAGAGATGATTGAGAGGTAGACCAGCAAGGAGGAGGTTGCAGTATTCTAGACCAGGGGTTTCCAATTCCATCCTGGAGGGCTGCAGGTTTTCAGGATGTCCCTATTGAATATACACTGCACAAAACAACAAAAGCTCTCAGGCTAAAGCAATAGAAATAGTACCAAGTAAGCTAATCTACTTCAGTAGCTCAAGAGTCACAACTACTAGACCACCTAGAAGGAAGAGAATATGTCACACCACAACGGCAGCAACAGTTTAGAGGAGAGACAGCCTCAGGACCTTATCACTTCGCACTATGTGGCAACAAAGAACCCAGCATCATAGGCATTAAAAAAACCCAAACAAACCACCTTTTATTGTAATTTTTTATATTTTAATAATTCAATAAATAGATGCCAAGAAACCTTCCCTAAACCATCATTCACATCAAAACATTGCAGCCTTGCATAATCAATACTTGAAAACCATAAACCATTACCAGACAGCCATATCCAACATTTAAACCCTTAACTTAGTAACAGACTTCACATATACCAACATACTTTTTTTTTTTTTTTTAAACTTTATTTAAGTCCACCATTGAATCAAACAACATATCAACAGGCGGCACCACGGGGGAGGTTTGCTCTTCTCCCCCCCGGGAGCCAACAGCAAAATAATACAATAGGTGGTCATTTTATACTATAGCCCTACCCCCCTTCTCCCACCCCTCTCCCCTCACCCACCCTCCCACCCTCACTCCATTGCCAACTTCTTACTTCAAAAATCACCTAAACCAATAAGGCAACTGCCCCTATCCGCTCCTCAAGTCCACCTTCAGTCAGCTCCCCCCCTGGAGGGCTGCATTACGGCTGTGGGGTCCCAACTGCTGAATATAAGGTTCCCAAATTGACAGAAAGACTGTCCAACGCTTGGCACTGCCCCTCGCCATCCACCGCTCCGTTAGCATTAATTGATGAAAGTTATTCCGCCATTCACTAAAAGTGGGCGGTTGGCGTTCTCTCCATAATCGAAGAATTGGCCCTTTACCCACCAGACAGGCCTTACGCATAAGCAAACTCTCACCAACCTTAACGGGGCCAGGAGTCGGCAAATGATCCAGCGTTACAAATAAACCCGTCCAACGGAGCCTTCGCCGAAGGAGTGTGCATAGAAAGTGGCATATCCATGCCCAGTATGCCCGTATTCCCCGACAGCCCCACCACATATGTAGAAGAGTAGCCAAAGGCTCCGAACAGCGTGGGCAGGCGCCGTCAGTGTCCAGACGACTGCGCAGTGCTCGTCGCGGTGAGAAATGAGCCCTAGTCACGCATTTAAATTGGATCTCACGCCAACGCATTCCTTGTACCAGTCGTCCGATCCGTTTCAATGCCGCCAGTACTAATCCCGGCTGTACATCTTCTCCCAGTTCGGTCGCCCAAGCGCGTTCGACCCCACTGTAATCAGGGAGGGGACGGTATCGCTCCAAACTACGTTTCAAACTGGAAATTGACGGCGTACGTTCCTCTCCCAGCTGAAAAAATTCCAAAATACGGGCTGAGCGCTCAGCCTGCAGCGCCTCGCGTGGCAGTGCTGCCACATAGTGGGAAATTTGGATATAGGCAAAACAATGCGTATCGGGGAGGTCATATTCTCGACTAAGCATTCGAAAGGATTTACAGCTGCCTGTTTGGTCTACTAAATGCCCCACCATCCGGATGCCACGTGTCACCCAGTCCCGGAACACCGCCGTCTCGGACCCTGGAGTAAATTGGGCGTTGCCCTGCAATGGCAACCAACAAGACACCTTCCACGATTCCTGCCAATATTTATTAAGTTGTTGCCATGTGCGTCGGGCCGAGTCCACTAATGGACTCCGTCGGTTGGAGTCTATGTAGACCTTATGTGTGCCGTGCAAAGCCCCCAGGAGAGACGCCGGAGCCACCAAGCACTCCTCTAAAGACCTAGGTGTATTCACTTCCGTCCCCCCCAGCCAATCTCCCAGGTGTCTAGCCTGGCAGGCCAGTGCGTAGGTCTTCAAATCGGGTAAGCCCATACCTCCCTCTCGCCATTTTCCAAGGAGTCGGTCCCACGGGATCCGCGCCCGCTGCCCCCGCCAAATAAACCGCTTAAGCAAAGCCTCCATTCTACTCAGGTCTCGTCGAAGCAACCAGACTGGAAGAGTCTGCAGCCAATACAATATTCTAGGTAAAACTATCATCTGTACTGCCGCTATCCTCCCTGCCAGAGACAACGGGAGAGGCCCCCATGCACCCAGCTGTGTTGCCAGATGTCTCAGTATCCGGTCTAGGTTACGCCGGTATAAATCCTGGGGATTTCCAGTCAGTATTATGCCCAAATAGAGGAATTCTTTATCTGCCCACCGTAAAGGAAAGGGTTCCCTCCAGGAACTGCGGATGTGCCCCAACACATCTACCACTTCAGACTTATCTTTGTTGATTCGTAAGCCGGCAATTGCTCCAAACCGTTGAAACTCGTCTAACAGCATTGGTAAAGAGGTGGTCGGAGTCGTCAGATGGACTAGCAGGTCATCGGCAAAGGCCGAGATCAGGAAAGTTTGCGACCGTAGCCGCACTCCCTGTATCCTCCCCGAGTCCACGATGGAGCGAATCAACGGGTCCAAAGAAAGAACAAAAAGTAAAGGCGACAAAGGACAGCCCTGCCTCGTACCCCTTCCCAACGGGAAGTCATCTGAGATGAGGCCATTGCACAATATGCCGGCTGTTGGCGAAACATACAAACCTTGCACCATCTTACAAAGTTCTTCCCTTATGCCATAGCGCGGTAGCAGACTCCAAAGATAGTGCCAGTCCACTCTATCAAAGGCCTTCTCTGCATCGAAGCTGATCAATAACGACGGGATATGGTGAGCATGCACCCACTCCAAGGAGGCCAGAATCTTCCTAAGATTGCGTACGGCGTGGCGGCCTTTCACAAAGCCCACTTGTGCATCATGGATTAAGTAGTCTAACACCCCTGCCAGGCGGTCAGCAAGAACTTTCGCCAAGAGTTTAAGATCGAAGTTTAGTAGGGAGATAGGTCTGTATGAAGCTGCCTGGAGCGGGTCTTTACCCGGCTTCGGGATCAGGGTGATATATGCGTGATTACGCCCCCAGCGGAACGCCTTTTGCTCTGTTCTAGTGATAAAGACCTCTCGTAGTAAAGGACTCACCCCATCCCCTAAGATCTTGTAAACTTCGGCTCCGAATCCGTCTGGCCCTGGTGTTCTGTAACACTGGGCCGAAGTTATTGCGGATTGTATTTCCTGTATGGAAATAGGTAAATCCAAAACCTCCCGCTGGGCTGAAGTGAGCTGAGGCAACTCCAAGTCCCTGAAGTAGTCCTGCAGCTCCTCAGGGGAACCAGCTGTGGCTCTATATAAGTTTTGGAAGAAGGTACGAAATATCTCTGCGATTTCTTTGCTTTCCTTATGCACACGTCCCTGGCCCTCTGTCAGTGCCGCTACGTGAGCAGGACTCCGTCGGGCCCGCAGACATCGTGCCAGCAACTTGCCCGGTTTGTCCCCATAGCAGTGCAATCGAAACCGATAAAACAGAACCGATTTCTTTGCGCGTTGATGTAAAAGCTCGTTAAGCTCAGTCTGGGTTTCCCATAACAATTTCTTATTAGGCAGCGTTGGCGTGTGAGCACATCTCCGCCGTAGGGTAGTAACTCGACGCTCAAGTAGTACAATACGTTCCGTCATCAGCCGGCGTCTCCTCGCGGCGTATCCTATGATGTCCCCGCGAAGAACCACCTTTGCCGTTTCCCAGACTAATTCGGGGTCGTCTGAATGGTCTTGGTGATTGCCAAGAAATTCCCCCCATCGCTGACGTAAAAAATGGCGAAATTGCTCATCCGAATAAAGCTCTAGGGGAAATCACAGGCGAGTCTGATTCGTGTCTCGCCCCCAGTGTAGGTCAAGCCACACCATCGCATGGTCAGAAATTTCGGAGGGACCAATCTGTGCATCCTCAGTGTGCGTAAACAACGTCCCCGAGATCATTACGTAATCAATACGGGCACTAGTACCGTGTGCTCGAGATTGATGGGTATAGTCCTTTTCGGAGGGGTGTAGTACCCGCCAAGGGTCAATTATACCTAGTCGTCGACAGAACCGCAACAATATCTGGGAGGGCACTACCCTCTCCCGTCCACCACCTCTCCGAGAGGTATCTAGGTCTACATCCAGGACTCCATTGAAGTCCCCTCCCAAAATCACCGGGCACTCCGGAAGTTGTTCCACCCTCGACGCCAAACCATTGTAAAAACCCGGGTCGGCCACGTTAGGGCCATAGAGATTTCCCAGAATCACCGGTTTTCCATCTAATTGGCCATATAACAGGGATCTACCAACATCATCAGTAAGAACTGTCTCCTCCACAAATCGTATGCGTTTATGAATTAGAATCGCTACACCTCCCTTATGCCCCTGGGCGGGGGATCCCCACACCTGACCCACCCAGTTTCGACAGAGTTTGCTATGTTCAACAGCCGTCTGGTGGGTTTCTTGAAGAAGAGCAATGTCACACTTATGCCGAGCCAATGCTTGCAATACTTTATGCCGCTTGATAGGGTTACCCAGCCCACAGACATTCCAAGTGATTATTTTTAAAGCGCCAGGGCAGTGCCAAGGTGCCACCACAGAGTCACATCTAAGTATTTCAGAGGGACACCCCCAGCCTGACACCCCTCCTCGTCTATTGGTAGGCAATTATCCCATCCACTAACAGTCAATGGAGTAAACCCCCTCCCCTCCCCCTGCCCCACCCTCCCCCTCCCCCCTCCTATCCCTCTCCTCCCCTCCCCCCCCTTCCCTCTCTTCTCCAAACTCTCCCATCCCGCCATAGCCGGGACTACTTCCTATGGCAGACAGGCTCGCCCCTCCGATGTTCCCCCCTCCCTAGCTACGAATTTAAAGGAAGGAATAGTAAACACAGAGTCTCTCTTGCGAACCGCTGTGATGTGTCCCCCACAGTTGGCTCTAGCGCCCTCCACCCGTCCCCTCATACCTTGTCTCCACCCACAACCACCCGCAGTATCTCTCTCATCTCCTCCGCCCTCCCCTCTCATCAAGTGCATGTACAGCTGTCTTGTCGAGGCCAGCCCTCTCTCCCCCCAGCATCAGTTCCAGATCGCTCTCATACCCCAGCTACTCCTGAGGGAGAGTGGCCCAAAACCTGCACTGTACACGGTCACTCAGCCACACATGCTTTTGAGCTCACTAGCCATTGGCGTGGTCATTCCTCAGTCCTACCCCCTTCCAGGCCGCGGTGGCAAAAGGAGGGGAGGCTAGGCGTCAAGCCTGGGATATAAATTGTTAAGATGGTAGTAACAAAGCTGGTCCTGAAGCCCGTGCCTCCTTGACCCCAGTGACCCCCCAACTTAATCACCGCCTACCCCTTTAGCATCACATCAAAGTCCCACCTGTCGGGGGATAAAAAGAGGGAGGAGAGGGAGAGGGACAAACACAAATTCAGGGGGAGAGAGACATGGCAGGGAGTAGATAGTCAGGGAGCCAGCAGAACAGCAGCTATTATAACACAATAGCAATTGTAACAAAATAACAATGATACACTGTCTCCCTTGGCAGAATAACTGTTACCAATTCAATGAGGCCCTTTAGGTCAGCTTAGCACACCACATGAAAAGCAAAAGCCAAAAGTTCTTCCATGTCAGTGTAGACTGTTAGAAGTCCATCAGTAATTGTTCAACCCTCGGGGCCCCAGGTCACCACACCACACCTGGGGCGATATACCCCACACCTAGTCAGTTGTCCAGCAGTTAGGAGGCCGATTGAGCAGGCAGGGAGTCCAGGAAGGTAGTTGCCTCTTCCAGGGACGCTAATATGTGCGTGTGGCCTTGATGATCGATCCGCAGCCGGGCCGGGTAGAGGAGTGAGAAACGAATGCCACGGTTAAACAGCTGGGTGCAAATCCCTGAAAAAGCCCTTCGCTGTTGGCTGACGATCACCGAATAGTCCTGGAATACTAAGATTGGTTCTGCTTCCTGCTGATGTCTCCGCCGGCCCCTCGCTGCTTTCAACACCTCCTCTTTCTGTCTGTAGTCGAGGAAGCGTGCTATTACGGCACGTGGTTTCCTGGCCTGTTCTCTTCTCTGGCCTAGTCGATGTATCCGCTCTATTTTGAGAGATCCTTCTCTCAGGTGTGGCAGGAGGTTCTCAATCCAAGATTGTAAATATGCAGATAGGGCACTGTCCGCGACACTCTCAGGGATGCCGACGAATCGCAGGTTTTTTCGCCGACCTCGGTTCTCCAGTTCATCCAGTTTGTCTCCTTGTTGTTTCACCAAAGTCTCTAGGGCAGCTACTTTGGCCACTACTGATTGTTGCGTGTCCTCCACATCGGACACCCTTGTCTCAACTTGCTCTAGGCGCTCCTCCACCGCCGTGAAGCGCTGTCCCAGCGTTTGAATCTGCTCCCCCAGGTCCTGGAAGCGGGTGCTAAGCGCCTTCACCACTGCGGCGCTGACCTCGGCCACTAAGTCTGGCGGACTGCCCGGCTTCGGGCTAGAGGGGGAGCCTTCCGCCGCTTTTCCCTCCGTCATTCGAGGCCTCTCTTTACGCGGAGCTTTAGATGCCATTCAGAGAGCAGTGTTAAGCCTCCACACCCCAGGAGCAGAGTGATATATGGGCCAGTAGAAGAGAGAGCCAAGCTCAATGCAGTTGCTGTCTTTTGTTCACTGGTGCTCTCTGGAGTCAGGCAAAAAGGCCGCAGATCTCCGCCGCCCCTCAGCAACCGTGGAGAGCGCTGTTGTCTCGTTGGATAGGGTCCCCAAGCTCTCCTATCTCCGTCAGCAGCCCCTCACCCCCAAACAGGCAGGAGGATTCACAAACCCCTGCTGCGTTGGGGAATCAATGCCCCGCGGGGGGAGCCAACCGTGGCAGCAGGAAGGAGGATGGGGGTGCACGGGCGTGATACACAGTTCCTCCACCGGATTCTCTGCTCTCAGGTGTTCGACCCCGCGTGGATGCCGCGCCGCTGTTGATAGCAGGGGAAATGTCCAGGCACGTTGCGGCCTGCTTCCTAACAACAATGATTGACTGCCGGGGTCTTGGTAGAGGGCCGCTGGTCTTTCCCCGCCGGGACTACACCTCCACGTGCAGGTGGAGCACAGCCGACAGTGGCAGCAGCGCCCGATCCCGTCCTCACTTACTTGGGTAAGGGCCGTCACACTTCTCCGTTTTATTAGGGACGGTCACTGATCCGAGGCCTCCCACTCCGTGTCCCGCAAAGAGCAAGCTGATTCCAGCGGTGGAGGAGATGCCTGCTCGGCCCCTGCACTCTCTTTGGTTCGCAGGATAAACCGCTCCTAGTTCTGCGGGGGTGGCCGCGAAGTGCTTCAGCGGCAGAGGACCGGGTCCCCGTCAGGGGAGTTTCACTGCAGGTAGGGTCCAGAGGATTTTCATGCCGATTTGTAGCCGGAATGTGAGGGCGGTTGCCCGGAGCTGATCGCGAGTCGTCCGATCAGCTCATTGCCCAGACCGGAAGTCTATACCAACATACTTAAATCCCACAAGTTATAGCTCGCACTTAAACACTCAACTCAAAACACCAATAAAGGGGGATGGGGCAGAGAAAGTACTTCCATGGAACCTCACAGTTCACTTAGTATCCAATGTAGCAAAACAATGCTTCCTTATCCTTCCCATCTAGTCCTGTACCTCTTCCAGCAGCTTGGAGATGGAGCATGCCATCTTTTGACGACACCAGTGTACTTATACAGCTGGCACCACCTACCAGCCCCAGTATGCTCAGTCCAAGCAGCAGAGGAGGTAATGAGCCAGGGTGCTGGACTCGCTGAATGGACAACTAAGGAGCATAAGCTAGCTTTCTTTTCCTTTTTTCTTTCATTTTCATAGCACAGTGTGCTGTTTTTACTTTCTTTAACAAGTTTAATAAAAAAAAAAAGGCTCATTTGTATAGGCAGCTGGGGAGGACCTCCCACCCCCAGGCTGTTTGAGGGACTTTTTGGGGATCTTGGGCAGACTGGGCTTTTGGTGGCTCCCGAACCTGTCATCAGGTGACGAGTTGCCGCGGTTGAAGTCCTGCACAAAGAACAGGCAGCAGATGGCTCCTGGTCAGTTTTCCTTGATGCTGAAGCCTGCAGTAGCAGTTGAGCGCCAGGTGTGGGAGTGTGAATCCTGAGCAGTGGACAGCAAGAACAAGGCTTAGTTGCAGGTAATCGCTGGTTTGAGGCCTCGGTGGGAGCCGAACAGTGCAGGCATGGTGTATATGCTTGCTGCCTGGCTGATTTGGCAGGGGCCCTGCACTGCGTGGAAGAGGCCTGTGAGTGCTGCTGCAGCACGATTTTTTTCTTCTCTTGACTCTGCTGCGTTCGTTTTGCAGGCCTGCAGCTTTGTGGCACAAGTTTTCCCTGGGGAATTGCTCGCAGCAGTTTTCTTCTGGCCAAGCCCGTCTATTTCAAGGAGGAAATAGAGGAGTTTATTTTTTAATTTGTTTTAACTTGTTTTCTTTAATTTTCTTGGAGGCATTCAGTTTAGTTGCAGTTAGGGGGGCCCCCCCTTTATTTTCCCCTTTTGCACAGAGCTTTTGGGGGGGGGGGTAGTATTCCTAGGGCCAGGCCACGGATACTCGCACCATGTCTGCTCGACCGCAGTGCCTGGTTTGCAGGACCAGGAGGAGAGCAGTCTCGAAGCAGGCATCTGTCATGGGTGCGCACAAGAAGCCAACTCGGTGGAGCAAGACCTGTCGGATAGGACAAGGCAGGGTAAGTCACCCCCTCTCCATCTTGAGAAGCCCAGGCTCCCCAGCCATTCCTGGACCCTCTATGTCTCAGACCCTGGGGGAAGTGGATGGCCAGGTGTGTGTTGCCGGAGTTTGTCCTGCTTCTGCATAGGATGTTCTGCATGCGCCAGCAGGGCTCAGCTCGCTGTTCCGCAGTGCTGGAGCATGAGACAGAGGACAGTGGATTTAAAGGAAGGCGAGCCAGACCTTGCAAAGAGGGCTAGGCCCTTGGAGGAGTGGCAGGGCAGTCTCCGGTGTCTGAAGGACTGGACGGTGGTGATATAGACACGGAGTTGGATTTGGAAGGCGAAGAGTTGGAGGAAGGCAAGATCCTGGAACAAGAGGGAGCAGTCCTGGATTGTTTGAGTGTTCCACCGGTATGACTTGCCGGTGCTCATCATGGAATCTTTGAAGGCCCTTAACATGTCCTGTCTGTGGAAGATGAGGCGTTAGAAGACCCACTGCTCCAGGCGGTCCGGGAGACACAGGTGTTCCCGGTACATAGAGTGGTTAGCCAAATGATTCAGGATGAGTGGGACATGCCGGAGGCTGGTCTCAAGGGTTTGCGGGCCATGACGTGCCTGTACCCACTGCTGGATCAGGACTGCAAACTATTTTGGTCTCCTAAGGTGGATGCAGCAGTTTCGGCAGTTACCAAAAAGACAACGATACCGGTTGAAGGTAGCGCAGTGCTGAAGGATTCCCAGGATAGGAAGTTGGACATGCTATTGAAACAGGCCTTTGATATCAACACCCTTTTGCTGCAGGTGTCCATTTGCAGGACCTGGGTCACAAAAGCTTGCCTCTGCTGATCACAATGGGTGTGACAGCTTTGCGAGCCAGCGACTGATTTGTCGGGGGAGGCGGCCAAATAGGCAGCCCCTGACTCCAATCTCACGGATACTCACTGCGATTTTATCAGAGTGCTGTCCAAAAGCATGGCCTCTTTGGTAGTGGCTCGTCGCTACCTTTGGCTCCGAAACTGGGTGGCGGACAGTTTTTCTACGTCCCTTCTCAGCAAGCTCCCCTTTAAAAGGAAGCTGATATTTAGAGAGGACTTAAACAAGTTAAGGATTTGGGAAAGTCCAAGGGTGGATGTCTATCCGAGGATAAGCAGAAGCAGAGTTGCAATCCCACTGCAGCTTGGGGCCAGCCATGGGACTTCCATTGTTTTCGTACGACATGCTTTAACCCCTGCCACAGGGGAAGGTTCCCCTCTAGAGGACAGGGAGAATGTCACTGTTGCAAACTTTCTCAGCATGGAAAGGTTCTGTGGATGGCAGGCTTGTATGCCTGCCTTCAGGAGTGGAGAAATGCTGTTGTCTCTCCCTGGACACTGGTAAGCCATCTACTGCAGATATTTCAGGCCCATCTGGGCCTGGGGATCGTAATGGCCCAGAACTGGCCTTTTGGAGGCTGTAGTATGGAACCTCTTGAATTGGTTGGTATGCTACCTCAAAAGAAGGTTCTCCTGTGGCAGGGGCTCCCTCCTGCCTACCCCAGCCCCCTCTTCCTCCACTACATATACCCCCTTGTAAATAGCTCACGCTGTATATATTAATCTGCTAATTAAAATACCCACGTAGACCCATACCCATGTAGACACAAACACTTCTGTCCAACCACTGCATGCAGACACCCCCTCCCCTTACAACTTGAATCGTTTGAAGTGAAAGACACCTTGATTTTAGGATAAGGCGGGATACAAATACCTTTTTAAATACATAAATTATAATGGAGGATCCTGGTCCCATCGTGCTCACGGCCTGGCCCTTGAGAGAGACATTCTCTCCAAGAAGTATATTTTGTATGGCCAGGAGCGCCTCTACTTCCTGTGAGAGTCCATCTTGCATCTTGCTTAGATCAGGGATTGGTCCTGAACTTTTAAGGTTTGTTTGGCAGTTCTGTTAGGCTGCAGGGGTCGCATCCATGGGATTTCATTGGCATCTCTCCTGATTCCCTTCACTTCAGGTGAGTAAAGCATGTCCATCCCCTTGTGTGCCTCTTTTGCTGGAAAAAAACTGAAAAGATCTCCCTTTGAATCCATTCCTAAGACATCTCTCAGGGTTTTGGCTTGTGGGGGCTGGTATATATGGTGCCTTTGGCAAGGCACTTCTGTTCCGAGCGTTATCTTCCTCCCAATCTGGGTCCTGACTGCTTGGGTACATCCCCACACATCTGGATCGGTCTAGCAGGATGATGAGGAAGGATAACTTTTACCTTGATACTTTCTTTCTTTGAATCATGCTGGACTAATCCAGGACCCACCCAGGAAGGCTCTTTTTCAGAGTCCGGTTGTCATAAAATGCCTAGTTGGTACTGAGATCTGACAAAGATTTTCATTGTGGTAGGAGAGCCAAATACTCGCTCAAGATATTTGTTACAAAGTGGGTTTGTTAATTATGATATGTTTCTGAGACTTTTCTGTCTTGCTTACTGTTTGGGAAATTTGTCATACTGGCTTCTCTCAATGCTGCACCAGTAGATATACTGAGTGATAACATCACTGGAAGTTGCTCAAGTCTGCCTTCACCTGTTGACAAGGGAACATAACTCACATGTTTTGTCTGGTCTCGGATTCAACAACAGAAAATTATCAAGGTAAAATTTCTCCCTGTGGTGAAGACAAACTAGTACTTGAAAACTTTTCAAGTACATTTGTAATAGTCATTTGAACTTATAAATGTCCAAGGGAGTAAAAGCCGTGTTAAGAGAAGTTAAGATTATAGCAGAAAAATCAAATGGCCAACTTTCTTCTCGGTAAAATTCAGAACAAGTAAAGTAAATCACTCTAAATCTAGATGACATAATAGAGCAAATAGACAAAATAAAAAAATAACAAATCACGAAGGCTTCGTGGTATTCACCAGAGAGCTCTGAAAGAGCTCAAACTTGAAATTGCTAATCTCTTACTAGTAAACTTTTATTTAAAACAGACACAGCACCCTAGTACTGGTGAGTGGCCATTGTAATGCTTTTTTATCAGGGCTTTTTTTGAGGAGGATACACGGTGGTACCAGCACCTTTTTCATTGCCTGCTAAAACTGACCCATGGTCCTCGTGTATTAATGAAAGAGTGCTGCATATGAGTACTGGCACCTTTTTTGTTTTCTCCACTTCTGCTGAAGCTGCTGTTTTTAATGCCCAAGCTGGCTGGCCTTCGAACTGCTCTGCAGGACACTGTCATGAAGAATCTTGTTCTCCTGCTCCAGGTCCTTTATCCATGCATCATAAGAACATAAGATATGCCATACTGGGTCAGACCAAGGTCCATCAAGCCCAGTATTCTGTTTCCAACAGTGGCCAATCTAGGTCATATGTACCTAGCAGTTTCCCCAAGGGACACAGGTTCCACAATGCTTGTATTGGTTCAAGCATTGATATCTTGGGTCCCTTCTTAATAATGGTTTATGGACCTTTCCTCCAGGAACTTGTCTAAACCTTTTTTTAAACCCAGCTACACTAACAGCCTTTACTACATCCTCCGGTAACAAATTCCAGAGTTTGATTACACGTTGAGTGAAAAAATATTTTCTTTTATTAGTCTTAAATAGTTTACCCTGTAGCTTCATTGCATGTCCCCTAGTCTTTCTATATTCTGATAAGGTAAACAATCGATCTACGTTTACCCGTTCCACTCCGTTCATTCATTTATAGACTTCTATCATATCTCCCCTCAGCCGTCTCTTTTCCAGGTTAAAGAACCCTAACCTTTTTAGCCTTTCTTCATAGGAGTATCCTTCCATCCCCTTTACCATTTTGGTGGCTCTTCTCTGAACCTTTTCTAAAATCGCTATATCCTTTTTAAGATACGGCGACCAGAATTTCACACAATATTCAAGGTGCGGTCTCACCATGGAGCGATATAGAGGCATTATAATATCTTTTGTTTTATTTTCCATTCCTTTCCTTATCATACCTAGCATTCTATTTGCTCTCTTGGCCACTGCTGCACACTGGGCCGAGGGTTTTAACATGGTATCTACAATGACGCCTAAATCTTTTTCCTGGGTGGTGGTTCCTAATGTGGAACCTTGCATCGTGTAACCATAGTTTGGGTTGTTCCCTAGGTGCATAACCTTGCACTTGTCCACATTAAATTTCATCTGCCATTTTGATGCCCAGTCTTCCAATTTATCAAGATCCTCTTGCAATTTTCCACAATCCTCTTGGGTTTTAACAACTTTAAATAGTTTTGTGTCATCTGCAAATTTGATAACCTCACTCGTTATTCCACTTTCCAGGTCATTTATGAATATGTCAAAAAGCAGAGGACCCAGCACAGATCCCTGGGGTACACCACTGTTCACCTTTTTCCATTGGGAAAATTGGCCATTTAGCCCCACCCTCTGCTTTCTATCTTTTAACCAGTTCCTGATCCACAATAGTACACTGCCTCCTATCCCATGACTCTTTAGTTTTGCCAAAAGTCTCTCATGAGGGACCTTGTCAAAGGCTTTCTAAAAGTCCAGATACACAATATCAACCGACTCACCTTTGTCCACCTGATTATTCACTCCTTCAAAAAAACATAACAGATTAGTAAGACAAGATCTTCCTTGTCTAAAGCCATGTTGGCTGTCTCCCATTAGGCCATGACTATCTACATGCTGAGTAATTTTATTCTTTATGATGGTTTCTACCATTTTTCCCGGTACTGATGTCAGGCTCACCGGTCTGTAGTTTCCCGGATCACCCCTGGAAGCCTTTTTAAAAATTGGTGTTACATTGGCGATCCTCCAATCTTCAGGTATTAGAGATGATTTTAATGATAATTCACATATTACTAATAGCAGGTTTGCAATCTCGTATTTCAGTTCTTTCAACACCCTTGGATGTATACCATCCGGCCCAGGTGATTTGCTACTCTTCAGCTTATCTAATAGTTGTAATACATCTTCCCGATGTATCGATATTTCCTTCAATTCTTTAAATACCACTCCATACCCACCTGGGATTGCTGGTACAGGGACACCAAGGTGTGGTTACAGTTTCTTGTTTTAACTCTTGAGCGAGTTTCCTGAGAGTAATTTTCTTGTTCTAGGGTCTGGACTGCAGCACTGGTAGTGTGTCTGTCTTGGTTCTCCAGCTTCTCCTGCAGGATTTCCATCCTGAGCCTCAGCTCCTGGTTTTCCTGCTTCAGATTCAGTAAGTGACCAGAGAGAACTTCATGGACCTCAGAGCTCAAGGGCTTTGGTGCTTCAGGGTTATCTGCAGGTGTCTCTGGTTGCAGCTCCCCCTCCCAGTAATGGTGAATGGACTCTCCCAGGTTCTGTTTCAGATCCACCTCCAGTGCCAGGTTCTCACTGAGATGTTCTTCCCCCTTCCTGCCTGTCTGAGACGGGCTCTTAGGAAGATGTTCTTTATATGTGGTTGGAATGTGAGGTGCTGATCTATGGTAATGCTGAGGTATCTTACTTCTGACTTGACTTAACTTCTAGGTTGGAGTTGTTCACCTTTAATGACTTTGGGGGGAGGATGGATTGATTTTTGGGTGAAGAACAGTACCTCTGTTTTCTTGAGGTTGATTTTGAGATTGTTCTGATAGCCATTGGTTTATAGTGTTGAAACAGGTTGTAATTGTTGAGAAGTCTGGGTTTGTGGTGTGTAAAAGGGAGCATATATCATAATATCGTCTGCATAAAGATGCTAGTAGCTGTTGAATGTGCTTTTGATATTGCAGATTGGCTGATATAGATGTTAAATAGTAACGCTGAAAGGGCAGAGCCTTGAGGGATGCCTTGTATCTGGGAAATTTCTTTGGAGGTCTTTTGACCAATGTGTACACATTGGGGGTGATTTGTGAGGTATGACCGTAGCCATTCTAGGCAGTGTCACGGATTCCTATATTGAATAGGCGCTGTAGGAGGATGTCATGGGATAATATTATGTCAAACTGCTGCAGTGTCTAGAAAGATGAGAATGAATTCTTCCTTATCGTCACTCCAGTCCAGTCCCTTACTTCTGGGTTGCGTAACCCTTCCAGCAGCTTGGAGGCTGAGCCCATCCTTTTTGGGGATGGGGCGGTATAAATACCACTGGCACCACCCACAGAACCCAGTATTCTCAGCCTCCAAGCAGCTGGAGGGTTCCGTAAGCCAAGAGCTTACTGGAGTCTTCCTTTTAGTTTCCCTTTCATTTAATTTATTCATTTCGTTTATTTCGTTTATTTCATTTGCTTTCTTATTGGGGTATCCTCTGGAATTCCCTTCTAGGCTTCTGCAACTTTAAGTTCTCCCCCCCCCCCCCTTCTCCCTTCCTCTCTCTCCGGACCCGGACCTGAGGAGGAGGTTTGCTCCGGGGTAGCAACAAGCTTACCGGGCATAGAAGATCTTGCCGACAACGGGGAGAAGGACCGCAATCTCTCCTGTGGGGTCGGTCGGCTCCCGCGGACTTGCTCACAAGCCTGCCCTACCTTGCGCCGAAGCCCTCCGGTGGCTGAGCGCTTGAGGCGGCAGCGCTCCATTCCCTTGCTCCTCCGGCTTGGCTCGGCAGCTTAGGAGCGTTTGGGGGGTTGATCACCACTCAATTCTGGTGCCGTTCAGGCTCGGCGGGCCAGGAATTTGTCCGGCTAAAACGCCGACCGGTTAGTGCTCCACGTGGCTGAGGCCTTCCACTTGTGAGCCTCCGGAGTGCGGCGGCCTGCCGCGGAGCATCGCGCCATTAAAGGAACATCTAAACGCAAGTACTGGGGGACTTTGTATAGCCAGTCTTACTTCGAATTTGAATTTTATTTTTATTTAATTTTGAATTTAATTTGATTTACTACAATCTTTATTCCATAGCAGTCTGGGAGAGGGGAGGAAGCATTTGTTCTTATTGGCTTTCCGGCCTGGAACTCCGACAGATTGTTATTTATTTATTCTTCTATTGTAGGTTGTCCTATTGATTTGCAAATCTATTTTAAGCTTGCCTGGCAAGAGGACATGACTGGCAAAACGCGGTGCCCGTCTTGTGGCACGCGTAGGGGTACTGCCTCCGATTCAGGGGTCTGCAGGGGCTGTACTGCAGAGGCTACTTCTGTGGAGCAAGGCATTCTATTGTCCATGTCCCAAGCCGTGCAAGGGTCGGGGGACCCTCTGGAAGGGGATAGGGAACCCCTCTCTCCTCCACCTACTACCTCGGACTCTCCTGTCTCTCCTCCCTCCCTTCCCCCTACCGCAGTTGGGGAGGGGAGTGCTAGCAACCTTTTCTCCCCTGATTTCGTTCTTTTACTGCACAAGGCCTCTTGTATGCGCAAGAAGGGCCTTGGGGCAGGTGAGCCAAGAGCAGTGAAGGAAGGCCTGGGGTCCAGGCCCTTGAAGGCTAGTTCCCAGGTTTCCGAGATCTCACTCAAGCGCGCGAGGCTGGCGAGTGAGGAGCCTCTCTCGTCCTTCTCACATGGCACCCCGGAAGAGGAGGTCTCAGACAAGGATCTAGCGGAAGATGAGGAGGAGCTCGATGAAGGTGAGATTCCTGAGGAGGACCAGTCCCGCATAGTGCGGGTCTTTCGACGGGAGGAGCTTCTGGCATTGATTAACGAGTCCCTCAAGGTACTCAATGTGACCTCAGACACCCCAATAGAGGAAGCGTTGGAGGATCCTTTGATCCAAGCAGTGAGGAGATCTCAAAAGGTCTTTCCCGTTCACAGGGTGGTGCGTCAGATGATCCAAGAGGAGTGGGACCAACCAGAATCTAGTTTGAGGGGGGTGCGCTCTATGACGAGGCTTTACCCATTACCGGAACCGGACAAGGAGCTACTGAAGTCGCCCAGCGTAGATGCGGCGGTATCTGCGGTGACAAAGAAGGCGACTATCCCGGTCGAGGGTAGCGCGGCCTTGAGAGATTCTCAAGATAGAAAATTAGACACACTTCTGAAGCAGGCTTTTGATATCAGTGGCCTCGGTTTCGGGAGCTTTGGTTGAGGTGGTCCCAGCAACTGCAGCTGGCAGAAAATTCTTCGGGAGATGCCCAGTCTCTTACGGCGAGGTTGGAGTCCGGGACAGCCTACCTAGCGGATAGCCAATATGACCTCATCAGAAGCCTGGCTAAGAACATGGCTTCTGTGTTAGCAGCTAGGCGATACCTATGGCTACGGAATTGGACAGCCGATGCCTCTTCAAAAACGCGCCTAAGTCGTC
Organism: Ichthyophis bannanicus; assembly: GCA_033557465.1. NCBI lineage: Eukaryota > Metazoa > Chordata > Amphibia > Gymnophiona > Ichthyophiidae > Ichthyophis > Ichthyophis bannanicus. The sequence goes on from CM066033.1 coordinate 161,554,476, forward strand.
TCCCCTTCAAGGGGAAATTGTTGTTTGGAGAAGACTTGGAAAAGTTGGTCAAAGATCTTGGTGAGTCGAAAGGCAGGCTTCCGGAGGACAGACCAAAACAAGGTTGCCCCCTTGCTCCGGTTCGGAGCCAGCCTAGGGACCCTCGGAGGTTTCGTCCAGCCAGATCGAATTCCTTTCCCAGGGGCCGTTTCCCTTCGAGGGGCCAAAGCTTCAGAGGATTTCGGGGGGCAGGGAGAGGTTTTGGGGCCTCCTCCTCAGCAAGACCTAGAAAACCACAATGAGAAAGCGGGGGTCCAGGTGGGGGGCCTGCTGGTTGGGGGTCGTTTAAAGCAGTTCCTTTCCGCCTGGTCCCGAGTCACGTCCGATCAATGGGTCCTAGAGGTAATCCGAGAGGGTTATGCCCTCGAATTTGCGAAACAAATACACCCAGCCTTTGTTCAGTCTCCTTGTGGATCTCCGGCAAAGAGCGGCAGTAGATGCCACTCTCTCAAAGCTCATAGCGCTCGGAGCGGTGGCCCCTGTCCTGCCAGACCAATGCGGCTCTGGTCGATACTCCATTTATTTTGTAGTACCAAAGAAGGAAGGTTCGTTTCGCCCGATCCTGGATTTAAAGCAAGTCAATCGCTGCCTCAACGTGCCTTGCTTCCGGATGGAAACCCTAAAGTCGGTCATAGTGTCCGTAAGGGGCGGAGAGTTCCTGACTGCCTTGGATTTGACGGAAGCCTATTTACATATCCCGGTCCGAAGGTCCCATCAACAGTTCCTGAGATTCGCAGTACCGAGAGGTCACTTTCAGTTCCAGGCACTGCCCTTCGGGCTAGCCACAGCTCCTCGGACCTTCACCAAGATAATGGTAGTAGTCGCTGCGGCCCTGAGAAAGGAGGGAATCATGGTTCATCTCTACATAGACGATTGGCGAAGTCGGAAGAGGAGAGTCGCTCAGCCACTACCAGAGTGGTGGAAGTCCTGGAGGAGCTAGGCTGGGTCATCAATCGGGCAAAGAGCAGGTTGATTCCCTCTCAAGAACTCGAGTACCTCGGAGCGAGGTTTGACACCAGAAGAGGAAGAGTCTTTCTGTCCAAGAAGAGGGCAAGGGACCTAAGGACCCTGGTGTCGCAATTCCTGGACAGACGAATCCCTACGGCGTGGCATTACCTTCAATTGCTGGGAACCATGGCGGCAACAATAGAGGTAGTTCCGTGGGCCAGAGCTCACATGCGACCCCTGCAGAGGGCTCTGTTGCGTCGGTGGTCTCCTCAGCATTATCCTTTGGCTATGCGGCTGCCCTGTGCTCCCCGAACCAGGAAAGCTCTACAGTGGTGGCGGCACTCAGGGAACCTGGATTGCGGGATGCCTCTCGAATCCCCGCAGTGGTTACTTCTGACGATGGACGCCAGTCTGACAGGCTGGGGAGCGCATTGCGAGGGCCAGTTCGTCCAGGGTCGGTGGACCTTAACGGAGTCTCAGTGGTCCATCAACAGGCTGGAGCTGCGAGCGGTAGCCCTAGCGCTCAGGGCACTCGAGCCCTTAGTTCGACAAAGGGCGATTCGTGTCTTCTCAGACAATGTCACCACGGTGGCTTACATCAGTCGCCAAGGGGGTACAAGCAGCCTCTCCTTGGACAAGGAAGCGGACAGCCTGTTCCAGTGGGCCGAAGTCCGGTTGGAGGCTCTTTCAGCACAGCACGTGGCCAGAACGGACAACGCTATGGCCGGTTTACCTCAGCAGGTTCAAGATCGACCACGGGGAGTGGGAGCTGGACCAGGAGGTCTTCGATCAGATTGTAGCTCTTTGGGGCCCTCCAGTCATGGATCTCATGGCACGGTATGCCTCAGCCAAGGCAAGCAGATTCTTCAGTTGAAGGAAGGAAAGGATGTCCGAAGGCTTAGACGCATTAGCCCAGAGATGGCCCTCAGAGGGGCTCCTGTATGTATTCCCCCCATGGGCTCTCATTTGAAGGGTCCTACATTGAGTGGAAGCCCACCGAGGTTTGGTGATCCTCATAGCTCCGGATTGGCTGCGCCGCCCCTGGTATGCGGACCTAGTAAGGTTATCGATTGACCGGCCTTGGCGGCTCCCCTGCAGAAAGGGACAGGGGCCGGTACTGATGCCTCACGTGGATCGATTCTCGCTTACGGCCTGGCTATTGAAAGGGCACGGCTCCGGAAGCGAGAGTATTCGGGCTCAGTAATCTCTACTTTATTGAATGCTCGAAAGCGCTCGACATGTCTTTCCTATGTTAGGGTCTGGTGCATTTTCAAGGCATGGTGTGCGGAGCACCAAAAGAAACCCCTGTCGGCCTCTGTCCCGGAGGTCCTGGAATTCTTACAAGCAGGTTTCGAGAAGGGTCTTGCGCCCAGCTCCTTACGAGTCCAGTTAGCCGCTATCTCTTGTTATAGAGGTAGGATTCGTGGTAAGCCCTTAGGAGAACACGCGGATGTGGCCAGATACCTAAGAGCAGTTAGACGTCTGCGATCGCAGCAAAGAGCGGTGATACCCCCTTGGGATCTCAATCTGGTGTTAAATGCCCTGACCAGGGAGCCTTTCGAGCCGGCCAAGAGAGCCTCCCTAAAGGATCTTACTCTGAAGACGGTCTTTCTGTTTGCCATTTGCTCGGCCAGATGCGTCTCAGAACTTCAAGCTCTGTCCTCTCAGACCCCCTTTATTTCATTTTTCAGGGAGAAGGTGGTCTTGCGGACAGTTCCCTCTTTCTTACCCAAGGTCATCTCCCCTTTTCATGTGAACCAGACGGTTTCGCTTCTGTCTTTCCCGGCAGAAGAGCAAGGAGGGAATGGCAGGAAACTACGTCTTCTGGACGTCTGCAGAGCGTTGAAGCTTTATCTCTCCCGCACGGCGTCCTTTCGGAAGTCCGAACGTCTATTCGTTCAGTTTGGAGGACCACATAAAGGGGAGGCGGCGGCCAAGGCCTCCATCTCTAGGTGGATCAGGGAAGCTATCGCTTCTGCCTATATCCTGAAGGGGAAGCAGGTTCCAGGAGGTCTGCGCGCACATTCAATGCGGGCACAGGCTGCTTCTTGGACGGAGTATAGCTTAGTTCCGCCGCTGGACATTTGTAGAGCGGCCACTTGGTCTTCGCTGCATACCTTTACCAAACACTACAGGCTGGATATTCAGGGGTCAGCTGATTCTCGGTTTGGAGAGGCGGTACTTCAGTCTGGGATAGCGAACCCCTCCCAGGCCTGAACTGCTCTGTTACATCCCAGAAGTAAGGGACTGGACTGGAGTGACGATAAGGAAGAAGTAATTAGGTCTTACCTGCTAATTATTGTTCCTGAAGGAACGACAGTCCAGTCCCTGTTCCCTCCCAGATCCGTTTATGGGTGTAATGTTCCAGTGGGCAGGTAAAGTACAGCGGACCAAAGTCAGGACCGAACCAACGCAGATGGACCATTGGACTAGGTTCGGAGGACCAGGGGAAGGAGAGTTCTGGCAAGCCCAGTTAAATCTCCTCCTCCCCCCCCTCCCTTCTTCCCTACTACCTTTTGATGTAAAAAAAAAAAAAAAAAAATTCCTTTGGGTTTTCGTGTGTTTAGCTTTGACTAATTTTAGTATTTTGGTTTCTGGTTAAGCCTACTTTTGCATTAGAATACTGGGTTCTGGGACTTCCGGTGACGTCACCAGGCAGCATGGCGGTGTCCTAGACTGGCTCCGCCGACTCACTCTGCAAAAGGAGCAATAAGCATTCCCCCTGGTGCAGAAAAGAGCAGAGCAGGACAGGAGTGAGGTTGGTGGCATCTTCTGAGCGCTCCGGAGGAGTTTGGAACGGCCGCGGCTGCACGCAGCGAAACTCAGGCTGCCGGTGTGCGAGCACAGTAAGTGGCGGCGGGATTGAAGTGCTTCCCCTCTGTGCTACAGAGCCCGGAGCGCTGAACTGGAGCTGTTCGGGGGAGAGTCCAGAGCCCTGCGGCGATGAGCAGTTGGCCGCGAATGAACGGTGCGGCGAAGAATTTCCCCTCGCGGCTGACTTAGAGCTGAGTTCCGGTGGTGTTGGTGCTTCAGACCACGTGGCAGCACTAAGAGCAGGGAGCAGCTGCGAAGACCGGGCCTGGTGCAGATCTGATTCCGGTGAGGGCTGGAACCGCAGCCTAGCAATCTAGACCAGTATAAGGGCCCCGGATAGCTCAGGAGGGAGCTCAGCTGCTGCTGCAATATACAATTTATGTTCAGCTTATGACTTGGTGTCCACACCTTTTGGCCCTCTCTCCTTGAGCATCTCCTGTGGCCCCATCTGGAAATCTTAGGGTTGTCTTCAGCAACGTTGAGTGCCCACCAGTTGAACCCTATTGGGCAGTGTGATACGTCTTAAGGGTTTGGATCACAGGAGTGGGCCCTGCGAAGACAACTGAGTGGCCTTACTGCAGCACTGAGTGGCTAACCTGCCACACCTTAGAGCCGGGATGGCTGGCAAAAAGACTGGGACGGACTTAAAAACCTTTTCCTTCAAAGGGGGAGTAGGAGTGAAGACACCTGTTAATAAGCTGTTGGTTGGTGGCAGTACCGGGGTGGAGGCGGGAGATGGAGTTGGAGGTGGCACGACCGGTGCTGCGGGTGAAATCCAGAGTTTGCGCGCAGACCTGAAAAGCTGGTTTGATTCTACCCAATCAGAAATCTCCACCTTTAAGATGGATGTCCAGAACTGGTTCAAGGAACTGAAAGGTGATATGCTAATACTTGGCACCTGATTGGAGGAGCTGGAAAATAGAGCAGAGGAACACGATGAGCAGCTCGGGGTTGCGGCCCAAAGAACCGCCGTGCTAGAGGAAGCACAGGGCGACATATTGCAAAAGCTGGAAGATCTGGAAAACCGTTCCCGCCGCTCGAACATCCGCATACGGGGCCTCCCTGAAGGGGACTGAGCTGTCAATTATGTTGCCCTCGCGGAAGAGTTCTGCAGCGCTGTTCTGAAGGCGGCTGATATGGAGGTGGAAGGGGTGTGCCTTAAAGTGGATCGGGCTCATCGGTCTCTAGGCCCAAGGCGTGAAAATAGAGTCAGAGATGTTGTTTGCTGCCTGCATGAATATCGGTCTAAAGAGCTGGTGTTTAAGGCGGCTCGGAAGTTGGGGAAACTCAACTGGCATGGGGCGGATGTGGAAGTGTTTGCTGACCTATCCAGTATCACTATGAAGAAGCGCCGGGAGTACCAGCAGGTGACACAGCGGCTTCGTGAAGAGAATGTACGCTACCGGTGGCTGTTTCCGGTGGGCCTACAGTTCACTATTAACACGAAATCCTATGTGGCCCATACAGTAGAGGCAGCTATTTCAGGACTGAAACAGGCGGGATGGACCAATCTTCCTACTTTTGCACCTGGAGACCAGAGAGCGAGAGAGGGTGGAGACCCCCCCCCCAGACGAGTTGGAGTAGAGTGTCCGGCGGGGAGCGGAGGCTACGGAAGACGAAGCCATCCGTGCATTCTGCAGAGTTGGCCACCTGAACTGGGAAGTACTGGTTTGATGGACCTAGAATTGGTTTGGTAACCCGGTTGGGTCTATGTAGAGGGTGTGGGGAGGGGCTACTGGAGGGGGGCTAACACAAATGTTAATGCAAATACAGAATACAAATACGAAAAAAGAAAAAAAGGACAAAAAAACCCACAAAAACAAACAAAAAGCAAAAGAAAAAAAAAATTAATAATAGACGGGACATTTGTAATTTTGTTTGTTGCTAAGTAAGCCTGTGGGGTCTTAGTATTGTGCTGCTACAGGGGCTAATTGTATTCTACTTGCTGGGATGGAAGGGGTTTGAGGGTGGGGAATTGGGTGAGTGAATGTAATGTTTATATTCAGTAAGCGGGGAAGGGATAGAGTTTTGTGTATATACCGGGGAAGCGGTTAAGCAGGGAGCAGGGTGGCTGTCCTGATTGGCGTGACCTGGAACCGATCTATCGCTGGATCGGGTGGTGCGATGGGGGGTGGAGGGAGGGGGGTTGGAGGGAAGGGTTAATGGGGAGATGGGGTTGGCTCTGGCATATGGAGTAGATGGGAGAGTCTATGGCTGCACTTAAGTTGGTGACTATCAATGTTAGGGGTCTGAACTCCTACTATAAGAGACAATTGCTGTTTAAAGAATGTTCTAGATTGGAGGGGGATGTAATTTTTGTCCAGGAGACACACTTGCTCCCTAAAGACGAAAGTCGTATGCGACACTCTCGATTCCCACAACAATATTTTGCTTCCAACAAGTTGGAAAAGAAGAGAGGAGGAGTGGGACTATTGTTGTCTAACAAGGTTCTGGGGAAGGTTGAGGAGGTGATTAGGGACAGAGGGGGGCGGTATGTGCTGGTCAAGTTACGTTGGGGACAGCAGCTGTATACTTTGGCTAGTGTATATGCTCCCAACACGGACCAGGCAGCCTTCTTTGGGGAACTGGAGGCAGTTCTTGTAAATAAGGGGGAAGGGCAGCTCGTTATAGGAGGGGATTTTAATGTTGCCCTCAATCCTTTAGTAGATACCTCAAGAGGTGCGTCGTCCATGACGCGGAAGCATCGCCTCCGTTTGAAGCATTTGATGGAGACCCTGGAAGTGGTGGATCTCTGGCGGGAGGTGCATTATGGCGATCGGGATTATTCGTTTTTTTCCCCTGTACATGGGGTGTATTCTCGGATTGACATGTTGCTTCTTGATAAATCGTTGCTGGCTGGAGTTACGGCTTGTGACATTCGAGAACGGACGTGGTCGGACCATGCCCCGGTTGTTTGTACCTTACAACTTGGGAACCCAAGACCTACAAAGCGTTGGTGGAAGTTGAATGAGTCCCTGTTAGACGATGCGGAGGCAGTGAAACAAATTCGGAGAGACGTAGAGGAGTACTTGCTCCTGAATGATAATGGGGAATGCCCACCGGGAATTGTTTGGGATTGTCTGAAGGCAGTGGTCCGCGGGCGACTGGTGGCTCTAGGTGCCCTTAAAAAGAAATTGCGGTTGGAAAAGCAATCGGAATTGTTGGCTGTGATTGGTGAGTTGGAAATGCGTCTGAAGCGGGGGTTGCAGGAGGTATCTGTGAGAGGGCAGTTGAGGAAGGCACAGTTGGAATTGAGTGAACTGCATATGCAAGAGATCCGGCACAAATTAAATATGCTACATCAGAGGTTTTTTGAATTTGGCAATAAGGCGGGTAGGATGCTGGCGCGTCGGGTCAAGAAATTGGCTGCCAGGAATGCTATACTGAAGGTAAGAGGGAAAGAGGGCAGAATGTTGTGGCTGGGGAAGGAGATTGAAGATCGGTTTGTTCAGTACTACCGGGAGCTTTACACGCCTGAAACTGTTATACCGGAGGCCGCGATCAAGGAGTTTTTGGATTCTGTCCGACTGCCTAGTTTGTCTAATGAGGAATCGGTGGGTCTCTCACTTCCTATTGGGGAGCATGAGGTTCTGACAGTGATTAAAGGCCTGAGGGCTCATAAGGCCCCAGGCATGGATGGGTTTCCCAATCGCTTTTACAAAGTCTTTGCGGGGTGCTTGGTTGGGCCTTTGGTGAGAATGTATAACTCTTTTAAGGGTGATAGTATATTGCCACCCTCCCTGAGATTGGCGGGCGTCAGTATTTTATATAAAGAAGGGAAGGATCCTTGTGAATGTGGCTCTTATAGGCCTATATCCCTCTTGGGCAGCGACCTTAAGATCTTTCCTCGAGTCCTAGCAAATAGACTGCTTCCGTTTATGGGGAAATTGGTACACCCTAATCAGTCCGGCTTTGTGCCCGGGAGATACACCTCCGATAACATTCGGAGGGTGTTGAATTTAGTATGGCATGGGGGGAGGGCAGGGGCAGAGATAGCTCTGCTAGCTGTGAATGCTGAAAAAGCATTTGACAGGGTGAGCTGGCCTTTTCTATTTGCGACACTAGAGCGGGTGGGGATAGGGGGGCCATTTTTGGATTGGGTGCGAGTCCTGTATCGGCACCCATTAGCCTGCCTAAAAGTTAATGTTTCCACCACACAAACCTTTGAATTACATAGGGGGACGAGGCAGGGATGCCCACTTTCCCCCCTGCTTTTTATACTTGCTATGGAACCACTAGCCCAGAGGATACGGGACTGTGCGGAGGTGCGAGGTGTAGTGGCGGGCGAGCGGCATCATAAGAGATCCCTCTTTGCCGATGTCTTGTTTTTTGTCTCTGACCCTTTGAGATCCTTTCCGGCAATTTTAGAGGAACTGCTCACTTATGGCGCCCTGTCAGGGTTTCGTATGAACCCCACGAAGTCAGAAGTACTAAACCTCACAATAGGGGGGGAGACCTTGGAGACCCTGATGAAGGCCTTCCCTTTTCGGTGGGCCAAAACTAGCATTCGGTACCTTGGGGTGCAGCTTACCGGCCAGAGCCGGAATCTATTCCAGGAGAATTATTTGCCTGCTCAGAGTAAGGTACTACGGGAGCTTGAGAGGTGGGGGGCCTTCGAGGTCTCCTGGCTAGGTCGAATAGATTTGATTAAGATGATTTTTTTTCCCTGCCTCCTTTACTTGTTTATGAACCTGCCAGTCGAGGTTCCTGGGTCGTACCTGCGTAAGTTACAAGATAAACTCTTGTTTTTTGTGTGGCAGGGTCGGCGGCCGAGGGTGGCCCGGAACATCCTTTATGCGCCCCGATGTTTGGGGGGTATGGGGATGCCTCAGTTGAGTAGATATTACGAAGCGGCCAGAGTGCGGGCGGTCTTTGAATGGATTCTGCGGGAGGAAGCGGAATGGGTGGAGTTGGAACAGCTGGGGTTAGGGGGAAGGAGATGGCTCTCCCATATTGTATGGGTGAGGGCTGTTGGAACTGTGGTTCAGGGTGGGGGGAACCCCTATGTAGCGCTTACCCTGCGTTATTGGCTGAAATGGCGATCCCGGTGGTATGGCAACCGGGGATGTTCTAGATTTATGCCGCTGCTAGATAATCCCGATTTTCCTCCAGGGAGGTGTGATCCTACCTTTCAGAGGTGGGCACGGCAGGGTTTGAGCTATGTCGGGCAGTTTAAAGACGGGGCGGACTGGGTGACCTTTGAGAATCTACAGAAAGAATTCCCGATGCTGGAGGGGGACAGGTATCAGTATGTGCAAGCGCGTCATTTTTGTAACAGTTTAGGGGGATGGGGGGGAGAGGGGCAGGGGGCCGTTGTGGACGGGTTAGTAGAGGGCGGGGTGGTCAAAGGTCTGATTTCTCGGTTATATGGATTAATGGACACCAGAGATAGGGGGGACTGGGCCCACAAAAAAGCGTGGGAGCGAGACTTGCATATGTGTTGGGATGATGACCTCTGGGAAGGGGTTGTTCAAGGGGATCCTGTCTAGCTCAATCTTGGAGCAAAATTACAAGGTGCTCTATAGGTGGCACTTGACACCCCAAAGGCTACAGAAATGGAGTGGGGGGCTGGGCCTATGTTGGCGTGAATGTGGGGAGTCGGGCTCAGTTTTGCACATCTGGTGGGAATGCCCTAAGCTCCAGCCCAGATGGCGTATGATTGCGGAGTGGATGGGAGCGGTCCTGGGTGAATGTATAGAGCTTGGTCCATGTTTGGCACTGTTGAACGTGGGAGGGGTCTCAAAGTGGTGTAAGGTGGTGTGTGGGGCGATGAGGCACTTGATTGTGAGGAAGTGGAGGGTTGTCTCTCCGCCCACTTTAGAGGAAGTTCAACAGAGTCGCGCATCTTTCCTTAATGTATCGCCTTACTGCCCTCCGTCAGTAGCGGCTAGCGCGGTTTCAGGAGATCTGGGGCCCATATTTTCGATGGGTTAGTGGTCCCACCCCGTAATATGCTCTAAGGGGGGTTTTTTGTATAAGGTTTATTTGGGTTGCGACATACAGTGAAAGGAGTGGGGGGGGGGGGGGGCTAGTTCTACTGTATTGGTGGGAGGTTTCAGATTCTGTCCTCTGACTAAAATGTTGATTATGAAGCTGAGGATAAGTACGGTTTTATTGTTAGGCTTTTACCCCTGGACTGTATACTTATTTTAGTATGGTAGCCAGCCTCTGAGGGGGGGGGGGTGTAAGGGGTTGTTCTATTATGAATACAGTTCGATGTGTCTTTGGGGTGAGTAGTTGAGCTGTGTTAGCATGTATTAGTTCTGTATAAGATATTCTGTGTTAATGCTTTGTTGTTTTACAATGTGGATACGTCAATAAAAACTTAATGAGAAAAAAAAAAGAATACTGGGTTCTGTGGGTGGTGCCAGTGGTATTTATACCGCCCCATCCCCAAAAAGGATGGGCTCAGCCTCCAAGCTGCTGGAAGGGTTACGCAACCCAGAAGTAAGGGACTGGACTGTCGTTCCTTCAGGAACAATAATTAGCAGGTAAGACCTAATTACTTCTTGTTTTATATTGTCTATGCCCTTGATAAGCCAGTCTGTTAAAGAGATGAGCAAGGTTTCTATTCCATGATTGTTGCGGAATCAGTGTTGGTGCATGTCCAAGGGAGAGTTTGAGTCAATATGTTCTTGCTATTGTTAGGACTACCTTCTCAATAACTTTGGCAATAAATGGTAAGCTGGAGATAGGCCTGTATGAGCTTGGGTCATTTGGATCGAGCTTGAGGTTTTTGAGGATTGGCTGGATTGATGCTGATTTCAGGTATATATGAAAATATCCTTTAGAGAAGGAGTTTGTGATTAGCTTATATATAATTGGAGCAAGCTCTATTTTTGTGATTTTGAACCAGGTAGCAGGACATGGATCCAGAGGAGAAGTTGTGGTTTTGATGTTATGTATTATGTCCTCAAGGTGTTCATGGAAGTGAGGTTGAAGGACCACAGTAGTGTATTTGTGGTGTTTTTAGGTCTGAGGGGTTGCCACAAGTGGTAGGAACGAGCAGGCTGAGTGATGGCATTGGTTGTTTTAACTGCAGGTATGCAGCAAACTCCTATGGGTCAAGGGTGTAAGTCCGGTGGGCTTGGCTGTTGTCTTTTGCTAGTTCCTGAGCGGTCCTCCAGTTTAGTCCTCCACATCTGGGTAGTGCACCTCCTCCCGCAGCTAGGAGACTGGACCAATCGGAGTCTTTTCCACGTCTGGATGTATGCTGCTGGAGCTCCCATCAGCCCCCCAGTGTGTCCAGTCTCCTTGCAGCAGGTGGACGTGTGAGCCTGTTCTTGGGCTCACTTCAGGATCTTTTATGCAACACTAGTTTAGTTTTTTTGGGTTGTTTTGCCTTTCTCTCTGCTTTCTTTTTATTTGACTTATTCAGGGGGTCTTGTCGCTTTAAAAAAAAACAAAAACGTGTCCACGGGGGAGCCGAGCTTGTACTGCCCTTCTGCTTCCTGCTTGGTGGAGGCTGTACGGGCGCCGTCCCTGTGTGCGATCTCCCCCCCTAGACTTGCACGGGGGAGAGATTTAGCACTTCTCGGCACGGACGCTTGCTGGGGATGTATTTTCAGCGTGTCTCTGTAGAGTTTGCAGTTCCTGTCAGCGTGGCTCTCGATTCCTGTTCAGTCTGGTAAGCGGAGCTTGTTTCCGGGGCACGTTGCTTTTCTTTTTTGCTGCATTGCTTGGCGCGCTGTTGCGTTTTGCGGCGGGGATATCTTTCATTTCTTTTCCTTTAATTTCTTTTACTTTATTTTCGTGTTTCGCACCTTTTTTCCGGCCGCGTGAGCGGTGGCCATTTTGCTTTCATTTTCTCCCGTGATTTTTCGGCGGCCCCTGCTGCGGCGTTTCTGGGCCAGCATGTCTGACTGAAGGAGGTCCTTTGGCTCAGGGCCATATAGTGGGCACGCGTTGAACACGGCCTACATTTCAGGGCTTGTGGGCATTTCCCTAGCCTAACCCAGCCCCCTGGGGAGTTCAAGTAGGTTTGGGGGCTGCTCTTTCCTTGCTGTTCAGTTCTGGGCAGTGGTTCTCTCTCTCCCCCTCCTTTTTTCACCTTCAGCGCCTTGCCTTTTTGATTGGGGTTTTTTTTTCCTCATGCCGGGGCGTCCGCAGTGCGTAATCTGTGGATCCCGCAAGGGTCCGGTGTCTGACGCCGGGGTGTGCAAGGGCTGTGCTCTTGTTTCCTCGGTCCTGGAACCTCCGATGGAGGTCGGAGGGTCTTTGGAGTCCGTGGTCCCTCCAGTCTCGGCTGGGGAAGAGCCTTCTCCGGGACTTCTCGGGCCCTCTTCTCCTTCTCCTACTTCTGCACCAGGGGGTGCGCCGATAAGGGGGGTAGGCGAGTCATTTTTGGGGGATTTTTCCCCGGATTTTGTGCTTCTCATGCATCAGGCTTTCCAGAAAGGATGTTTGGGAAAGTTGCCCGAGCTGTGTTCACTGCCGCCTGCTTCTCCATCTCTCAAAGGTGAGGAGGCGAGAGGGGACGCCTCTAAGGCGGCCAAGCGGCTCCGTCCCTCGGATGATGTGGACTGACAGGAAACGGAATGGTCGGACGTCGATCCCGAAGAGGGAGTTGCAGACTTAGAGGAGGGGGAAATTCCAGAGCCCGAGGACCAGGCTCGGATTATCCGTGTGTTTCGCAAAGAGGAATTGGTACCCCTGGTTACGGAATCACTCCAAGCGCTTAATTTGGCTGCAGCGCGGCCTCTGGATGAGGAGGGTTTGGAGGATCCTCTTGATTCAGGCGGTGCGCGATTCTCAGGTGGTGTTTCCGGTCCATAGAGTGGTAGATCAGATGATTCAGGCCAAATTGGGACCAGCCTGAGTCCGGTTTAAAGGGTATTCGGACGATGATTCGTCTCTATCCTTTGGCGGACAAGGACAAGGAAAAGTTTCGCTCACCCCGGGTCGACGCTGCGGTGTCGGCAGTGACCAAGAAGATCACGATCCCCGTTGAGGGCGCTGCTGCCTTGAAAGACACTCAGAATAGAAAGATGGACGGTTTACTGAAGCAGGCCTTTGAGGCCAATGCCTTATCGTTGCAGGCGTCTATTTGTGGAGCCTGGGTCTCCAGGGCCTGTTTGCGCTGGGCTCAACACTTGTGGCAGGACTCTCGTCTTGTCCAGCAGGGGTTGTTGGAGGTGACCAGATTGGAATCTGGTTCAGCTTATTTGGCGGATGTTCATTATGATTTGATCAGAACCTTGGCGAACAGTATGGCTTCCCTAGTGGCTGCGCGCAGGACCATTTGGCTCCGCAATTGGGCGGCTGATTGGTCTTCTAAGTTGCGTCTCAGCAAGCTCCCCTTTAAGGGCAAGCTGTTGTTCGGGGATGACCTGGATAAGTTGGTTAAGGATCTTGGGGAGTCCAAAGGTGGTCACCTTCCGGAGGATAAGCCCAGACAAGGTAGGAGCGTGTCGGCTACTCGCTGTCAGTTTAGGGACTTTCGCAGGTTCCGTTCTTCCCGTTTCGGGGGTTTCCAGCGTGGTAGATCAACAACTAGGTTCCCGGGGTTTCGGGGCTTTCGAGGGGCAGGGAGAGGGTTCTCGGTGTCCTCCACCTCTTCTTCCTCTTCCTTTAGTCACAAGCCGCAATGAAGTGAGGGGGGCCCTGGGGGGAAGTCAGGTGATCGGAGCTCGCCTTCGACACTTTCTTCCCTCCTGGGTCCAGATCACCTTGGACAAGTGGGTGCTCGAGAGAGTGCGGGAGGGCTACGCTTTGGAGTTTGCGTGTCCTGTCTCCATGCAAGGGTCTGCAGAAAGTGCTCGCAGTACGTTTGACGTTGGACCGCCTGGTTTATTTTATTTTTATTTTATTTATATTCTCTTATATACCGCGCTATTCTGCATCAGTGCGGTTTACATTGAACAAACTGAAATTACATTGAACAGGGCATTATAACTTGGAGATAACTATTTTACAGGGAACATGGGCTATGGAGGGTTAAGTGGCTTGCCCAAGACCACAAGGAGCATCTGTGGGACTAGAAACCTCAGTCCTTCTGGCCCAAGGTTTCTGTCCTCTAGTGGGATTTGAACCCCCGACCTTCCGGCCTGAAGTACCTTTCCCCAACCACTAGGCCACTCCTCCACTGGTTACCTTGGGGACGGTAGTGCCGGTCCCACTCGGTGTTGGGCGATATTCCATTTATTTCGTGGTGCCAAAGGAGGACGGGTCTCTTCGTCCCATTTTAGACCTCAAAGGCGTACATCGTTGTCTGCGGGTGCCCCATTTTCGCATGGAGACTCTGCGATCTGTCATAGTGGTGGTCCGCAAGGGCGAGTTCTTGATGTCCTTGGACTTTTCGGAGGCCTATCTGCAGATTCCCATTCGGGCGGCTCATCAAAGATTCCTGCAGTTCGCGCTTCCTTGGGGACATTATCAGTTCCGGGCGTTGCCGTTCGGTTTGGCCACAGCGCCTCGCGTCTTCACCAAGGTCATGGTGGTGGTGGTGGCGGCGGCGGCATTGTGGATGGAAGGCATTCTGGTTCATCCTTACCTCGACGATTGGTTGATTCGGGCAAAGTCCGAGAGCGAGAGTCAGCAAGCCACCAGCCGGGTGATGGAGCTTCTTCGGAGCCTCGGTTGGGTGATAAACGAGAAAAAGAGTCACTTAGTGCCGACTCAATCCCTCGAATACCTCAGGGTATGCTTCGACACCGCGGAAGGGCTAGTGTTCCTACCGGATTGCCGGGCACGAGGCCTGCGTTCTCTGATTTGTCAGTTCTTGAGCTTTCCAGCGCCGTCGGCTTGGTGGTACCTGCGCGTCTTAGAGATGATGGCGGCGACGCTGGAGGTGGTGCCATGGGCCAGGTTCCATATGCGCCCGCTTCAGAGGTCCCTCTTGCGACGTTTGTCGAATCAAACGGATTCGCTCAGCAAGCATCTGCCTTGCCCACGGGGGGTCCGCCTGTCCTTGCGCTGGTGGCTGAGCGCGAAGTCACTGCAGTTGGGGGTGTCTCTGGAGCAACCGGTCTGGTTGCCGGTGCTGACGGATGCCAGCCTGGAGGGCTGGGGAGCACACTGCGGATCGTTTCGCGCAGGGGACTTGGTCAGCCCTGGAAGCCTCTTGGTCGATCAACCGTCTCGAGCTGTGGGCGGTGATGCGGGCGCTGCAAGCGTTCGAATCTGTGGTGACGGGGCGCGCAGTGAGAGTTCTCTCGTACAATTCAGCGGCGGTGGCCTATCTCAATCGACAGGGCGGCACGGGCAGCAGAGCCCTGGAAGAGGAGTTGGATCTTCTGTTTCAGTGGGTGGAGTCCCGGCTCCTAGCTCTTTCGGCAGCACATATTGCAGGAAAAGACAACGTGATGGCAGATTTCCTCAGCAGAGTGCAGGTGGATGTGGGGGAGTGGGAGCTTCACCCGCAGATCTACGCTCAAATCGTGCGTCGGTGGGGGGCTCCGGTCATGGACCTCATGGCGACCTATCAGTCCGCGAAAACAAGTTGCTGCTTCAGCAGGCGGCGGGAGCGGATGTCCGAAGGCATCGACGCACTCATTTGGCCTTGGCCGGTCTCCGGTCTCCGGTCTCCTCTACGTCTTCCCTCCGTGGGCGTTGATCGGTTGGGTGATTCAACGCATCGAAGCACACCGCGGAAAGGTCCTGCTGGTGGCGCCTGATTGGCCCAGACGTCCTTGGTATGCGGATCTGGTTCGGCTTCTGGACGGGGTGGCGTGGCGTCTTCCTCCGTTGCCGGATCTCTTGCTTCAGGGGCCACTCCGGATGCCACAGGTGGATCGGTTCTTGCTTACGGTATGGCCATTGAGAGGGCTCGGTTAAGGAAGAAATGTTATTCCGCTTCGGTCATTGCCACGCTCCTTCGGGCAAGGAAGTTCTCTGTCTCTCACGTATGTGCGGATCTGGCGCATTTTTGAAGATTTGGTGTTCATGGCACGATATTCGGGCGGCAAAGGCTTCAGTGCCAGCCATCCTCAGTTTCTTGCAGGACGGTTTCGACAAAGGTCTTGCGGCCAGTTCCCTGAAGGTGCAATTAGCTCTCGCATGCTTCCGGGGCAAGGTCTTGGGGGTTCTCCAGGACCAAGCAGGAAGTCAGTCCTCACATATGGGTGACGTCGGCGCCGACGGAGCCCTCGCGGAGCAATTTTCCCCAGCTTTCAAAGAAAGCCTTTGGGAATTGCAGCGCGCATGCGCGGTCCTCTTCCCGCCCAAGGGTGCCATCTTGCTCAGTCTTCTTTTTTCCGTGGAGCCCTACAGACGTTGTCTGTGAATCCCCGCCGAAAAGTTGATTTTTTTTCTCTTTATTTCTCTTTTTTCTTCGGTTCGACGCCGGTTCTTTTCCCGCCCGGACTCGCGACGCCGGTTGCGAGTCCGTTCTTTATTTTTCGTTTTTTTGTCTTTCGTGACAGATTTCGCGCCTTTTTACTTTTTCACTGGCAGCCCGATCTTTCGACCTCGCAGGGGCCCTTTTTCCCCCGATGGCTGCCAGCGGCTTTAAAAAGTGTGACCTCTGTAAGAAACTCATGTCTCTTACAGACACGCACGACTTCTGCCTCCGCTGCCTCGGACCCGATCATGACCAGATGATCTGTGGTCCGTGTGGCAAAATGTCCTCTAAAGCGTTGAGGAGTCGGCAGCATCAGCGGGAACGTATCTTCTCTGACTCCGGCTGGGCTCGGACCTCGTCAGAGGCTTCGACGTCTCGGGACTCTGGTCCTGAGCATCGTCGGAGTTCCTCTGAAAGGGGGTCTCCTACCCGGGAACATCATCAGAAGAAGAAACCCGTGAGGGCGGGATCGGTGGACGCTCCTGGTTCCTCGAGGGCCAGGTCGCATAGCCCCGATTCCCGTCCCGGGTCCTCGGAGGTGGAGAGGCCTTCAAAACATCCTCGACTCGAGATGGACTTGCCCGCTCGCGTGAGTACTGTTGTCCTCATAGACTCGCCTCCGAAGGATCCGACGTCGGGGCCCGAGTCGGGGGCTGCTGGGTCTCCTGAGCTCGGACTCAGGTTGACGGCCTTGGAGAGCAGTCTGACTGCCTTCATGGACCAGCAGAGGGTATTGATCGCTGGCCTCGCCGGTGCTTCTGCCCTGACCGCCAGGATGTCGACCCCGGAGACCGAGCCGATCCTTGAGTCCATGAGGGCTCGAGTTGGTCCTCGGTTGCGGTCTCCTTCGGCCTCCCGTTCGGGACCGAGGTCGTCGACGCCGACTCCCTCGGCGTCTGGGCGGACGGCATCGATGCCCGCCCGACCGGAGCCACTCGACTCCTCCTCCGAGAAATCGGCCTGGGAATCCGAGGACGAAGAGTCACCTGGTTCCTTTCGGACTCGGTGTGTCCCATCAGACTCCCCCGAGTCCGAACCTCGGAGACGGTCCCCCCCGGAGGATACCCAGTTCTCGGACTTCGTGCGGGATATGGCCAAGGCCTTGGCCTTCCCCGCGGATCCCGAGGAGGAGCCTCGAGTCGAACTCGATGCCCTGCAATATGACTCTCCCCCGAAGGAGGCCTTTATTGTACCGGTTCCTCCGATGCTGGAACGACTTCTCTTCCGCATGTGGGAGAGCCCGGCGTCGTCGCCGGTGTTAAGCAAGCGGGTCGATTCCATTTATCGAGTCCGCAAGAGCCCCGGGTTCCAAAAGGCACAACTGCCACACCATTCCATGGTGGTGGAATCGGCCATGCATAGACTTAAGAGTCAAAAAATGCACTCCTCGGTGCCCCCCGGTAGGGAGGCCCGAAGCCTGGATGCCCTCGGTAGGAAGTGTTTCCAGGGCTCTATGCTTGCTTGTTGAGTCCAGACCTACCAGCTCTACATGGGCATGTATCTCCGAGACCTGGCTAAAGAAATTGCCGGGTTCTCTGCTGGTCTCTCCGACGAACCTTTGCAGAGGTTCCAAACCTTGTCAACTGGTATTCGAGAGTGCTCAAAGTTTATCTCTCGAGCAGCCTACGATGGTTTTGAGGCATCGGCTCGAGTAGCCACAGCCGGCATCGGTGGACGCCGCCAGGCTTGGCTTCAGACGTCCGACCTCGAGCCATGGGTGCAGGACAAGTTGGTCGATGTCCCCTGCAGAGGTGATAACCTCTTTGGCAAGCCCATGGGTGAGAAGGCTGCACAGATCGAGACCGAGACTCTCACCAGGACTCGTCTCTCCAGGAAGACCTCTGCCCCTTCTCAAAAGAAGAAGGGCTCGGGGAAAAAGCCCTTTTACCCGAGGAAGGCGGCTGCCTATAAATACTACCCTCGGTATCAGGCCTCACCAGCTCCCCCTCAGGGTAAGCAGGCCAAGGGACGGGGTAATGGGTCCCGTAGGCAGCAAGCCCCCAAGCCTGCACCACCGGCCCTGCTCAGCAGGGTGGGGGTTTTGACTTCATCAGCATAGCCTCTCCCCCTCAGCTGGTTCCTCTCAGCACAGGAGGCCGGCTGGTCCACTTTGCCCAAAGATGGTCCAACATCACCACAGATACCTGGGTGCTTCACATAGTTCGGAAGGGCTATCTTCTTCACTTTCACCAGGTACCTCCCTCCTATTTTCCAGGGGAGCCTCCGAGACTCCCTCTGCACAGGGACTTACTCCTTCAGGAGTTAGCGAGTCTCCTTCAGGAACAGGCTGTGGAACCGGTGCCCCACCACCTGAAAGGTCAGGGGTTTTACTCCAGGTACTTTCTGATACCAAAAAGAACAGGAGGCCTCAGACCTATCCTGGACTTGCGAAACCTCAACAAGTTCCTTGCAAAGGAAAAGTTCAAGATGCTTACCCTTGGAATCCTGCTGCCCTACCTCCAGCAGGGAGACTGGCTATGCTCCTTGGATCTAAAGGATGCGTATACGCATATCCTTATTCATCCAGACCACAGACAATATCTCAGGTTTGTGGTGGGGGGAAATCATTACCAGTACAGAGTACTGCCCTTTGGCTTGTCCTCCGCCCCCAGGGTGTTTACCAAATGCTTGGCAGTGGTGGCGGCCTATCTAAGACTTCAAGGCCTTTTTGTGTTTCCCTACGTGGACGACTGGCTCATCAGAGCCCAGTCTTCCCACGAAGCCATTCAAGCCACTCATCGCATTGTGACTCTACTCCAGCACTTGGGCTTTGTCATAAACTTCGCAAAGTCCACTTTGCTCCCCTCTCAAAACCTCGAATTCATAGGCGCCCGGTTGGACACTCTTCAGGCGCAGGCCTTCCTGCCTCTGGACAGGGCCCAAAGGCTCATGGATCTCGCCAGCCACTTTCACAGCGATTCCCTGGTCTCGGCCAGGCAATTTCTGAGACTGCTCGGCCATATGGCTTCCACAGTCCATGTGACCCCCAATGCCCGCCTGAACATGCGACCTGCTCAATGGTGCCTTCGCACACAATGGCATCAGGCCACTGGGAGCCTAGCGGACTCCGTACAGATCTCCGACCGACTGGTCTCTTCTCTGCAATGGTGGCTTCATCTGCCCAACCTAGTACTAGGAGTGACTTTTCAGCCCCCTCCACATTCTCAAGTCCTAACGACCGATGCTTCTCTCCTGGGTTGGGGAGCACACTGCCAAGGGACATGTACTCAGGGTCTCTGGACTCCTTGGGAATCTGCTCAACAGATAAACTTCCTGGAGCTCAGAGCCCATCCGCCTAGCGCTCAAAGCCTTCTCTCACCTGATTTCCCATCAGTCGGTGCTGATACAGACAGACAATCAGGTTGCAATGTTTTATGTGAACAAGCAAGGCAGGACAGGCTCCTTCCTTCTCTGTCAGGAGGCACAAAAACTATGCTCTTGGGCTGTCCACCACGGAATTATCCTCAAAGCTATCTATCTCCCAGGTCAAGAAAATTACCTGGCCGACAAGCTGAGCAGGATCCTCCAGCCGCACGAGTGGAGGCTGGATCCGATGGTGGTTCAGCGAATCTTTCTCAAGTGGGGCCTCCCCACCATGGATCTGTTTGCCAGTCCTCTGAACAGACAACTTCCCAGATTCTGCTCTCGACAACCGCATCCTCTCAGAGTAGCGGCGGATGCTTTTCTGATTCCATGGTCCACAGGCCTCTTATATGCCTTTCCTCCCATGCCGCTGGTGTCTCGGACACTCTTCAAGGTTCTCAGAGACAAAGCCTCGATGATCCTAGTGGCTCCCCGGTGGCCGAGACAACCTTGGTTCCTGCTTCTAATGCAGCTGGCGGTGGACACCCCTCTTCCTCTGGGGTTTCAGCCCGACCCTCTGTCACAGGATCAGGGGACTCTCCTGCACCCCAACCTCTGGTCCCTTCATCTGATGGCCTGACTGCTGAAAGGGTAGTCCTTGCTCCCCTCTGCCTACCTCCAGAGGTAGAGGAGGTCGTCTTGGCCTCCAGGCGGCCCTCCACCTGGAAGTCCTACGCTCTTCAGTGGCGTCGGTTCTCCGCCTGGTGTGCTCGGCAATCTCAAGATCCCTTCTCCTGTTCAGCATCAGTGGTCTTGCAGTACTTGCTTTCCCTCTCCAATCTTGGCCTTAAGTCCAACTCGGTCAAGGTCCACCTCAGTGCTCTTTCTGCGCATCACATGCCGGTGGATGGCAGACCTCTTTCTAGCCACCCTCTGGTGGCTCGTTTTCTCAGAGGCCTCCTTCTCCTTAAACCACCTTTGCGCCCCCCAGCCCCGGACTGGGATCTCAATGTGGTTTTACAGCGGATTACCTGTCCGCCTTTCGAACCTATGGCTACCTGTCCTCTTCGTTTTTTTCCTTGGAAAACCTTGTTCTTGGTAGCCCTCACTTCTGCTAGACGCGTTAGTGAACTGCAGGCCCTGGTGTCTGATCCTCCGTACACTAGGTTCTACAAGAACCGGGTAGTCCTACGGACTCACCCTAAGTTTCTTCCCAAAGTGGTTTCCCCCTTTCACATCAACCAGGAGGTGGTGCTTCCGACCTACTTTCCCAGGCCATACTCCAGCCGAGCTGAAATGGTCCTGCATACCCTGGACTGTAGAAGAGCGTTAACCTTCTACCTTGACCGTACGCGAGAGCACAGAAGGGCTGTTCAGCTCTTCGTCTCTTATGACCCCAATAAGTTGGGGCTCCCTGTCTCCAAGCGTACCCTGTCCATCTGGATTGCTGACTGTATCGCTTGGGCTTACGAGGCAGCCGGCATCTCGTTGGAAAGTCGAGTCACGGCCCATCGTGTTGGGGCGAAGGCTACGTCAGTGGCTTACCTCCGCTCTGTTCCATTGGCAGACATCTGCCGGGCCGCTACTTGGTCTTCAAGCCAGACTTTTGCGGCCCATTACTGCCTGGAGAGGGAGTCCCGCAGGGACAGTGCTTTCCGACAGGCAGTCCTCCGTAACCTCTTCGAGGTATAGGCAACTCCTACCCTCCATCCCGGGTGTTGGGCTACCGGTTGGAGATGTATTCAGAGAAGATTCCTTCCTTCTGGGCTGCTGAGCTTGAGGGAGCTCATTTTTGCGCTTAGGGTCTCCGGTAGCCTTAAGCTTGGGAGTCCCATATGTGAGGACTGACTTCCTGCTTGGCCCCGGAGAAAGCGTAGTTACTCACCTGTAACAGGTGTTCTCCAGGAGCAGCAGGAATCAGTCCTCACAACCCTCCCTCCTCCCCTTGGAGTTGTAGTTCTATGCTTTCGTTTTTTTGCTAATTTTTTGCTGTCTTTTAGCTATGTCATCTGACTGAGCAAGATGGCACCCTTGGGCGGGAAGAGGACCGCGCATGTGCGCTGCAATTCCCAAAGGCTTTCTTTGAAAGCTGGGGAAAATTGCTCCGCGAGGGCTTCGTCGGCGCCGACGTCACCCATATGTGAGGACTGATTCCTGCTGCTCCTGGAGAACACCTGTTACAGGTGAGTAACTACGCTTTCCCCTGGGGGCGCACTTTGATGTGCAGTGTTTTTTGAGAGCGGTGTTTCGGCTGCGGCCTGTTCGCAGGGTGACGGTTCCTCCGTGGGATTTGAATCTCGTGTTACAGGGTTTGGTTCGGAAGCCCTTTGAGCCGCTTCACCTGGCATCCCTTAAAGATTTGACACTGAAGACAGTGTTTTTGGTGGCCATTTGTTCGGCTAGGCGCATTTCTGAGTTGCAGGCACTATCGTGTAGGGAACCCTTCTTGTTCTTCTCTAAAGATAGACTAGTTTTGAGGCCTGTTTCATTTGAATCAGCCCGTTTTTCTTCCCGTTTTTCACTCTGTCGGGACGGACGCGACTGATAGTGGCTTGCATCGTCTCGATGTTTGTCGGGTGCTCCGACGATACTTGACGGTTTCGGAGCCTTACCGTAAAACGGATCGTCTCTTCGTTCTTTTTGGTGGTAAGCGGAAGGAGGAGGCTGCGGCGAAAGCTTCGATTGCCCGGTGGCTTAAAGAAGCTATTGCATCAGCGTATATATTGCAGGGCCGGGTGGTTCCCTTGGGTCTCCGGGCCCATTCTGCCAGAGCGCAGGCGGCGGCGTGGGCGGAGCACAGTTTGGTTCCGCCTGGAGATTTGCAGGGCGGCTACTTGGTTGTCGCTCCATGCTTTCAGTAAGCATTACCGTTTGGATGTGATGGCCTCTAAGGATTCTTGTTTTGGTTCTGCCGTTTTGCGCGCCGGTTGGCAGGATCCCTCCCGTTGAGTACTGCTCTGGTACTTCCTAGATGTGGAGGACTAAACTGGAGGACCGCTCAGGAAATAGAAATTACACTTACCTGGTAATTGTAGTTCCTGTAGGGTCCAGTTTAGTCCTCCTTCCCTCCCGATTGACTGCCTTTTTTTCGGTGCGGCGCGTTTCTACGCGGGTTGCGAGAGTGTGCTAAGTGTAGTTCTGTGATCCTCTCGGTTGGGGGGGATCTTCCACTCTCCTTTGGCGGTTTGTTCTTGTAGCCGCAACTGTGTCTCTTCCTTTGGTCCTTTCCGAGGCAGAGGCGATGTACAGGTTTCCGGCTCCCTCGTTTGGGGAGGGGGTCGGCTGTTTGCGGGGGGGGGGGGGGGGTGTCTTTATTGGGAATGTTTTAGATAAGCTTTTTATCTCATGTGTTGCTTCTATGAGTTTGCTTTGTTAATAGATCACTTGGGGGGCTGATGGGAGCTCCAGCAGCATACATCCAGACATGGAAAAGACTCTGATTGGTCCAGTCTCCTAGCTGCGGGAGGAGGTGCACTACCCAGATGTGGAGGACTAAACTGGACCCTACAGGAACTACAATTACCAGGTAAGTGTAATTTCTATTTTAGTAACTATATTGAATAGTTCTCTGGGTTTGTTTATTGCTTTCGTTATTAGTTTAGTGTGGTGGTGTTGGTCTCCGAATGATACGTTTGGATGATGAGCAGGTCTGATTAAGTGTGCTTCTCCATCTGTGCTCCAGTTTTCACAGGTTTCGCTTTAGATTTTAGGCTTGGTGTGTACGATAGGCTGTGGATTCAGTGGTGTGGTCTCACTACTGGTGAGAGGTGAAGTGGCAGAGGTTTGTATTGTGTTTATCCATTTGTTTATAGTGAGGTCAAAGTCTTGGTGGTCTTCATCAAGAGAAGGAGCACTTTGTCAATGAAAGATTTATCAAGGAGCTTCAATCGATGGCGGCATATATTGTGGGTGGTCTATGATATTAAGATAAGATATATGCAGGTAGGTGACAGTGTAGTGGTCTGACCATGGTATTTAGATGAGTAGCGGTTTGGGAATTGTGTGGGTTTCCAGAAATTGGTATTGGATGACTATGAGATCCAAGGTGTTTCCTTTGGTTTGTGTTGGGGCTTGGACCAGTTGAGTGAATTGGAGGTATCTCATGGCTTCCATGAAGGATTTAGTTGGCTTAGTGGAGCAGACAATAGATTTAGGTCACTAATTAGTGTGAGGTAGAAAGAGGGGTGTGCATATGTACTGGCTGTTTCTAGAATGGTCAATAGCTCATCGTGCTTTGCTGTAGGAGAGTGGTAGGTAACACATAGTGTAATCTAACTTTTTTTTTTTTTTTTTTTTTTTAGTTTTTTATTTTCAAACCACAGAAGTGTGTTTTGTTTATTTTTTTTAAACAAAATGCAACAATAATACTTTCCACAATACAGAAAATCCAACATCCCCCCACACAGGGTATACTTTGTATCGCAGGGTCTGTGTTTTCCCCTGTTAATGATACAAACTACCTCCCCCTCCCCCCTCCCGAGTTCCCCTCTCAGCTGCCTCCTTACACACTAACTCCCCCACCATCAATTATTTTGCAACAACGCTGTCCACTGAATGTATTTCCCCCAGACCATTAGGAATTTTTTCTGACTGGCCCTCTTGAGCGCTGTCAGTTTACTCATCAAATAAATCTGTGCCAACATTCCCTTGAACTCTGTTAATGTGGGAACCGCTGCCGTTTTCCATTTCCTAGCCAGCAAGATCCTCAATGCCATGCACCCCAAATCAATGAATACCCCCTCAACCTTAGTTAAAATAGGAGATTGCACACCCAATAAGGCTGTCTCCGGTCTTAGTTCCACCTCCCTCCCCAAATTCTCCCCCAATAGACCCATTACAGTTGCCCACATCTTATGCACCTCCCCACAGGTCCACCAGATATGCAGGTATGTGCCCTGTCCCTCACAGTTCCTCCAGCACTGGTCCGATACATATTCATATATTTTATGCAGTCTAACTGGCATCAAGTGCCATCTGTATAACACCTTATAGTTATTCTCAATTAAGTTGGTGGCTAGAATGCCTTTATACCTACTCGCATAAATATGTTCCCATATCTGGTCGTCCCACTGCACCCCCAGATCTGCTTCCCAGGCCTTCTGGTACCCCTCCCTCGTCCTCTCCCGTCCCATCATCTGATAGAAATTTGTCAGCACCCTTCTCTGCTGCCCCATCAAAAAGAACTTCTCTACTTCAGTAATATCCCTCCTTAACTCCAGGATAATCTTTTGTTGCAAGTAATGGCTTACTTGAATATAGCCGTATACATCTTTCTCATCCCGCTTATACTCCATCAGCTCATCAAACTCTTTTACGTTCTTCCCCTCCAGCAGCTGGCCCACCCTCTGCAATCCATGGGTTTCCCACCTTCCAAACACAGATTTTCCCACTGCTGGCAAGAACTCGGGATTCCCCCTAATGGGCAGTAGTCTAGAAATTCCACCATCACCCAGCCAAATACCTCTCCACTTATTCCATACCCTTAGTGAGCGTATTACATAAGGATTGCTACCTGGGAACTTTGATTTAATCTTCCATGGAATCCACACCCACTGCCTCACCTTTCCTTCTGTTAGTCCCTCAGATTCCATATGTACCCACTCTTTTGGAACTTCTGCATCCCATTCCACGGTAGCGCACATTTGTGCCGCTTCCCAATATTTCAACAGGTTCGGTACTGCCATCCCCCCAGATTCTTTCCGTTCCATCATTATGCGCGCGGCCACTCTATTTTTCTTCCCCCCTCCCACAAATTTCATAACCATTCGCTGCAGTCTAGCAATATAAGCCTTAGGGAACCCCAATCGGAAGATTCATAAAGAGTCATTTAGGCAGAGCCATCATTTTTATAGCTGCTACCCGCCCCATCCATGATAATTGTTTGTTGCCCCACTCGGCCAACTCTTTCTGTATGACGTTTTCAACCCTCACATAATTTTCTTTAAATAGATCGGCCTCTCTAGCTGTTAGGTAAATCCCCAGTTATCTGATACTATGCTTAGCCCACCGAAAAGGAAAGGATGCCTATCTCCAGGAACAAGCAGGAATGAGTCTTCACATATGGGTACGTTGGTACCGACGGAGCCTGCGCGGGAACGCTCCCCAGCGTCCAATCAGAAAGCTTTTGGGAGCATCACTCGGCGCCTGTGTGCTGCCTTTCCGCCTTTCCAACTGTCTCTCCTCAGTTTTCGTTTTTCCGCGGAGCCGGCAGGATGTCGTCCTGTCACCGCAGAAAATTGTTTTCTTTAATTTTTTCAATTCTTGTTTTCTTGTGGTCGCGGCTGTTTTCCCGCTGCCACTGGTACCGCCGGTGGGGTTTTTTCTTTTCTTTTTCTCAAACTTAGGGAGAGTTTCCCTCAGTTTTTGTCTTAAACTTTTTGGGCCTATAAGGCCTCTCCATCATGGAGCCTTCTTCTCCTAAGAAGTGCCTTCACTGTGGAAATACCGTTTTCTTTTTAGACTCCAATAACTGGTGTCTAACCTGTTTGGGCCCTGACCCCTTTTCCCCTGAACCGTCAGGCTACAATGCTGTGAGAAGAGATTCTCTATTTCGAGTTACCCTCGATACCGTTTTCCCTCCCTGTGTCAGGGCACCGGCCATTTCTTCTCTACAGGATCAGGTAACCCACAAACAGTCTGTTAAGACTAGCCAATCCTTGAGTGGTATGTCTCATGCTAAGCATGCTGACGGCCCCGGCCTTGCCCTCAAGAACCCATTGGCATTAAAACCCTGGCGGGAGTCTTCGGGCTCCAAAGCATTTCAGGGGTTTCAGGTTGTTCCTGGGGCTCACCCCTCACAGAACATACCTGAGCCATGCACGGGGGTGGCATCCGCTTCGAGCGGTACCGATAACCCGGCATCGGCACTGGTGTTGAGCGATTCACTCCTCACCAGGGATCGTCATCTGATGTACTCGGTGCCTTCGGGACCGATCGATACCCAGGTTGACTTTCCAGTATCGGCAGCTCCGTCGATACGATCCCTGACACCGGTACCATCTAGACATGCATCGATAGATTCGCTTCCTTCGATGCCAAGTCTAGAATCGATATCTAGTCTGGAAGACTGGGTACCGACATGTCTCGGAACCGACACGCACCGATTCCAGATGCGCAGTACCGAGGATATTCACCGAGACTTTCGAGTTTCCTCGGTACCGTTTGAGCAGCCTCCGCTGACTGCTTCGGCGATTCCAGCACAGCTACCGGTATCGGTATCAATGTCGGTACCGGCAGTATCATCGGGACCAGCTCCTTCCATGCTTTTTTCACCTGGATCGCTCCTTTCTATACCTAGTTTGGAGTCGATACCTGGCATGGATGATACACTACTGACTCTCTCAACTCATAACTGCCAGTTCCAGTGTCCATCCATTACAAATCCTGTTCTGCACCGGACAGGTACATCCTTCGGTGCCCAGGCTGCCTTTTCAGGTTTAACCTGTCCAGGGATGGTTCCCATCGGAGATCCTTTTCAGAAATTTCTCCTTGACATGGCAACCTTCCTTAATATTCCTATCCCTGGCTATGAGTTTTCTCAGGATTTTTCTGCAGAAAGGAAAATATAATGCTTCCTTTACATCACTCTCTGCAGAATCTTCTTCTGAGGGTATGGGAAAAACCTTTAAGGGTTTCTTCACCTCCTACAGCAACTGATCTTCTGTATCAGGTGCCCCCCTCTCCAGGATTTCAAAAGCCTCAACTTCCCCATCATTCCATTGTAGTGGAATCAGCAATGAGGAAGGTAAAAAGCAAGAAAAAACATTCTTCTTTCCCGCCATGGCGTGCATCTAGAACACTAGATGCCTTTGGACGTCAAACATTCCAAACATCTGTGCTGGCAACAAGGATTCTCTCATATATTTTCTATATGAGTCTATCCCTTCAGGAGATCACAAAGAGATTATCTCTTTTGACTCCTTTTTCTATCAGAGCCCAAGGCTGCAGACTATTCCTTACTTCTTAGTCAGCCAAAATATCTCTTGGTTTCTTTCTCGTGCTTCCCTAGACTCTTTTGAGTCTGTTAGCAGAACTTCTGCTATAGCCATAGGAGCACGTCGTAAAGCCTGGCTCCAAGCCTCAGACTTGAGTAGATGGGCACAACAAAGACTGAGTAATACTCCTTGTACTGGAGAAAATCTCTTCAATAAGGAGTCCTTACGTCAGGTTGCTCATTGCTCCACTGACTTTCCTGTTTCTGAGGGCCATCCTAAGCCCTCTCCTTCCTCAGCAGGTTTTCCTCTTCTCCTGCCCATCATTCGGTTGTTCCCAAGCAGGGGAAGTCTCGCCCTGGTCTGAAGAATCCAAACTCTAGCCAGTCTGAATAAACACAGTAACCATAGGTTTCTGATTAATCTTTTTATAACTACACTTAATTCCTTTTCAGCAGAAGTTTTTCACTGTTTTTCCATTCAAAACTCTGCTCAGGGATTCCTATTCTCAGGAAATCCATTTACTCTTCACTATGCTGAACTGTCAGGCTATTCATGTCTATAAGTTACAGAGTTTTCCACTTCTTCCTGACTAGAAGAGAGGTTTAGCAACTATCACATGATAGTTTCTCTGTACCAGCATGAATTTTTTCCTCAAGGGACTTAAGATGTGGTAAGTCCTTCTTCAGCTTCTATCTCTACCCTCTTCGCCAGGGTTTCCCCTGTAAGAGTGGTACCATACCATTGAAAGACTTTTCTTGTCTTTCTTTTCACTGTAGAGTTTCTTCTCCTGAGTAAACTCCCTTCTTTATCTAGGCAGCTCTGCAGACAGACAGCTTGCTCTCTTTGTTCAGTCTGTTCTCTCTGTTGACACAGACCGACTCTCTCTGTTGTCCTATTCAGTAGCTGCCCATGCAGGAGTCCAGTGCTTGACTACTGGTACTTTTCCACAAGTCCCAGTCTTGTCTTCCACCACTCCTGTCTGGCCTTAGTAGTGATTCCAAGAAAGTTTTCTACATCTTTCTTGGATAATCTTTTTCACTACAGGCTTCTTACACTGTCTTCTACCCTTGCCATCTCCAATCCCTGGATTTGGCAACGTAGTGGACGTGGCTGTCAGTTTTCTCCATCAGCCAGTTCTACATCCCAGTTCTCCTGCATAATGCTCTCTGCAATCCTACTGAGAAGCTTTCCACTATGGGTCCTTGCTAGAGAGCATAGAGTTTTCTCTAATGGCTATCCATCATGGTTGAAAAATGCTTCCTCAGTCATCCCCTATGACTGTGAGGGTTCTTCATACCCTGCTATCTTCTTTTAAAAAAAAAAAAGGGGGGAAAAGGACATAAGCCTTCTCCATGTGAAAGTCTGAGTTATCCCATTCCTTAGGGAATATACTCCTTTTTTTTTTTTTTTTTTTTTTTTTTTTTTTTAGCTTGTCCTCATGGTATCCTAACACTTCAAGGACAGCACATATTAATCTGAAAAACGCATGATACCTCCTTTGTCCCTCACGTAGGTCAACCTGGTATCTCATCCTATGCGTTTCTGTCCTTTTACCATGCTGAAGTTCCACAGGACTCCGGACTTGCTGTTTACAGACTGATATTATCCTCTGTTTTTTCACATAACCATCCTGGTAATTCACTGGATAGCATTCCTTTACCATCATCTCTGGGGGAATAGATTCCCTATATATATTCTCAAGTAGGTTTCACCTCCTTGTTCGTAGATGAATCTTTTCCCTTCACATCTCCATGTGAATGTCCTGATATGCATAGCTCTGTCTGCTTACTGCAGGCATCTATCTTTAGACATATATATTCAGGTATATATATCTCTCTATCGGTCATTTTTAAAGTAGGAACCGATTGCGCATCGTGTCCGCAAGATCTGTCAAGTGACGTCCGTTCAAGGTCAGCCACTCTTGGCCAGTCTCTCACTACGCCGCCATTATGTTTCATGTCTCTGCCAGTGTTGGTTGTATGGTTATACCACTTCGTTTGTTGCCATGTCAATCAGTAATCCCTCCGATTGTGAAGTGCGCTCGGTTATCCGTTTGTTAAATGCAAAACAAGTTCGTCCAGCTTAAATTCACCGGCAGCTTGTTGAAGTGTATGGGGAAGGTGTAATGAATGATGTTTAAGGAAGGAAGGACAAATGTTCATGATGAAGAACGATCTGGACGGCCTACTGACACATACAACAAAAATGCTTTTAAAAGTGGCTTATATCTGCATCCTCCTAACAATCATAATTAACCTAACACTAAGTCTTAACATTAAAAACTACCAGACAATTCCAATCATACATACACCAAATCGGAACAACTTCCATATTAGTCATTATTCCCCACACAATCAGACTAAAATAAACTACCACAGACTCATCCAAATAAAACAAATTAATCTACAACATACCACACAGCTTAACCACCATCACAAGTCTACATCTTTATCATGCACCCTTATAAATGCCCGATCATTGAAAAATAAAATCCCTATAATTAATGATCTACTCGCTGACTCAAAACCAGATATTCTATGCATAACAGAGACTTGGCTCACAGATACAGATACAGTTCTCCTAAATCAACTGCACAACTCAAACTATGATATCTCCTACTCACATAGAACCAACAAAAAAGGTGGTGTATTGATTATGACAAATAAAAACCTAAAAGCCAAAAAAATACTAGCTAATTCAAACAACAACATGGACACGTTCATAATAAAAATAGATCACCTCAGAATCTGTTTAATTTATAGACCCCCCAACCAAAATGCTGATAGCCTCCAATCATTAATTGAACTCCTCAACTTATCTTCAGAACAGAGTCCTCTAATTGTCCTAGGTGATTTCAACCTTCCCTCACTACCAACGAATGATTCTAACCTCTTTCTTGAAACAATTCAAGATCTCGAATACCATCAAGTAATAAACATACCTACCCACACCAAGGGTGGTACCCTTGATCTAGTACTACTACCTAACTTATGCTTTAAACTGTTTAATCCAGACTCTATAGAATGCGCTCAAATACCGTGGTCTGATCATCACCTTATCAAACTAAATCTCAATTACAATACCAACGACACCATAAAACACAAAAGAAATGACCATACAATTAAATTTAAAAAATTTAACGAAACTGAATTTCTGGATGCCACAATCCCTCTCCTTGATCCTTCTCCAACAACCCTGGATGAAGCAGTCAAAAACTGGCATACTACCATAAACAATGCAGCCCAAATACATCAAGCTAATAAAAAATCAACCCACTCAAAAACCAAGGGCACCCCATGGTTTAATAGCACTTTAAAACAAATGAAAAGAGAGCTAAGAAAACTAGAACATAAATGGCGCAAAACCAAATCCACTATTGAGAAAGAAATATACTACAACCACCTCAAAAACTATAAAGATGCCATAGATAACTCAAAGAAAAATTACTATGCTACAATCCTATCAAAATCATATAACAGACCAAGAGAACTATTTTCCATAATTACCAACCTAACAACCAACCCTCAAGATTCTAACAAGGAAATCACTGACATCTCTGCACAAACTCTAGCCAATTATTATCAAAACAAATCAAAACACTCACCAATGACCTTAGATCCTATCTACAAACCTCTCCATATGCTAAATGAATGGCCAGAATTTTACCCTTTATCCAAAATATCATTAAAGAATATCATTATCAATCTTAACACCACAACATCCTATCTAGACCCTTGTCCAGTAACCTGGATAAAAAACACACTACCAACACTTCTTTCATTCATACTTCCTATGGTCAATTTATCATTACTCCAAGGTTACCTCCCACCCACCCTTAAACAAGTACAAATCAGACCAATCCTGAAGAATAATACACTTGACAAAACCTCCCCAAAATCTTACCGACCTATCTCAAGTATACCATTCTTAGCAAAAGTCATCGAAAAAACTGTACAAATACAAACACAAGAATTTCTTGACTCATCCTACCCGCTAGATGACCAACAATATGGATTTCGCCCCAAGCATGGAGTTGAAACACTCCTGACTGTTTTTACCGATACACTACTAAGAGGAATAGACAACCACAAAAAAGCTTTTATCCTCTTATTTATTGACATATCAGCCGCTTTCGATAGTGTTAACCATTCAATAATGCTTAACTACTTAAGACACATAGGAATATACTCTACAGTTCACAAATGGTTCACCTCTTATCTGAGCAATAGAACGCAAAATGTTAGAATAAGCAATCAAACTTCTGAATCATATAAATTTGAAACAGGATTACCACAAGGCTCAGCGCTTTCAGCTCTACTATTTAATATATACATAAAACCAGTTTGCAATATCTTTAAGAAATATGGTGTACTCTATCATCTATATGCAGATGATATTATGATGTACATCCCATTCACTATCCCTAACATACCGTTGCAACTCCTTTCGGATTGTTTTAATGAAATAACATTATGGCTAAATGCCCACAATCTCCTAATAAACCATTCAAAAACTGAAGTGCTAATAGTCACCAAAAACCAAGATTATACCCCACCAACACATATAACACTTCAAAACCAAGAAATTAAAATAAAGAATGAAGTGAGATACTTAGGAGTCATTTTAGACAAACATCTCACTCTAGATACCCATATCAGAAATACCACAAAGAAAATTTACTACAAACTTAAAATACTTAAACAACTTAGACCTCTTATTTACATACATGATTTTATCAGTATAATCCAAGCCACTATAACCCCCCACTTTGATTTTGCGAACCTTATATTAGGTACATCAAAACAAAACATCAAAAGACTGCAACTCGCACAAAACTCAGCAGCTAGGATAATAACAAAAACACACTCTCATCAACATATAACACCAATTCTAGCATCCCTTCACTGGCTCCCAATTCAAAACCGAATAACATATAAAACACTAATAACAGTATTTAAATCACTATTTGATTTGACACCATCTACTTTAAGTAACTTAATTACCAAAGAACATCCAAAACCTACTCAAAGAAAAAATCAACTAAACAAACTTAAAACCCCCATAGATTTCATAAAAACAAATAAATCAACAAACAGAGCGTTCTCACATGCAGCCCCAACAGCCTGGAATTCCCTCCCTGTTGAACTAAGAATATTAACAGAGATTAATGAATTCCGAAAAAAAACTGAAAACACACCTCTTCACAATGCACTACAACACTATAGAACAGCCATCAAAAGAATTAGACAAAGGCTAAACAGTTTTATCTACATCTCACTATAACAGAAAAGAAAACCTGCCCTATCTGCATCTGTACTACTCATAATGATTATATCCCACATAACTTGTATATGTATTTAATAATATAATGTTAGTGTACATAATGTATATAGTGTTGCACTGTTCAGTGCTATCTGTTCAACATTTGTTTACTGTACATTGGTTATAGTTATATGACGTTATATGTAAAACAAATCCATGATTTGTTGCCTGTTATTTGTGAACCGCAGCTGATCTTAGGAAGCTGCGGTATATAAGAGATTGTTAAATAAATAAAATAAATAAAATAAAAATACTGTCATGAATGAAGACCTGACACAAGAGGTTGATGAGGAAATTCACCAAAACAGGTGCTTCACTATAGACGAGCTGCATCAGACATTTCCACAAGTTTCAAGATCAGTAGTTTATCACATTGTTACTGACAAACTGCACTACAAAAAAATGTGTGCGAGATGGGTGCCAAAAATGCTGGACGAACTTGTTTTGCATTAAAACCGGATAACTGAGCGCACTTCACAATCGGAGGGATTACTGATTGACATGGCGACAAACGAAGCAGTACAACCATACAACCAACACTGGCAGAGACGTGAAACGTAATGGCGGCACAGTGAGAGACTGGCCAAGAGTGGCTGACCTTGAACGGACGTCACTTGACAGATCGTGCGGACACGATGCACAATCTGTTCTTACTTTAAAAATGACCCTCGTGTCGTATATATATGTCTGTCAGCTAAGTGTGCATATGCTATGCCCTTTAGATCTTATTATAGATACATATATATACATATATGGGTATATAGATATATATCTGTCCAGATACTTATCTCCTGACTGTCTATGCTCAAAGGTTTTTACCTTCCTGTATGTTTCTGACAGTGGGCCTGCACAGCTTCATACTGTTATACAGTATGTTTCGGATAGTTTGCACACAACCACTGCTGTGGAACTGACAGCCCTACCGTATCCTAGGTTTACGTATCCCTGAAGCTCCATGCCCCAATATCTTCCTACCTCTCACCAGTTAGGAAAGACATGGTGGATCTTCAGTGGATTTCAGATTCAATTCCTCAAACATCTGTCCTTTCTTGGGAGTATGGGGTTCTTCTCATACCCTTTCCTCCCTCAAGGACTAGGTCTGTTTGTCCAGATCGATCAGTCTTCCTCTTTTGCTCCTACCTCTGAATTCTTCTGTAGCCAAAAGAGTTTTCAGCTTTCCATGAAGCTTCCCACTGAAGACCTGCCGTGTTTGTGTTACCCTAATTGAATCCTGGGGTCACCTCTCACTTCCAGATGTTGACCTCCACCTTCACTCCAGTGAGGTCACCTTGAACATTATTCTACTGGATCCCCAGTAGACTCCATCAGCCTCTCTACTTCCTGCAATCCAGTAGGTGAGCGTCATATGGTGATTGATCATTTCATATTATGGTGATTGTTCATTTCAATATATCTTTTGATAATGATCATACATACATGGACTCCTTGAGGGTAGTCCTTTCTTAGGTTAGCTGTTTTTTCTGCAGCTCCTCTCTATGCAACTTCTGCCCTCCATCCTCAGGATGCCTGGCCATATGAGATGTAGCATGTTTTCAATCTTCAACATGTTATGGCTCCAGGCATCTTAACTTGGGAGTCCCCCATATGTGAAGACTCATTCCTGCTTGTTCCTGGAGATAGCACAGTTACTTACCTGTAACAGGTGATCTCTGGGAACAGCAGGAATAAGTCTTCACAACCCGCCCACCTCCCCTAGGAGTTGTATTTTTATATCTATCTTTCCTTTCCTCTCTCTCTCTTTGTCTCAGCTATGAAACTCAACTGAGGAGAGACAGTTGGAAAGGCGGGAAGGCAGCATGCAGGCGCTGAGGGATGCTCTCAAAAGCTTTCTGATTGGACGCTGGGGAGCGTTCCCGCGCAGGCTCCGTCGGTACCGACGTACCCATATGTGAAGACTTATTCCTGCTGTTCCCAAAGATCACCTGTTACAGGTAAGTAACTGTGCTTTATTGTTGCTTGTTCTACCCCCCCCCTGCCGAAATATTCAGGTTTTCCGACTTAGTGTCGTTCACTTTAAAGCCCGAATGTGCCCCGAACTCTCTTAGTACTCTAGTTAATTCCTGGAGGGATTCGCTTGGCTTAGTTAACATGAATAACAAATCATCCGCAAACAGGGATACCTTACATTCCAGAGTCCCCCATTTTACCCCATGAATCCCCGTACACGCCCTCACCCTTTGGGCAACAGCTCCATGGACAGAACAAACAGCAGTGGGGATGAAGGGCACTCCTGCCGTGTACCTCTAGACAAGGCAAACTGCCTGGAGTATTCCCCATTGATGCGAATCCTATCCAAGGGCTGCTCATAGATGGCTTTAACCCACCTTAAATAACCTCCGGTAATCCCCATTCGTTCTAATACTCTAAATAAAAAGGGCCATGAGACACGAACAAATGCCTTTTTGGCATCTATGGTCAGTAAAATCATCGGCTCATCCCCCCTTCTCCCTTTCCATACTGCTTTTAACACCTTCCTCATATTGTCTACCGTGTGTTGCCCCAGGACAAAACCCGATTGATTTTCATGCACTAATCGCGGTAAAAACCAGAGTAACCGATATTTTGGTATTTTGGTAAATATCTTAAAATCTGTACTCAAAAGGGAAATGGGCCGGTAGGATCCAGATACATTCAAATCCTTTCCGGCCTTAGGCAATACCGTAATCCCTGCCATCCTCAACATCTCAAATAGGTTCATTTTCCTTAAACGCATTGAATAATCTCGTCAGGAGACCACAAACTACATCGCTAAAAGTCTTATAAAACTTGTTAGTAAAACCCATCCATCCCCGGAGCCTTATTGGCCGGGAGCCCCTTGATCGCCTCCTCCACTTCTCTCTCCTCTATGGGCTTTGAAAGCTGTTCTGATTCTTCCCCTGTTAAACATGGTAAGGGCACCTGTAGGTAGTGATCCAACTGCTCACCCGTCTTATTGAGCTCCTCCGTATATAACTGCGTATAGAAATCCACAAAACTCTGCTGAATTTGCTCTCCACCTGTCTCGCTTCCTTCCCTTTAGCATCCCGTATTTTAGTTATAAAATTTCTACTTTTATGCTGTGTCAGCCTCTGCGCCAACAACCTACTCTGTTTATTTCCCAGTTCAAAAAATTGTTTTAAAATATCCTGCGCATGTTTAATCTCGCCTAATTCAAGGTTATTTAATTCCCTCCTTACCCTATTTAGTTCCTGCCCTATCCCACTCTCCCCCCTCTCGTACCAGTAACCCTTCCAATTCCTTGATCTTCCGCCTTAGATCCTCTTTGTGGCGTTCCCTCTGCTTTTTCATATGGGCCCCTATAGAAATCAAATCCCCTCGTATAACTGCCTTAAGACATTCCCAGAGAATCCCAATCTTACACCCCTCAATATCATTGGTTTCCAAAAATTGTTTAATTTTCCCTCGGATTTGCTGCGTTACTTCCCTGTTCTCTAAGATTGACTCATTTAACATCCACAACCTCTGCCTTCTCCTCTCCTCCCCCAATCTCACTTCAACCCACAGGGGCGCATGGTTGGACCACGTCCGCTCCCCAATCTCACAGTCAGCCACTTTCTCCATTAATGGTTTGGATACCCAGATCATATCTATCCTAGAGAAGGATTGGTGCACCGGAGAGTAGAAAGTATATACCTTCTCCCTCCCCCTCATTTCCCTCCACACATCCACCATTCCCAAATTTTTACCGAGCTCCCTCAGGCACCTCCTCCCTGATGCGTTCCCCACCCCTTCCCCGTAGAGTTATCCAGGCTGGGATTGAGTGTTAAATTAAAATCCCCCCCATAAGTATTTGGCCCTCAGTTATATGCTCCACCAAACCATGCAGACCTTCATAAAATCTCCCGTGACCTGCATTTTGCCCATACACATTTATCAAGGTATATCTTTGTTCATTAATCCGCAGTTTCACAATAAGATATCTGCCCTCTTTATCCCTATGCACCACACAATCGGAGAAATGTATTCTCTCATTCATCAAAATCCCCCCCCTTTCTTTAATTCCACCCTATTTGAGGCAAATCATTGCACTGGAAATTGTTTATGCGCCACCCGCCATTCATCGCATTTTTTCAGGTGCGTCTCCTGTACAAATATTATGTCACCCTTCACTCTGTTGATCTCCTTGAACATGCGCTGCCTCTTCACTGGGGAATTTAAACCTCTCACATTCATGGACATTATTTTAATGCATTCCATGTAACCATTCCCCCCAACCCCCCCTTCCCTTCGCTATCCAGGAACCCAGTTACCCCCCTTCCCCTTCTCTACCCTCCCCCCTCCCCCCTTCCCCTTCTCTACCCTCCAGCTCCCTCTCCATCCTACTTCCTTGAGGCATGAATCATCACCGCTCAGGAAGCCTTCAACCTCCTTTATATTTACCCCTATGTCCAACTCCCCGAATTAGTCATCATCCGGGGGGAGAGAAAAGAGGGAACACCCCACCCTTACCTTCACCTCTTGTCCCATAGCCCCCCTCCTCCTCCCCCCCTCCTCTCCCCCCTCCCACTTGCACCCAAAACTTGCAACCCCTCGCAACAGCTCTTAACAAGTTTCAACAATCTGATGCACTATACTTAATACAATTCAGCAGAAGTACAACAGTGCAAAAAGTTTTTTTTTTTTTTTTTTTTTTTTTTTAATCAGCAAAAGCTCATGTCCCGCTCTCATCCATCGCCTCCTCCGGACCTGTTCTGCCTTTGCTGGCGCAACCTGGATCCCCCTGCAGCGCTCTCCTCCATTCGCTGCTTTTCAACTGTCGTCTCGGCTCTTTATCAATCCTTTGAGGCGCCTCCGGCAATTCAGACCATCTGCTTCCTTCAGCGCCACGACGGCCTCTGCAATGGTCTTAACATATGACCCTCGATACAGAATTGTAATCCAAATGGGAAGAGCCATTTATACCTAATGGATATCTCCCGCAGTAGTTTTGTAACACCTGCCATTTCCCGGCGCTTTCTCATCATGATAGCTGATACGTCTGTATAGAGCTCAATGCGTTGATTCTCCCACCTGAAATCCTTAAGCTTCCTCGCCGCCTCCACCACTGCGCATTTAGTAGCATACTCATGAAAACGGGCAATGATATCTCTGGAGTACCCATCACGTTTTGGGCCTAATGCTCTATGTGCTCAGTCCATTGTCCAACACACGTGGGAGCCCTCATGGTCTGCTTCCTCCAGCATATGCTTGCAAATGCGCACCACCAGGCTGCCACAATCTGCAGACTCCCTAGACTCCGAGACCCCTCTCAGCCGGATATTCGCCCTGCGCGATCTGTTTTCCAAGTCCTCAGCTTGGGACCACAGCTCTTCCGCTTCCACTTCCATATTATCCATCCTCTCCTGTAACTTAAGTAACGCCGTGTCTTGCAATTCCACCTTTCCCTCCAACTCTTCCACTCTCTGGCCCACCTCTCGGATGTCCGCCTTCAGCTCATCCACCCAAGACTGAGCCTCCGTTTTAAAATTGGCTAGATCCTGCCTGAGGGTGCCGAACCAGCTCTTTATCTCCCCTCTCAGGACCTCCACCTCGCCCCTCTGCAGGCTTTCTCCCTCATTGCTTTATTCATTTCCTCCGCATTACCAGCACTCACCGCCGCCATCTTGTTTTTCCCGCCAGTGCTCCCTGCAGCATTCTTATACGCGTACCCTTTCAGGTCTGCCACACTTTTCTTCATCTCCTCTCATTCCCGCACAATTGCCACCTTCTCCGGGCTGATTTCTACTTTCCGTTTTGGGGCGTTTTTGGGCTAATGTCTCCTCACTTCCACGGAGCTCCGCTTTCACACGGCTTCTCCATTCGGTGACGTCATTTCCTCCACATAGTGTAATCTTTTTGTTGAGATTGTTATGAGATCCAGACTGTCTGTGGAGATGGCTTGTGTTTGCTTGAACAATGTGTTTTCTTGCCAGGGTGCAAATGTTGCCGCCCCTGTGGTCAGAACGAGAGCGATTGACGCTGTCATAATCGGGTAGTTTCAGCTGATTGATGAGGATGGTGTCTGTATTAGAGAACCAGGATTCTGTTATGCATAGTATGTCTGTTGTCGATTTATGTAGTGGTTGAGGAAATGGATATTGGATATTGTTTCTTGCGGGGCAGACATTTATTAAGGTGCATTTTAGATTGTGTATGGTTTTTGAGTGTTTTTCCTGAGCAAGATGTTTCTGGAGAGGGATATATAGCAGTCAGGAGTTGTTTTTTTTGTCTTGTTCTATGTAGTAGGCAAGTTTGGTATAGTGAGCCAAGGCGACTGATTACTGGGATGGTGCTGTGGTTAGGGGTGTGCCTTGAGCCTTGCTGGATAGAGCAGTTAGTATAAGGATGCAAATGGATAGGAGAAGGATACTGTGCAAGTCGGACATTGTGGTGGTACAGTTTCTGTTTTTCAGTTTGGTCATTCACCTCGGTTTTGTTTGGAATCTGGATTCTAGTGAGGATAGTTAATCTTGTAGGTCGATCCAAGGACAACTGTGTTGGCCTAATACAGATGTTAAAGCTGTAACTTGTAGTTTTCCGGATCCTGCCCAAGGGCACACCTGGAGACGCTGCTGGTTTAAATGGAGGTGCTTTGGTGCTTGAATGGTCCTAATTGGTATTGCGGAGGTGATCGGGGAGGGGCACTCCTTCCTGCTCACCTCCCCGATGCTGATTCACTTTCTCCTGCGGAATGACCAGGTCGTCACCATAGAGCTGGGCTAGGCAGGCCTCATGGGACAGTTCCTGGTTCTCCTGTCGCAGCTTCTTCCTCTCTGCCTCAAAATCCAGAATCTCCTGCTGCTCCCCTTTCTCCTCCAGTTCCTGCTGGGCATGGCACAATCTGGCTCTAGTATCAGCAAGCTGCACGTTGAGATGCTGCCATGATTCACAATTTGGAGGCAGAGATAGGCTTCGTCACCAGTGAAGGAGGGGGGTCTTTACTGGGCATTAAAGGTCTGCTTCCAACTCAAATACTCTTCTGCACAGTGAAGGGGGAGCACTGATGAGCTGAAGAGCTAAACTCTTTAAAAACAAAACAAAAAAACATCCAGACAATTTAGACGACATTCTGACTAACGCAGCTACTTTACAAAGTTGTAGAATCCTAAAATTTAGATGGTTAGCAATCCTAAACTGAGCCCTCAGCACATTTGACACATCTGGCTCTGCTTCCTTCCCAGGGCCTATCACGAACACCACCTTCCAGCAACAGAAGCGCCGACTGTACATGTAGACCTCACCCAATGGATTGTACAGGAATCAAATTGACTACATCTGTGGAAGACAATGATGGAAAAGCTCAATAACATCAACAAAGACCAGACCTCGAGCTGACTGTGGCACAGATCACCAACTTCTAGTATGCAAACTCAAGCTAGAGTTGAGAGAGAGCAAGCCAATCATGAATGTAGCAAAATATGACCGTGAGAATATACCGCTGAAATTTTAGATTGATTTGCAAAATTGACTTGCTGCTTTGGATACAAATGCAGAATTCCAGAAGAGTTATTGGATGGCATCAAGAAGGGTGGTGTTGGAAGAAAGCGAGAGATCGCTGCAAAAGATGAAAAACCAAAAACGACCAAAATGGATGACTAAAGAAACTCTGAAAATTGTCCAGAATCATAGAGAAGCTAAAGCCAGAGGAGAAAGAGGCAATCACAGAACTCAGTAGATTTCCACCGTGCAGCAAGACAAAACAAGGAGAACTACGATGGTGCATGCAAGGAAATAATCAGAAACTATTAGAGGAAAAACAAGATCAGCTTATCTAAAGCTATGAGAGTTAAAGAAATTGTAATGCTACAAGATGCTTAGGGATTCATGTTGAATGATGCTGAGAAGATCCAGAAAAAGTAGAAAGAATATACAGAGGAGTCATACGATAAAGATCAAGTGGACCAACAGCCGT
This sequence comes from Ichthyophis bannanicus, assembly GCA_033557465.1. Classification (NCBI taxonomy): domain Eukaryota; kingdom Metazoa; phylum Chordata; class Amphibia; order Gymnophiona; family Ichthyophiidae; genus Ichthyophis; species Ichthyophis bannanicus. The sequence goes on from CM066033.1 coordinate 161,595,028, forward strand.
TTCAGCCTGTACCTTATGATAGGGACTGTTGGTGATGAAAAGTCAAAGCAGCATTGAAAGCCTTATCAAAGAACAAAGCGATGGCAGTCCTATTGAAGTATTAAAGCAATCGGATGCAGCTGTTACCATACTTACAAGGCTGTGCCAGGAAATTTGGAAGACAAATTCATGGCTAACTGAGTGGAAAAGATCTGTGTTTATACCAGTACTGAAGAAAGGTGATCCAACTGACTGGAAATTATTGCACAATCACTTTGATCCCACATGCCAGCAAGATTATACTCGAGATCAACCATACCTGGAACTAGAACTGCCAGAAGTGAATGCAGGGTTCAAGAAAGGGCAAGGAAAGACATCATCGCGGATGTGAGATGAATCCTTGAAAAGACAAAAGAATACCAAAAAGAGATCCATATGTGTGGTGACTACACACATATGGATCTCTGTAACTATGTAAACCATGATAAACTCTGGGCCACATTAAGAAGCATGGGTATACCAGAACACCTGATAGTTCTTTTACTCAACCTTTATGCTGATCAAGAAGCAACAGTTCAAATGAAACTAGGAGAAACAGAATGGTTTAAAATCAGCAAAGGTGTACAACAAGGCTGCATACTTCCCCCTACCTGTTTAATTTATATGTAGAATAAAGCATCCAGAGAAGCAGGACTATATGAAGATGACCGAAGTGTGAAGATTGGTGGAAGACTCAACAACCTTCACTATGCTGATACCACATTACTAGCTGAAAATGAAGATCTGAAACATTTGCTTTTCAAGATCAAAGAACATAGTCTTAAAATGGACCTGCACCTTAAACGTTAAGACAAAGATCCTGACAACTGGCAAAATCAATAAGTTCATCATTGAGGAGAAGAAATTGATATAGTTGACAACTTTAACCTACTTGGATCAACAATCAAAGAAAAGGACAAGTAGTCAAGCAATCAGACAGCGTATTGCTATTGGCAGAATGACTATGAAGGCCTAGACAAGATTCTCAAGAGCAGAGATCTCTCTCCATACAAAGATTTGATTTTTTTCAAGCCATGGTGTTTTCAATAACGTCATATGGATGCGAAAGTTGGAATCTGAAAGATACAGGAAGAAAATTGATGCCTTTGAATTATGGTATTGGTGACAAATACTGTATATATTATGGACTGCCTGAAGAACAAACCAGTCTGTACTAGAGATCACACCTAAGCTTTCCTCAGGAGCTCAGATGACGAGACTTCGACTTTCATACTTCGGACACATCGTGCAAAGAGAGATTGTTGGAGAAAGACATAATGCTTGGCAAGGTAGAAGGTCAGTATAAAAGAGGAAGGCAGTCAATGAGATGGATTGATACAATAACAGCAGCTGTGGGTGCCACTCTATCAATGAGCTTCCTGACTGAAGACCGAACACAATTTAGGTCAGCTATCCAGAGAGTCGCCGTAAGTCGACACAGACTTAATGGCACACAACAACAGGAAAAACCAATGGGAAAAGCATGCAGAGCACAGCTTATGAAATTCTATCCAACCCCTTTACTTTTGTGTGTTGGGTTTTTTTTTTTTGTTTTTTGGATTTCTAAACATGTTTGTATGGCTGCATACATTTTTTTGTGTAAATACATGCAAATGTATGTCTCTGTATACAATGGTGTGTGTTTATTTATACCTGTATTCTCTGTAATTGTCATGGTGCAAGAAGATGAGAAGGGGGGTTGTTTGAAAGGGGACATTTCATAATTGCTGTGTTACTTTGTATCTGTGTTTTGTTGCAGCTGTTGGAACTGCTTTTCTCCTAGGAATGCATTAGGAGTGGTGGGGCAGCTTTTTCTCTTCCCATCTCCCACCATATGCAGAAACTTTGTTCCTACAGTAAGGGAATTTCCCCCAGCTTCTCATCTCCTTTCCTGTGACTAGAGCAACCTTCTAGTGTTCTGCCTCCACAGCCTTCCCATTGGCTTTATCCTAACCACAGTCTCTGCTGCTAATTACACAGGAAACAGGCAAGGCAAGTTTACTCAGAGAAGAGGATTGGAGATCTGTGGTTAGTGTGTTAAACTGCGATAAGTGTCCAGACATTGTTAGGATAAAATAAAAGTAAGTAGGATCCTGGAAAAAGCCAGACAGTTGTCAATCCTAAGCACATCTGGCAGAACCCCCCCTAAACTTCAGATCCTAGGTACGTTCCTAACTTACAAAGTAATGTGTATCGTTGAGTCGGTGCTGATTCCTGGAAACCCGTGGCCCCTGGTTTTTCTTGAACAAAAATGTCTAAAATCACTCTACTGCTATATAAAAGAAATACACGTCAGGTACTGACAGCTATATATGGGAAAGGAGAAAAAAGTCTCAGAATCCAATGAGGTACAATAACTAATGCTTCAGAAACATGAAGCATACCTCCCAGAACATCACAGGCTTTAAAAACAAACAAACAAAAAAAAACCACCTCCTTTCATCACTTAAATTATCCTTCTCAAATCAATGATCAATTTTCACAATCCACAAGATAGGCCGTAGAGCAAACGCACAGTAGCAAGGGAAATGCACCCAATGCCGCACATTGGCCGCCAAAGCATTTCGCTGGAAAAAGCTTCAAGGGGATACCCCTGCCCATACAGTGCTCAATAACTACGAGAGAAAAACAACCAAAATCAAACTCAGAAAAGTCAGTACCCGCAAAACCCAATCTCTAACCCCCCCCCCCCCCAACAGCAAAACGGAAAAATACATACCAATTCAAACTGGCACCATGAATCCAAACATACATACCACCAACACAGCAATGAATGTTGCTGAAAAAACGCCGCACATGCATTGTATTGAATGGGGAGAGACCATGACATCACCCAGAACTACGGCAGGGAATCTCCTCCTCATTCAGCACAGCAAACCCGCAAATGAAAAACAAGCCCCCACAAAACACCAATACATAAGACACATGTCCCACTAAAAAAACGAGACCATGCCGATCCAAACCACAAGAGGAAACCCATGTTCCACCGCAACACAACAGCCAACCACAGTACTGGCTCACAAACAGACATTCCAGTCTGGCTGTGCATTGAGCCCTCCTGGAGAGACTGTCCTTAACTGAAAAAATCCATTTCTGTTCACACAATAAAAGATGTTCATCTCTACTCCAATTCCCATACCCGTTATGCACCTGTTCATTGCAAAAACAGCGCAAATCAGTGAACAGATGACCCAAATCCAGACAATGTTGAACTAAAGGTGCTTCCCCCCGCCGACACTTCAACCTGCTATTATGCTCCTGAAGCCGCAACTTAAAGGACCTCAGTCTTGCCCACATACGCTGGGCCACAGGGACAGCGAATAAAATATACTGCATAACTCGATGTGCATGTGGTGGTGTAACGGATCACATACCGGCAATCATTGTAGGTAAAAGAACTAACGTTCTCAGATACCTCACAGGTGGCATAACTGCCGCACACCACATGTCCAGCAGAAATGGTAAACCGCTGAACCTGAGGACTCAAAAGTTCCTTTAAATTGCGATTCTGGGTCCAGACACACCGTGGTTTCTTGCCCTGCAAACCTGGAACAACCTGGGTAACCCGAAAATACTTCCAAATAATCCTTAAACAGTCATGGGGAAGGAGACAGTACCCTGTTGGATTGGAAATTAGCCTAAAGACAAGGAACAAATTAGGACTAAAAGATTAGTCTTCCATATACAAAAGTGTCTGTAGTGGAATGCCCCAAGAGTCTGTATTGGGACTGTGCTATTCAACATATTTATGAATGATCTGGAGAATGGAGCAATGATTGATGTAATACTATGTGTGGATAATGCACAAATTATTCAGATATTAAAACACCCAGAGAATTGTGAGGAATCATAGAAGGATCTTGTGAGACTAGGAGCCAGATCTTAAATGGAAGATTGAATCTAATTTGGTAAGTGCAAAGTGATGCACATAGGAAAACTATCTCAACTACAGGTACAACGTTCTGGTGACCAGGTGCTTTGTCTGCCAAAAAGGTAGATGGACTTCTAGAGATTATTCAGAAAGAGAGCACACAACTGAAAATATCAGTCTCCATGTAGGTCCTTGATGTGTCTATACCTTGAATATTGCAAGCAGTTTCTCAAAAAGGATATAGCAGAACTAGAAAAAGTTTCAGATAGGCCAACAGAAATAAAAGGGATGTTCTTTATTGTCCTGATGAAACACCTCTCTTAAAAATAGCCAAAAAGTATAGGGCTTTATATCCTAGAAAGGAGATGACTGGTCTTCATTATAAAGCATATGCGGACAGACTGAAGGATCTTAATATGTACACCTTAGAGGAAAGGCGGGATAGAGGTGATATGATTGAGATGTTTAAATACCTCTGTGGCGTAAATGTTCAGGGAGAGAGCCTCTTTCAATTGAAAGCAAGTTCTGCTATGAGGGGACATGGGATGAGGGTGAAGGGAGATAGATTCAGGAGTGATTATGCGGAAATATTTCTTTACGGAAAGAGTAGTGGATCCGTGGAATAGTCTCCAAGTGGAGGTGGTAGAGATGAGGACAGTAACTGAATTCAAAAAAGCATGGGACAAACACAGAGGATCTCTAAAGGTAAAAAGGGGACTGTTGTAATTGTTATGGAAGGACAGACTAGATAGGCCATGTGGTCTTTTTCTGTCGTCATATTTCTATGTTTCTGTGAGAGAGGATATAATAGAATTGTATAAATCCATAAGTGGGATGGGACAGTTGAATAGGTAGCTTTGACAAAATTTTGGACTGATTTAGGAGCCAGGTGACAATTTTAGGAGCTAGCACTTTTGACCTCCTTGTGCCCCTCTCTTCTTGATTCTCTCATGCTGATCTCATGAGACCAGTGCCAGAGTTCTACACAGTGTCATCTTCAGATAACAGCTATAGCTTCAGATAGCAAGTGGATGTATGGTGCAACGGTGGTGTGCCAGTCTGTGCATGGGGTGTGGTGGTGGGTGCCTTTGTGTGGGAAGATGTATTATAACTATTTGATAAACTGGAGAGTAGCAAACCACCTGGACCAGATAGTATATGTCCGAGGGTGTTGAAAGAACTGAAATATGAGATTGCAGACCTACTGTGAACTATCATAAAAAAACATCTAATACCTGAAGATTGGAGGATGGCCAATGTAGTACCAATTTTTACAAAGGGTTCCAGGGGTGATCCGGGGAACTACAGACCGGTGAGCCTGACGTCAGTACTGGGAAAAATGGTAGAAACCATCATAAAGAACAAAATTACTGAACATGTAGTTAGTCATGGCTTAATGGGAGACAGCCAACATGGCGTTAGCCAAGGAAGGTCTTGTCTTACTAATCTGTTATGATTTTTTTTTTTGAAGGTGTGAATAAACAGGTAGACAAAGGTGAATCGGTTGATAGTGTATCTGGATTTTCAGAAAACCTTTGACAAGGTCCCTCATAAGACTCTTGGTGAAATTAAAGAGTCATGGAATAGGAGGCAGTGCACTATTATGGATGAGGGAACTGGTTAAAAGATAGAAAGCAGAAGGTAGGGCTAAATGGCCAATTTTCCCAGTGGAGAAAGGTGAATAGTGGAGTACCTCAGGGATCTGTGCTGTCTGCTGCTTTTTAACATATTTGTAAATGACCTGGAAATGGGAATAATGAGTGAGATAATCAAATTTGCAGATAAAACAAAGTTATTCAAAGTTGTTAAAACCCAAGAGGATTGTGAAAAATTGCAAGAGGACCTTGATAAATTGGAAGACTGGATGTTTGAATGGCAGATGACATTTAATTGTGGACAAGTGCAAAGTTATGCACCTAGGAAAGAACAACCCAAACTATGGTTACACGATGCAAGGTTCCACATTAGAAACTACCACCCAGGAAAATGATTTAGGCGTCATTGTGGATAACATGTTGAAACCCTCTGCCCAGTGTGCAGTGGCAGCCAAGAAAGCAAATAGAATGCTAGGAATTATGGAATGGAGAATAAAACAAAGGATGATATAATGTTTCTGTATTCCATGGTGCAACCGCACCTTGAATATTGTGTGCAATTCTGGTCGCTGTACCTTAAAAAGGATATAGTAGTGTTAGAAAAGGTACAGAGGACTTTGGCTAAGATGGCGGCGTAAGACTCCGCTTGGTGGGATGCTCCCTCCGAACCCAATACAAATAAAGGGGAAGACAACCCAGGAACTGCAGCAGGTATAATGGAAAACGGAGGAGAGTGTTGTAAGGGGATGTACTGAGAGTTGTGGAGCCAAACACTCACCGGCGACTCCGTCAAAGCAAGAAACACGGTATGGGCTGAACCTTGAAGGATCTGCCCCCTGTTGACTGATCTAGCCTGCCTCATTCTCGGGAGCCTCTGGTAAATTCGGGGCACTGCGTATGGAGACCCTGGCAAGAAAACCCCACGTGCTCTGGGATGACCCAGCGAGCAAGTGAAGTATTCACCTGAAGAGATTTAATTATTCCACTGCTAAAATGCAATCTCGCAGTGTAACAGGAGGCAGAATAGCTGTGAAATGTCTTCGCGGAAGGGCAGTCCAAGAATAACAAGATAGCGGGGACCAACATAAGGAGAGACTTACTAGGAGAGAGTAAAGTGAAAGCAAAACCCCACGGTAGCCATATAATTAAAACTTGCACCTTTGTAAATTCCTGGAGACAGCAACAAGTGAATTTCAGACACCATTGACCACATGGAAATGGAATGCAGGATGGCACGCAGGAGGGCTCAGGCGCCATGGGAGAGGTAGATTCCAGTTCCTTATCGTCACTCCAGTCCAGTCCCTTTACTTCTGGGTTACGCAACCCTTCCAGCAGCTTGGAGGCTGAGTCCAACCTTTTTGGGGATGGAGCGGTATAAATACCACTGGGACCACCCACCAACTCCAGTATTCTCAGCCTCCAAGCAGCTGGAGGGTTCCGTAAGCCTAGGGCTTACTGGAGTCTTCCCTTTTATTTAGATCATTTAAATTTTCACTTTTATTTCTTATTTGACTGATTTCTTTACGTTTAGTTTTTAGCAGGTCCTGCACCTTTAATTCCTCCTGCCTGCTCTCTCCCCCCCCCCCCCCCCCCCCCCCCCCGGCCGGCACGGGCGTCGGAGGTGTTTTCCTGCAGGCAGCAGCGAAGAGAATTTTTTTTTGCTGATCTCCTCTGCTGTGTTCACGGCTAGCTCCTGCACAATTTCACCCGGACCTACCCTGCCTCACGCCGAAGCCCTACTGGTGGCTGAGTGCTTGAGGCAACGCCGCAATTCTATTCCCACCGCCGGACCCGTCCCGGAGTAGAAGGACGCGGAGGCGAGCTCCGGGTCTCCCGTTTACCTGCGGGGCAGCAGTCTCAAGCGGCGATCTTCGTTTAGAAGAGTGGTTCCCACCTCCGGGCTGCTTTCGGGGTGGAGATCCGCCGGCCCGGAGGACAGACTCGCGGTCCCCCGTTCAGGTCTCCACGTGGTGAGGCCTACCACATGTGGAGCCAACGGGCAGTGATCGCTGAGCCGGGCCCAGCTAACAACAGAAGCCATAATCGCAAGTACATTGGTTAACTTCAGTTTTAAAGCAATTTCATTTGAGTTTATTTGATTTCATTTGTTTTTTATTTGTAATGTTGAATTTAGCTTAACAAGAACAAAGGGGCTGTTAGTTTCCCTGTTCTGGGGAACTATTGATCTACTGGAGGAGAGAGCACACAGCGCGCGCACACACACACACACACACACACACACACTCACACTCACACTCACACTCACTCACACACACTCACACACACTCACACACACTCACACACACTCACACACACTCACACACACTCACACACACTCACACACACTCACACACACTCACACACACTCACACACACTCACACACACTCGGTCCATTTAAGAGTGTTCAGCCTCTGTTAGGAGGTTCTGGAATTCTGTGCTGTACAGTTTTTGGTGCTTAGGGCTACTGCGAAGCCTCGGAGTAAGAAGGGCTTCTGTAGCTGCGGCACACGCAGGGGCACTTCCTCGGAGGCAGGGATCTGCAGGGGTTGTGCTGCAGTGGCTGCCTCCGTGGAACAAGAAATTAACTTGGCCATGACACAGCCTTCTCAGGGGAGGGGGGTCCCAGTTCCCTCCCTCTACATCCTCGGATTTACCCACTCCTCCTCTGCCCCTTTCGCCCCCCCCCCCCGCAGGTGCAGGGGGGGGGGCTGGAGATTTTTTCTCCCCTGACTTCATCCTCTTACTTGTGCTCAGAGGGAGACAGACGAACCCCCCCCCCCCCCCAAGAACCGCTTATATCATCTGAATTGATAGTGGTGTACTGGGCAATGTGCTGCTTGAGACACCGGGAGACCTTGCGACCCTCGCAAGCGGGGAAGAGAAGTTCTTTGGCTTCCATAGCTTGATTCCCATATAAACAGCAAGCTTAGCATATTAAACTTTGAAGAAAGGGCACCACCTATTTATTATTTTTATTTATTTACATTCTCTTATATACCGCGCTATTTTGCATCAGTGCGGTTTACATTGAACAAACTGAAATTACATTGAACAGGGCATTATAACTTGGAGGTAACTATTTTACAGGGAGATACCTGGAACTGCAGCTAATACATATTTAAAAAGGGGATATCTTTGTTTCAAGTCCTGGAAAGCAACCAGAGGAGAAATAATATAGTGTGCCCCCACATCTAGATCACTGTAAGGGACAGACATAGCAGCCAACAAGTCAACCTAGGCCAGCGATGGCGAACCTATGGCACGCGTGCCAGCTGTGGCACGCGAAGGCCTTGCAGCTGGCACGCGGGAAGGTCCGCCATCGAAAAAAAAAACAACAACCCTGTCTGCTGCCGTTGTCGGGGCCGCCGCGGCAGAATCGAGCGTGCCGCGGGGCCCCCCTGTACCCACCGGCAGAGCCTGTCCTCCCCGTAGCAGCTCTCTCTTTGGAGCTGCAGTCAGACTCGCCGGCTTGCAGAGCGCGAAGGGAAGAGTTTCCCTTTCGCGACTCTGTTAAGCCCGCGGGGGCTGATGGGAACTTCCCATCAGCCCCCGCGGGCTTAACAGAGCAGCGAGGGAACTCTTCCCTCGCGCTCGGCAAGCCGGCGCGGTGCCTGCAGCTCCAAAGAGAGAGCTGCTACGGGGAGGACAGGCTCTGCCGGTGGGTACAGGGGGGCCCCGCGGCACGCTCGATTCTGCCGCGGCGGCCCCGACAGCGGCAGCAAACAGGTTTTCTTTTTTTTTTTTAATTTTCCCTGGGCTGGGCTGGGCTGGGCTGGGCTGGGGGGGGGGGGGGGGGGTTAGGAGTGGTGCTGGGCTGGGCTGGGGGCTTAGGAGTGGTGATGGGCTGGGCTGGGCTGGGGGGGGGTTAGGAGTGGTGATGGGCTGGGCTGGGTGGGGGGGGGGTTAGGAGTGGTGATGGGCTGGGCTGGGCTGGGCTGGGCTGGGGGGGGGGGGGGTTAGGAGTGGTGATGGGCTGGGCTGGGCTGGGGGGGGGGTTAGGAGTGGTGATGGGCTGGGCTGGGCTGGGGGGGGGGTTAGGAGTGGTGATTGGCTGGGCTGGGCTGGGGGGGGTTAGGAGTAGTGATGGGCTGGGCTGGGGGGTGTTAGGAGTAGTGATGGGCTGGGGTGGGGGGGTTAGGAGTGGTGATGGGCACTGGGCTGGGGGGTTAGGATTGGTGATGGACACTGGGCTGGCTGGGGGGGTTAGGGGTGGTGATGGGCACTGGGCTGGATGGGGGGGTTAGGAGTGGTGATGGGCGCTGGGCTGGGGGGGTAGGAGTGGTGATGGGCACTGGGGGGGTTAGGAGTGGTGATAGGCGCTGGGGGGGCTTAAACTAAAAATTGAGTGATGGGGGATTAGGACTGGGAGTGGGCTGATGGGGAGGTTAGGACTGGAAATGGGCTGGTGGGATTAGGACTGGGAGTGAGCTATGGGGGGCTAGGACTGGTAATGGGTTGGGGGGTTGCTAGGACTGGAAATGGGCTGAGTGGAAGGGGGCTTGAACTGCAAATAGCTGTTGGGGATGGGGCTTGGAATGGAAATGGGCTGAGGGGAAGTGGGGGGCTTGAACTGCAAATAGCTGATGGGGACGGGGCTTGGAATGGAAATGGGCTGAGGGGAAGTGGGGGGCTTGAAGAAGGGAATGGATGCTGGGTGAGACTGGAACTAGAAGGGAGCTGATGTTGGGGGAGGATTAGAATGGGATGGGGCTGGGAGAGTAAAATGGAGAGGGGAAAAATATTTTGTGTAGGAGGGATGAAAAATCTACAATTGGCCAGGTATTGGGAGAGTAATTGGGGATTGAGGATGGAGGGGTAAAATTTGTGTGGATGAAATAGAAATGAGGAAAGAGCAAAAGGAGAAAGATTAGTATGTTAAAGCAGATGTAGAGAGAGAGAGAATGGAAAAAAAAACTAGAAGAGAGAGAAGAAAGGACAAATGGACAGCAGACGATGGAGAGTTAGCAGAAAACATGAAGAAACCAGAAGAAAATGGCTGGACCAATTGCAACTGAAAAAAAATGCACAAAAGGTAGAACGATATCTCTTTATTTTGAATTTATTAACTGGAATATGTCAGCTCTGGGAAATGTGCATCATTAACATCTGCGCTTTGTTTGGTACAAGAGGAAACTCCTATTTGACGTTGCCACTTGTTCTCTTTCCCCAGTATTCACTGAAATGTATTGGTTTAATATTTGCAGTGTTGCCTTTTGATAGGTAGGGTATGGTGCTTTGTGAGTCCTGGTAATGCTGTCAGGATACGGCGGGTTTGCTATGGGTTCTAAATGGGCAGCGTTTGTAGTAGTTCCTAATGTGCCTGGCGGTTGGCACTGGATTATAGTAATGTAGAAATCTTTTAGTCTTTCTTTATCCATACACTCATTAAGAGACATGTTTACTAAAAGTTAGTGTATGGTAACATTATGCAAATATTTATGCAAATAAGACCACTTATGCAAATGACGTGCTGGCACTTTGAGGAAATTCTTTGGTTTTGTGCGGCAGTTTGGGCACTCGGGCTCAAAAAGGTTAGCCATCACTGACCTAGGCAGTCTTGGGGAGAAAATGCCCAAAACCATTAAACCCAAAACCAGTACCTCAAAAAAAGATCTATATATGGCAAAACTAAAAATGACAGTGAAAACGGAGACAGCCTCACAGCTTCCCTCACCCTCTTCATCAGCTGCGCGTGCCACGGAAGAAGATATGCAAGGGGAAAACACTATGCTTCTCAAAGTACTTAAAGAAATCCAGGCTTCCAAAGCAGATCATGAACACAGTGTTAAATAAGATCAAGGAAAAATTTGTGGCTCTGGGGAGAATGAATGGAGCAAGCAGAGGGAAGAATCGGCTGTGTTGAGGACAAACAGTTGGCTCATACGGGAGACATTGCAAAGCTCTATAAATTTGAGGACTATGAAAACAGACAGGAGGTCTAACTTAAGAATTTTTGGGATCCCTGAAGTGACCAAAGACCAGAATCCAATAAACTTCATCCAAGGACTGCTGCGGGAGTATTTCCCAGGCTCTGGAAATCAAAATCGAAAGGGTGCATAGAGAGCTGCCAGATAAAAAAAATTCACGTCCGAGGGTGTTTATAGTAAAGATGCTGCGCTTCCAGTACAGAGAATTGATAATTAAGGCAGGGTTATAAACTACCAGAACTAGAAAGCTCCTAAAATGCCAGGATATACTAAATGAGAAGGGTTACAAAGCAGCGGTCTGGTACTCAGCTAAACTAACTTTCGTGGAGGCAGGAGTTGGCAAATTTTTTACATCCACTGAAGCAGCACAGCACCACATCACTGGGAAACCACTCGGTCCTCGAAGACCAAACAACCGGAGAGAGGCATTGGAACATGGGGAAACCAGGCCCTCGCACCAAATATCACAGGGACACAGGCAGACCACACAGGAGGAGAGAACGAACGGGGTTGAGACGGTGCTGGATTCTGAAACAGCTAATGCAAAAGGAATGGAAGTACATGCAGACAGAAATTCTGAAGAAGGCTGATGAAATATGAGCAGGTGATAATTAAAATATAGAAAAATGGATCTTATAGGGACCTACACAAACATTTTAAGTCAAGGGCAGGATGTATTAAATGAAAGCTTAAGGGGAAAGAATCAGAAGACTCCTACCGTGTAACAAAATAGAAAATAAAAATATAAGGAAGAAGCCTTTATAAGAAAAAGGAAAAAGGAGAGGAGGGAGGTGAATTTGAAAGGAATAGTTAAAAAGTTTAATGGTGATACACTGTTTAATTGCAATAAATGTTAAAACCAAGTGGAGTTAATGAATACTGTAACTGAGGGTAAATGTGCTGACAGAAAAGTTGAAGAAAAGAGAAACTACCATATCCTGGATGGGAGGAATTTAATATTAGCACCCTAAATGTCAAAGGGATACGTCGTCCCTGTAAGAGGTGAAGAGTCCTAAACATCTTAAATAGAACTAATGTAGATATAGCATTTCTGCAAGAAACACACATAACTGAAAGTAAACAAAAAAATCTAAAAGCCCAGGGCTACGAACAAATGTTTTGCTTGGCCTTCAACTAAAAAACAAAACAGGGAGTAACTATATTAGTCTACAAAAGAATCCTCTTTGTAAAATATGAAGTAGGAAGGGATGTATGATCTGGATAACAGACGAAAAGGTAATTTTTTTTTTCACAAACGTCTGGAGGAGTTTGCTAAAGTCAGAAAAGGAGAATGGATAGTGGGAGGAGACATGAATTGTGTTATGGGCAAACCAGACCGATCAAATTACACCGCACAACTGCACAGCCGAGAGGGCTGGGAACTCAGAGCAAGTGCTAAGCGCTGGAGTTTAGTAGATTTTGTGGAGAGAGAATGGGGAGAATTAAAGAATTTGCATACTGTGCACCCGGAATAGATACATATGCCAGACTAGACTACGTTCTAATGAATAGAGTCTGATTAAGGGCGTACGACAAAATAAAAATACACCCAATTGAATTGGCAGATCATGCACTGGTGGAGTGTAGGTGGTACCTGAAAGGACAGAGGGCAAGGGCAGATTGGACTGGATGGAGAACTAACACACTTCTCTTCCGACAAGAAGTGTTAGTCAACAGACTAAAAAAGGAGTGGTACTGTCTTGAAGTACTAGAAAGGGGGACTGTTACTTCTGGAGAGAAATCTGCAACTGTGAGTATATACTTCTGGTAATTTTCTAAAAAGAATTCTTTGTATTAAAGCTACTTAATCTGTGAACCCACTGTTTTTTGTTGGATCAGTTAGGGCCTAGTAGCAGCAATTAAAGTTTGAATCTAACACACACAAGAGAGCTTTCTGGTTACATTTGGAACCCAGCAGAGAGCTTGTAGTGTACATTTAATAGTCACTCAGGGCCTAGCATCAGAAAAGTACTTTTAGTTTTAAAACACAGAAGAGAGATTTCTGGTTAAATTTAGTACCCAGCAGAGAGCTTGTAGTTTAAATTTCATAAAAAGTTAGAGCCTAGCAGCAGCTAAGAGCTACAATTTAAATCAAATCAGAATTTAGCTTACCTCACCAGCACAACACAGGGTACTGTGTAGCAGCCCTCTTTTAATAAGTGTTATTTCCCTCCCCACACCCACCCACCCCTGGGATAATCATAGCTTTATAGGTACTTACACATCTTAAAAGACAGGAGGTGCTTTCAGGTGAAGCTCATTACCCAAATCAGTCATACACTAAGGACCTGAGATTAATTAAGCTTCAGGTGAACAAGGTATATTAAACGTATTAGGTACAGTTTTATTGGTATAAATATCCATAGCAACCCCTAGTCAGTAAGAACTTAAAGATCTAGACACAAACTTAAAACTAAGATGCAGACAGCAGTCCATCAGTGGGATGGGGGCTTTCCAGTCTTTTGCATTGAGTGTCACATGTATGATTTTCTCCCAGTTGGTGAGAGGTCTTACATGTGCACTAGGTGTAAGGAGCTCTTTGCTCTCAGGGAACAAGTCCATTCTCTAGAGGCTAAAGTAGCAGACTTGGAAAACATAAGACAGACAGAGAGGTACATAGACGAGACCTACAGGGATATAGTCCTGAAGTCCCACCTCCAGTCTGGCAGCACCCCTGTTGCCATGGAGGAGAGAGGTCATATGACAGGAGAGCATCACCCTGATGTGGCAGGAAGTGATTCTGTAACTAGGAGCTGTCCTCCAGGTGATGTAAAACCCTCTCGCACCGAGGAAGTTTCTCCAGGGCCATGTGCCCATGAGGGAAGGGTTAGGACGGCCGTTATAGTTGGTGATTCGATCATTAGGCATGTAGATAGCTGGGTGGCTGGTGGACGTGAGGATCGCCTGGTAACATGCCTGCCTGGTGCGAAGGTAGCGGACCTCACGCACCACCTAGATAAGGTCTTAGATAGTGCTGGGGAGGAGTCTGCTGTCTTGGTACATGTAGGTACCAATGACATAGGAAAATGTGGTAGGGAGGTTCTGGAGGCAAAATTTAGGCTTTTAGGTAGGAAGTTGAAATCCAGAACTTCCATGGTAGCATTCTCCGAAATGCTTCCTGTTCCACGCGCAGGACCCAAAAGGCAGGCAGAGCTCCGGAGTCTCAATGCGTGGATGAGACAATGGTGCAGAGATGAGTGTTTTGGATTTGTTAGGAACTGGGGAACATTCTGGGGAAAGGAGGGGCTCTTCCGAAGGGATGGGCTTCACCTTAACCGGGATGGAACCAGGCTGCTGGCATTAACCGTTAAAAAGGAGATAGAGCAGCTTTTAAACTAGATATTAGGGGAAAGCAGACAGTCGCCCAAGAGCGGATGGTTTGGAAGAATGTATCCTTGAAGGATACTACCAAAAGCAGAGAGGTTCCACAAAAGAGTAAAGTAGCCCAAATGCCCTCAAGTATGGAGCAGACAGAGCTTAAAGATCCCAATTTACCCATGTCTAACAATAGCCAAATTAACATGAATAAAATACATTCTCTAAAATGCTTGTATGCAAATGCTAGTCTAAAGAATAAGATGGGAGAGTTAGAATATATAGCACTAAATGAAAGGTTAGATATGATTGGAATATCAGAGACATGGTGGAAGGAGGACAACCAGTGGGACACTGTGATACCTGGGTACAAACTATATCGTAATGATAGAGCTGATCAAATTGGTGGAGGGGTTGCGCTCTATGTTAGAGAGGGCATTGACTCAAAGGATTAAAGTTTTGCAGGAAACAAAATCTGCTGTAGAATCTATATGGATTAAAATTCCATATAAAAGGGGGAAGGCAATGGCAGTGGGGGTGTACTATCGAGCACCTGGCCAGAATGACCAAATGGATGATGAAATGCTCAAAGAAATCAAGGGAGCTAACAAACGTTACAGCGCAGTAATAATAATGGGTGATTTCAATTACCCCGGTATCGACTGGGTCAGTGTCACGTCAGGACATGCTAGGGAGATAAAGTTCCTAGATGAAATAAATGACTGCTTCTTGGAGCAGCTGGTTCATGAACCGACCAGAGGGGAAGCCATATTAGACCTAGTCCTTAGTGGAACACCAGATCTAGTGCAAGAGATAAGGGTGTTGGGGCCACTTGGCAATAGTGATCATAGCATGATTGCCTTTGATTTAATTAGTGGAGGAGGGATAGTAAGGAAATCCACAGTACTACCTTTTAACTTTCGAAAGGGAGACTATGATAAAATGAGGAAAACAGTTAAGAAAAAACTAAAAGGAGTAGTTGCAAAGGTTAAAGACGTACATCAAGCTTGGGTGGTGGTGAAAAATACTATCTTGGAAGCCCAGACCAGCTGTATTCCATGCTTTAAGAAAAGTGGAAGGAAGTCCAAAAAACTGCCAGCGTGGTTTAAAGGTGAGGTCAGAGAGGCTGTTGCCAAAAAAGCATCTTTCAGGAAATGGAAAAAAGAGCCAAACGACGAAACCTGGAAACAGCACAAGCACTGGCAAGTCAAATGCAAGGCATTGATAAGGCAGGCAAAGAGAGAATTTGAGAAGAACCTTGCTGCGGAAGCAAAAATGCGAAATAAAGACCTTTTCAAGTACATTCGTAGCAAAAACCCTGTGAGAGAGTCAGTTGGTCCATTAGATGATAAAGGGGTTAAAGGAGCACTAAGAGGCGACAAGGCGATAGCGGAGAGACTGAATGAATTCTTTGCTTCGGTCTTTACTGAGGAAGATATAGGGATGTTACCCATGACTGAAGTGGTATTTAAAGGTGCGGAAGAATTGAAGGAAATATCGATACATCGGGAAGATGTCTTACAACTATTAGATAAACTGAAGAGTAGCAAATCACCTGGGCCGGATGGTATACATCCAAGGGTATT
The DNA here is from genome assembly GCA_033557465.1 of Ichthyophis bannanicus. NCBI lineage: Eukaryota > Metazoa > Chordata > Amphibia > Gymnophiona > Ichthyophiidae > Ichthyophis > Ichthyophis bannanicus. The sequence continues at coordinate 161,611,341 of CM066033.1, forward strand.
GAAAGAACTGAAATATGAGATTGCAGACCTGCTATCAGTAATCTGTGAACTATCATTAAAATCATCTCTAATACCTGAAGATTGGAGGATCGCCAATGTAACACTAATTTTTAAAAAGGGTTCCAGGTGTGATCCGGGAGACTACAGACCAGTGAGTCTGACGTCAGTACCGGGGAAAATGGTAGAAACCATCATAAAGAATAAAATTACTCAGCATGTAGATAGTCACAACCTAATGGGAGACAGCCAACATGGCTTTAGACAAGGAAGATCTTGTCTTACTAATCTGTTATGTTTTTTTGAAGGAGTGAATAAACAGGTGGACAAAGGTGAGTCAGTTGATATTGTGTATCTGGACTTTCAGAAAGCCTTTGACAAGGTCCCTCATCAGAGACTTTTGGCAAGACTAAAGAGTCATGGGATAGGAGGCAGTGTACTGTTGTGGATCAGGAACTGGTTAAAAGATAGAAAGCAAAGGGTAGGGCTAAATGGCCAATTTTCCCAATGGAGAAAGGTGAATAGTGGTGTACCCCAGGGATCTGTGCTGGGTCCTCTGCTTTTTGACATATTCATAAATGACCTGGAAAGTGGAATAACGAGTGAGGTTATCAAATTTGCAGATGAGACAAAACTATTTAAAGTTGTTAAAACCCAAGAGGATTGTGAAATATTGCAAGAGGATCTTGATAAATTGGAAGACTGGGCATCAAAATGGCAGATGAAATTTAATGTGGACAAGTGCAAAGTTATGCACCTAGGGAAGAACAACCCAAACTATGGTTACACGATGCAAGGTTCCACATTAGGAACCACCACCCAGGAAAAAGATTTAGGCGTCATTGTGGATACAATGTTAAAACCCTCGGCCCAGTGTGCAGTGGCGGCCAAGAGAGCAAATAGAATGCTAGGTATGATAAGGAAAGGAATGGAAAATAAAACTAAAGATATTATAATGCCTCTATATCGTTCCATGGTGAGACCGCACCTTGAATATTGTGTGCAATTCTGGTCGCCGTATCTTAAAAAGGATATAGCGATTTTAGAAAAGGTTCAGAGAAGAGCCACCAAAATGGTAAAGGGGATGGAAGGATACTCCTATGAAGAAAGGCTAAAAAGGTTAGGGCTCTTTAACCTGGAAAAGAGACGGCTGAGGGGAGATATGATAGAAGTCTTTAAATTAATGAACGGAGTGGAACGGGTAAACGTAGATCGTTTGTTTACGTTATCAGAATATAGAAAGACTAGGGGACATGCAATGAAGCTACAGGGTAAGCTATTTAAGACTAATAAAAGAAAATATTTTTTCACTCAACGTGTAATCAAACTCTGGAATTTGTTACCGGAGGATGTAGTAAAGGCTATTAGTGTAGCTGGGTTTAAAGAAGGTTTGGACAAGTTCCTGGAGGAAAGGTCCATAAACCATTATTAAGAAGGGACCGAAGATATCAATGCTTGACCCAGTACAAGCATTGTGGAACTTGTGTCTCTTGGGGAAACTGCTAGGTACATATGACCTAGATTGGCCACTGTTGGAAACAGAATACTGGGCTTGATGGACCTTGGTCTGACCCAGTATGGCATATCTTATGTTCTTATGGCACCAATACATGACCATTAATGACAATGGGAAAACATTGGAAAATATTCTTTGGGATACAGGCAAGGCACTTATAAGGGGCTTGATAATTCAGTGGACTGCCCAAGCTAAGCATGGGGGGGGGGGGAGATAAATCTCATTTACTTCAGCAGCTGAGGGAATTACAAATTGAACATAGTAAGAATGGGGGAAAAAGACACATTGTGCAAACTTACTGAAACTAGCACCAACTTAGGGACATGGAAAGTGAGCGACTTGCCCATCTACTGAATCTCACTCAGACGGTATATGGAACAAGGTAACAAAGCGAGGACATTACTCGCGAAGCAATTGAAAAAACAGACTAATAGCAGAAATTCAGGGTCCAAATGGGGGGAAAACATATACTACGAAAGGAATTTGCACGGCATTTCAAGCTTTTTACACTGAATTATATAGATCAGAAAATATAGCTACAGAGGGGGAAATGGGAAATTATCTCAAATTGGTTAACGTCCCACAACTTAGGGAGGAAGATGCAGACACTGGGGGCTCCGATTACTGATGCCAAAGTACAAGAGGCTATCAGAGCTGTGTCTAAGAGGAAGGCGGCAGGGGTGGGGATGGCTACCCAGTGGAATTTTACCACTGCTTGGCAGAATTATCCCCACTATTGACAAGAATATTCTCAGGAGCATTGAGGGGGAGCCCACTCTTAGACTCTATGAACCAAGCAAATCTCATTGCTCTACCAAAAGAGGGCAAACCATCTCATCTTTGTAGTAGTTATAGGCCGATTACCTTAATTCTGATGCAAAGCTTTTCGCTAAGGTGTTAGCCAAACATTTTGAAAAGCTTCTTCTGGAGCTGATGCATCCGGACCAAACAGGATTTATAAAGGGTGTCTGATCTCAGACAACGTAAGGACAGCAGTAAACCTCCTCCAGGTGATTAAAGAGAAATTAAACAAGCTGTCTGTGTTGCAGTGTACGCAGAAAAAGCTTTCAACCTGGTCGAATGGCGGTTCTTATATGAGATAATTAAGAAATTCAACCTGGGGTTCAGACAGTCTAGAAACCCCTTGGCCTGGATTTTAGCCAATGGTAACAGATCAGACTATTCTATACTGCAGAGGGGTATGAGGCAGTGCCCCCTCTCTCCCATGCTATTTGCAATGATGATCAAAGCTTTTGCAGTCAGAATACAGGAAAACCAGGATATTAGCCCAATAAAAGTAGAAAAACTAGATCATAAAATAATATAATATATGCGGATGACACTCTGATGTTCGTGTCTAACCCCAGAGAGTCCCTTCCACACTTATTAACAGAAATCGTGAGGTTCTCTAGAGTCTCTGGGTTCAGAGTCAATTTAATGAAGACTGAAGCATTGAACCTGGGTGGACTCTTCCAAGGGGTGGTTGTAAACTTCCTGTTTTAAATGGGCAACCCAGAATATTAGATATTTGGGAGTTCATATTGGAAGAGGCGCGCAGGACCTCTATATATGTAACTATACAACATTAGCATCTCAAGTTGAAAGCGAATTGAAACACTGGTCAAGCCTGATGTTGAGCTGGATGGTTAGATTGGCAGCTTTAAAAATGAAAATTAGTTCCAAAGCTCAACTTCTTATTTGATCAAATTCCCATAAGGCTTCATAGAGATTTTCTTAAAAAACTGGGTCAAGAGACTGCTAAAATTTGTCTGGGGAGAGAAAAGAGCTTGGATAGGAATTCACTGAAACTCTCTAGATTTAAAGGAAGAAGGGGGGGGGGGGGGTAAAGTTCCCGCTTCTGTGATTACATTATCCAGCTGCTATCTTACAAGCTTTTAAGGTGTTTCAAGACCGGCCAGACAGAGCCTTATGGGTGAATATAGAAAGACACATGATCTCGCCCCTTAACATATTTGAGAGCTGTGACAAATTGAGAAAGGAGGAAGAAGATAAGGAGAGGATAACAAGAGGTGAACATCATCCATTCATAGGCCCAATGCAGTGGATTAAGAGATTGTATGGTAAATGGGGTATTCTACCAGTCTGGATTTCAAAATGGTCCCAAATTAGAAACTATAGATCCTTTTCAGAGCTGGAATTCTCATCGCTTTTAAGACCTTCAGGGGGCAGGGATAAATCCTTTTTTTTGGAGCTAGTGTCAAGAGGGACCTGTATAGCGCACAATGATCCAGAAACCAAGGTAGGTAAAAGGATACCTGTTTACCAATATTTTCAGCTGTGCTTCTTTATCATGCACACTGATACTCTTCCCCCAGTTGGGAAAGCTACCTACGTGGTTAGACTTAATGAGAGGAGGTAGACTGAAACAAATCATCTCCAAGCTCTATGGTGGTCTCCTTGCAGAGGAACACAACCCCCCTCCCCAAATCATGTAAAAGGATGGCAGGAGTGGTGGGGGACCCCTTAATGGAAAGGTAATGGGAGAATAGTCACATGAGCCCATAGGAATACAAGGGTCATGGCATGGCAACAGACCCAACTACAAATACATTGAACATACCTCTCCCCTACGCAGTTGCACAGGTTGGGGCATAAGACAGATGAGACATGTTGGAGAGGATGTGGAGGCCAAAGAACATTCTTTCACATGTGGTGGGAATGCCCAAGATATGCCAGTTTTGGGAAGAGGTAGCAGAGGAACTGGGTGGAGTGCTTGATTCTCACACCACCCTAGACCCTGTGGAATGTCTATTGGGAGTAGAGAGCACTCAGCAGTCGGAGGAGAGATACATCTCCCTATGGGCCAAACTATTTCTGATGGCCCGAGTAACTATTGCATGGAGATGGAAGTTAGTCAGACTCCCAAGTAGAAGATTGGTGGAGAAAGGTAGGTGAGGCGAAGACCTAAAAAAAACAAACATCACTGCTATGATTCAAGGTACTCTTAAAAACAGTGGGAGGAAAGGTGGGGGAGATGGACCCGGGGGGATCAAAAGCAATAATACAGTAGGAAAGGGGATAGCTACTAAAAGTTTACCTTGGCACAAGAGCCCCTCAGCAAGATAAGGGACAATAACTAACTTCACTTGGCAAATTTATTATAGAATGTAATGTTATGTTGAGAAGTTTAAAACATTAAGTGAACAGTGACTTTAGATCAGTAGTTCAAGCTCTTAACACGCCACACTTTGACTATTGTAATAGCATATTACAAGAACAACCAAAAAGAATCGATATATATTACAAAAGACTCAATGTTATAGCCAGAATTATATTTAAGGCTCGTCTATCAGCCCACGTCACACCCATCTTGTACGAGCTTCACTGGCTTCCAATTGCCAGTAGAATAAAATACAAAACCATAATGACCATATTTAAATATAGCACCCTCTTACCTCGCATCCCTAATCCACATCCACTAAGACTCCAGATCCAGAAGAACCACCAATCAGAACATACTCTGTTCCAACTTCATACCGTAAGACTAAACAAACAAGTAACGGCTTACACATATGTAGCCCCCACCCAATGGAATGTCCTCCCTGAAGCCCTGAGGGAAATTAAAGACCTCTAAACTTTTACAAAAAGAATTAAAAGCATTCCTTTTCATTGAACATTACAACAATCCCAATCCCAAACAAAATTCCAACTATACCCCCCCACCACACAGCACCCTACCTCTACCTCCCTCCAATCTAAACCCTCACCCATCCCCCTACCTATATTAGAACTCAATATATGCCAACCCTCAAACTACTGTAAATAAGACTGTTATTATGTACACTCATTATTACTCTTAGGTGCAAATGTTTCATAGTTGTACTGTAAATAGTTAGTTATTATAAACCTAACTTTTATGTTCAATGTATTTTGTTAAGTTTCAATGTAAACCGCCCCTGATCTCTGGAAGGGGTGGTATAGAAAAACGTTCTGAATAAATAAATAAACATTGTAATAATTAAGACAAATGACTTGGATGCAGAGTATACCATGGACTATGAGAATGGCAAAGGACACAGGACTTAAACAAGGGTTGAAGACTAGGCATGGCCAGGAGCAGGCCAGTCGGCAGAATGAGTAAGAAAAGGTAGAGGGGTAGAGTATGACGTAGTGATCGTGAAAATATTAATGTTTCAAATGTAAATAGAAACGTGACCTGTAAATAGAAGAATGGAAACTCTGTATATGGAAATAAATGTAATGTTTCTCTTTGGAGTTAAATAATTAAAACATACAAAAAAACAGATACAGAGAAGTCATCAAAATGGTAAGGGGGATGGAAGGATACCTCTGAGGAGAAGCTAAAAAGGTTAGGGCTCTTCAACCTGGAAAAGAGACTGCTGATGGGAGATATGATAGAGATCTATAAATTAATTAATGTAGTGGAATGGGTAAACGTACAGTAGATCAATTGTATACACCATCAAAATATAGAAAGACTAGGGGACATGCAATGAAGTCAGTGTAACCTATTTAAGACTAATAGAATATGTTTTTCACTCAACGTGTAATTAAACTCTGGAATTTGTTACTGGAGGATGTAGTACAAGCTGTTAGTGTAGCTGGGTTTAAAAAAGGTTTGGACAAGTCCCTGAGGAAAGGTTCATAAACCCTTATTAAAAGGGATCCAGGATATCACTGCTTGATCCAATACAAGCACTGTGGAACCTGTGTTTTTTTTGTGAAACTGCTAGGTACTTGTGACCTAGATTGGCTACTACTGTTAACAGGATATTGGGCTTGATGGACCTTGGTTTGACCCAGTATGGCATATCTTATGTTCTTGTGTGTGTGCTGCAGAGCTGGGGAGCTTCTGTGTGCATGCTGCAGAGGTGAGGTTCCTATGTGTACATGTCTGTCCCATTGAGGTGGGGTGCTTGTGTGTGCGAGCATGTGGATGTGTGTTCTTGAAGGAGGGGAATGCACCTTTAGGTAAATAGGCATTGTGTCTTTTTGTCCCCATGCATTCATCCTTTTAACCTTTCTCCTTTTCCTTCCCTGCCTTCAACCCCTCCCTACTCTCTCTTCCCCCTTCCAGACTTCCCATCCATTTTCCTTTCTTTTTTTTTGGCCCTTTTAAGATTTAATTAATTACCCCCCCCCCTCGCCCCTGTCTGACTTTTTTCCTTTTGTTACTGCAAGCCCCGACTGGTTCAGATCTCTACAGGCAACCTACTTCTGCTCCTCTTCTGCCTGTGGAAATAGATCTCTAGTGGGCAGAAGGGATGTGAGCTGTTTGCCTGCGATAATCCCATCTCTTGTGGACAGACAGCCTGCATCTGTGCCATGATCGCTGCTTCTCTACTGCCTGCGGGAGATTGGATCCCCACGGGCAGCTAGGGCCTGTCCCCTCTGCTATCGTGGCCTTGGGCAGCACTTCTGCCTGCAGGAGATGGGATCCCCCCAAGGGGAGCCAGGACTGGTCATGCTACTGTACAGATGTTCCAAGCTCCAGGTGCCAGTCTGATTTTTAGTTGCCATGGTGACCTGGTGCCTGGGGTTTGTCAAGCCCTGCAATAGGGAATGGTGGTTTAATCTTTCAGACACTAAAACAAGATGACAGTCCGTGAAATTAATGATCAGCATGTAATTAAACTGTGGCATCTGTTTGAGGATATTGTCAAGGTGTCTAATTAATGAGGTTCAAAAGAAATTTGGATAAGTTCCTGGAGGAGAGAGTGCATAAAAACTATTCCTTATCGTTCCTCCAGTTCAGTCCTCTACCTCTGGGTTGTCAATCTCCTCCTGCAGCTTGGAGACTGTTATGTCAGAATGATGACCTCACTGGATATAGCCTGCTGCCCTCCTCCTTCCATCACAGTGTTACCAGTCTCCATGCAGCAGGAGGACTTGATGAGCCTTGTAGAAGGGCTCTCTGGAGGAATTGATAAGCAGCCTTTTGTATAGTGTGGTAGTTAAGGAACATTTGGCTGTTATTGGGCAGTACCTCTTCTTTTTTTTTTTAAAGAGAGAAAGCTGGATAGTTAGCTGACAGATCAGCTTAGCTTAGTGCTCCCCGCTTTCTTGCTCCCTGCCTGTGCCTGTGGGGTCATTTCGGGGGTTCTGGCTCAGGACTGTCGAGTTTTCCCCCTGCGGAGCCCAGAGGTCTCTCCCCCAGGACTCTTCGGGGGAGAGCCCATCTTTCTGACGGCAGCGTGTTCAGGACAGCCAGCCTGCCTTTACTGCGGCTCAGCTGCCTGCACTGAATCTCAGCGGCGCAGCTTGAGGGCATACAGCAGCTTCCTTTTCACAGGACAGTCGCAGAACGAGCCGGTAAGGCATCCACCGGTGTCAGGCTCTTTCTCCTGCGGGGGAGGCCTTCTCTGGCGGTACGAGGGCACTCGTGGTGTTTTCGTGCCCTTTTTCCTGATCACCGTTGTCTCGGCGGCCATTTTCAGCGCCGCGGAGCAACCGTGTAATTCCAGGGAGACCTCCGTTTACAGTGCAGGCGCCTCGGGGGTTCTATTTATTTTGTTGTTTTCATTGTTTTAGTTTTAAGTGGTTTAATTCGTGCTTTGGGTTGTTTTTTTTTGGGGGGGGGGGTTTCCCTAGTTCGTTGGGTAGTTCGTTCAGCCATCCCACGAGGGAGGGGGGGGGGGTGGGCTGAAGGGAATCTCTTGCCTGAGAGAGTAGTGCGTTTGGAAAAAAAAAAATCAAAAGCACAGTATAAAGAACATTTTTCCTTTTTCTCTCTCTGGGTTTGCCTGGCTGCTGGTTTGGAGAGAAATAAATACATACATAAGTATAATTCTTTCAGTCTGCTGGATTGGCTGATCATACTTAAGGGAGCCCCTGGGGGTCTGGCTGGGCGGCATATGGCGGCCAGACCTCAGTGCATTGTGTGTGGCACTAGGAGGGGCACCGTGGTGGATACTGGGGTTTGCCGGGGCTGTGCGACCCTCTCATCCGCGGTGGAGCAGCAGATGGAGTTGCAAGACTCCCCGGAGGCGCAGGAAGTGTCCGCGGGGGTGCGGGCTGCATCCCCGCGGCTTTCAGCGCACGGAGCGGCGTTGGAGGAGCTGGCGGGGCCCTCCGGCGTTTCTCTGCCGGCCTCTGCTCCGGCTCCAGCTCTCGGTGAGTTTAGTCCTGAGTTTGTGCTGCTGATGCATCAGGCTTTCTGTCTAAGACGACAGGGTAAAGCACCGAGTCTCGGGTCGCTGGCCTCCCCAGCTCCGCAGCTGGGGGCGGCTGAGGAGTTTGATGAGGGGCCGCCGGCGCCTAAGCGAGCGAGGGGGAAGGGACCCTGCGCTGGCAGAGGGCGACTGGCCTGAGGCCTCCGCTCCGGAATGGGATCCGGAGGAGGGTGCCCCGGACCTTGAAGAAGGTGAGATCCCTGAACCCGAGGATCAAGCTAAGATAGTTTGGGTCTTCCGCAGAGAGGAGTTGGCGGCCTTGATCTCAAAGACCTTGCAGATGTTGAATCTTGCTATGCAGGTGGCGGTGGAAGATGAGGTTGAGGATCCCGTCATCCAGGCAGTTCGACAGACTCAGGTGGTGTTTCCGGTACACAAGGTAGTTGACAAGATGATTCAAGATGAGTGGGATAAGCCGGAAGCAGGTCTGAGGGGCTTGTGGACATTGAATAGATTGTATCCTTTGGCCGATAAGGATAAGGAAAGATCGCGGGTGGACGCGGTAGTATCGGCGGTTACGAAGAAGACCACCATTCCGGTGGAAGGCAGTGCGGCCTTGAAGGATACCCAGGACCGTAAGGTTGACGGTCTGCTCAAGCAGGCCTTTGAAGTGGATTCTATGTCGCTGCAGGCCTCCATCTGTGGGGCGTGGGTGGCCAGAGCGTCTCTACGATGGGCTCAGTGACTGCGTCAGTCCCCACATTTGGATCTCGAGGAGCTCAAGGAGCTGGATCGCCTGGAGTCCAGGGCAGCCTACTTGGCGGATGTGCATTACAACTTGATCAGGGCACTGGCTAATAGCACGGCGTCTGTGGTGGCCGCACGAAGGTCATTGTGGTTATGGAATTGGGCGGCGGACGGACCTTCGAAATCCCGTCTTAGCAAGCTTCCCTTTAAGGGGGGTTTGCTGTTTGGAGAGGATTTAGATAAGTTAGTGAAGGACCTGGGGGACTCCAAGACGGGTCGGCTTCCGGAGGATAAGCCAAAACAGGGCAAGTCAAGCCAAGGCTTTTGGGGACAGGTCCGAAATTTCTGGAGATTTCGTTCGCCGCGGTTCGGTAGTTTCCAGAGGGGCCGGTATCCGTTTCGAGCCCAGGGATTTCGTGGGTTTCAGGGAGCGACTAGAGGTTTCTCCTCCAACCCGTCTACCACTTCACGTAAGTCGCAATGAAGCGAGGCGGGCCCCTGCGGACAGGCCTCTCATAGGCGGGCGGCTTCGGGAGTTTCTTTCCGCTTGGGCCCACATCACCTCCGACCAGTGGGTGCTCGAAATAATTCAGCACGGCTATGCGCTGTAGTTTTCAAGACCCGTGCGGGATTCCTTTGTCATGTCCCCTTGCAGGGGCCCCAAGAAGACGACAGCGGTGTTCGGAACCTTGGAATGACTTCTGCGGTTGGGAGTCGTAGTAGAGGTCCCCAAAGCCGATTACGGCATGGGTCGGTACTCGATTTATTTCGTAGTGCCGAAGAAGGACGGCACGTTTCGGCCTATTCTGGACCTGAAAGCCATGAACCATTGTTTAAGGGTTCCGCATTTCTGTATGGAGACCCTGCGGTTGGTCATAGTGGCGGTGCGTCGCGGAGAATTTTTGACGTCTCTGGATCTTACGGAAGCGTATTTGCACGTTCCCATCTGGTTGGCTCATCAGAAGTTTCTGCGGTTCGCTCTGCCTTGTGGTCATTATCAGTTCCAGGCCTTGCCTTTCGGGTTGGCCACGGCACCGCGGACCTTCACCAAGATCATGGTGGTGGTGGCTGCGGCGTTGCGCAAAGAAGGCATTCTCGTTCACCCTTATCTCGACGATTGGTTGATCTGTGCCAAATTCGAGGAGGAGAGTTTCCGGGTGACGGACAAGGTGGTGAAATTTTTGCAGAGCCTTGGTTTGGGTGGTCAACAGGGCCAAGAGTCACTTGAAGCCCACCCAGGTCCTCGAATACCTCTGAGTCCGGTTCGACACCAAGAGAGGGCAGGTGTTTGTCGCACAAGCGGGCCGAGGGGTTGAGGTCCCTCGTCAGACAGTTTCTGTTGGTGTCAGCGCCGTCGGCGTGGGATTATCTCCGAGTCCTGGGTACCATGGCGGCAACTCTGGAGGCGGTGCCCTGGGCCAAGTTCCATATGCGGCCTCTCCAAAGAACACTACTTCGCCGCTGGTCGCATCAGGCCGATTCCTTGAACAGGCAGCTTCCTTGCCCGCTCAACGCCAGGCGCTCTCTTCGTTGGTGGTTGCTCAGGGCGTCGCTGGTGGCCAGCATGCCGCTGGAACAGCCGGAGTGGCTTCTGTTGTTGATGGATGCCAGTTTGGCAGGCTGGGGAGCCCACTGCGGGAACCAGTTTGCGCAGGGACTTTGGTCTCCGCTGGAGGCCTCCTGGTCGATAAACCGTCTGGAGCTTCGAGCGGTGTTCCTGGCTCTTCAGGCGTTCGAATGGATGCTCCGCCGGTGGGCCCGTAAGGGTGCTCTCCGACAACTCTGCGACGGTGGCGTACATCAATCGCCAGGGGGGCACGGGAAGTGCCGCCATGGAGGAAGAAGCGGACGAGTTGTTTGCCTGGGTAGAGCTTTGATTGCACGCGATCTCGGCAGCGCACATTGCTGGGAAGGACAATGTCACAGCAGACATCTTCAGCAGAGTTCAGGTAGATGCGGGGGAGTGGGAGTTGCATCCCGACGTTTTCGCACAGATAGTAGATCGTTGGGGAACTCCGGTGATGGATCTCATGGCGACCTTCCGGTTGGCAAAGGTCGCCCGGTTCTTCAGCAGAAGGCGCGAAAGGATGTCGGAGGGCATAGACGCGCTGTTAAGGCCTTGGCCGTCCGGTCTTCTGTATGTCTTTCCACCATGGGCGTTGATCGGCAGGGTACTTCAGAGGATCGGAGCGCACGAGGGGAAAGTTCTGTTGGTATCACCCGACTGGCCGAGGCGCCCTTGGTATGCGGATCTAGTGCGCCTCTTGGAGGACGTGCCCTGGTGGCTTCCGGAGCGGGCGGATCTGTTGCGGCAGGGTCCGCTGTTCATGCCTCAGGTGGATTGGTTCTCGCTTACGGTATGGCCATTGAGAGGGCTAAGCTGAGAAAGAAAGGATATTCATCGGCGGTCGTTGCGACTCTGCTTAGAGCTCGAAAGCAGTCGACATCCTTGGCGTATGTGCGGGTCTGGCGTATCTTTGAGGATTGGTGTTCTAGACTTCAGGTTCGGGCGGCCACTGTGTCCGTTCCGGTGGTCTTGGAGTTTCTGCAGGCCGGGTTTGATAAAGGTCTGGCGGCCAGTTCCTTGCGCGTCCAGTTGGCGGCTCTTTCCTGTTATCGTGGCAAGATCAATGGAGTGCCTTTAGGGGCTCACCCGGATGTGGGTCGTTTCCTGAAGGCGGTTGCTAGATTGCGGCTGGCGCGTAGGGTGTGCATTCCGCTGTGGGATCTCAATCTCGTCCTCGCGGCGTTGGTCAAGATGCCCTTTGAGCCTTTGCGTCGGGCATCAGTTAAGGGTTTGACGTTAAAGACAGTGTGTTTGGTGGCGATTTGTTCGGCTAGAAGGATTTCGGAGCTCCAAGCGTTATCCTGCCGGGAACCCTTCCTATCTTTTTCTAGGGAGAAAGTGGTTCTACGGCCGGTTCCGTTCTTTTTGCCTAAGGTGGTTTCCCCTTTTCATTTGAATCAGTCAGTATGTTTGCCCGTTTTTGGGTCTCTGGAGGGCGACGGTTCGGATCGCAGCCTTCGTTTGGATGTGAAGAGAGCGTTGCGGCAGTATTTGAGGGTAACTGAGTCCTTTCGTAAGTCGGATCGGTTGTTTGTTCGGTGGAATGCGCAAAGGGGAGGCAGCGGCTAAGGCTTCCATCGCTCAGTGGGTTAAGGAAGCGATTGCCTCCGCTTATTTGCTTCAAGGTCGGCTTGTGCCCGTTGAATTGCGGGCGCATTCCACCAGAGCGCAGGCGTGTTCCTGGGCGGAGCATAGCTTGGTTCCGCCGGGAGACATTTGCAGGGCGGCGACTTGGTCGTTGCTACACACTTTCAGCAAGCATTACAGGCTGGACGTAGCAGCAGTTTTGGATGCTCGTTTTGGGTCGGCGGTTTTGTCCGCTGGCTGGAAGGGTCCCTCCCTATGATTACTGCTCTGGTACATCCCAGAGGTAGAGGACTGAACTGGAGGAACGATGAGGAAATCATAATTACACTTACCTGGTAATTGTAGTTCCTTGAGTGACGACAGTTCAGTCCTCCTTCCCGCCCGGATGTTCTAGGAGGTTCCAGGTTTGCTGGCGAGCAGAAGAGGTTTACAGGTGAGTCCAGATTCCTTACATTTGCTGTGGTATTCACTTCCTCTCTGGCAGCGCAGTGTGTAAGAAAGCCTTGCCGGGGGGGGGGGGGGGTGGATGGTTAGGAGTTCAGTATTTGTTGTGTTATAATGTTTATAGTTGGCTACTTATTTGTTGCTCCTGTGAGTCTGCTTTGTTAATAGTTCACACTGGGATGGAAGGAGGAGGGCAGCAGGCTATATCCAGTGAGGTCATCATTCTGACATACCAGTCTCCAAGCTGCAGGAGGAGATTGACAACCCAGAGGTAGAGGACTGAACTGTCGTCACTCAAGGAACTACAATTGCCAGATAAGTGTAATTATGATTTAGCTAGGTAGATGACACAAAACTGTACTTCTATTCCTTGAAATGAGCTATAAAAACCTTTATCTACTTTTTGAGATCTGCTGTGGACCTGTGACCTAGACTGGTAAGAGACACAATATTGGGCTTGGAGGACCTTGGTTTGAGTAAAAATGAGCAGTGCTGTCTTCTTATTTAGTAGGTTATACCCCATCCTCAATTTACTGAGTTTAAAGACCATATTTAATCTAGCTACCTCCTTACAGAGATTGCTTTGTGCTTTCATATTCTGTAACAAGGGTTCTCAATTGGTCCTCAGGGCACACTTAGCTAACCAGGTTTTCAGGATAAACACAGTGAATATGCATGAAAGGGATTTGCATGCACTGCCTCCATTGTATGCAGATCTTTCTCATGCATATTCATTGTGGTTACCCTGAAAATCTGACTGTCTAGGTGTGCTCTGAGGACTGGGTTGCGAGCCCCTGGCCTTTAGTTATCGTCTTATTTGATGCAAGCTGACATTTTTGCTTTTTCCAACCCTAATTTTTACAGGAAGAAATGGGTTAGCTTGGTTGGCATGTGGCCCTCAGCTTGAGATTGCAAACGCCATCACAGGAGAGAGGTTGTCTGCATATCGCTTCAGTGGAGTAACTGAGCAGCCCCCCACTGTTCTTGCAGTGAAAGAATTTTCTTGGCAGAAAAGAACTGGGCTACTAGTTGGATTGGAAGAAGCTGAAGGGAGCGTTCTCTGTTTATATGACCTTGGGATATCTAGAATAGTTAAAGCAGTTGTTCTTCCTGGAAGGGTAAGTTAATTTTTCTTTGCAAGTCTTTTTAATAATTTGAAAAACCTAGAGGACGTGTTACAAAGTGACTAGCAGAGAGCAGATGATGAAAACAATGTATGTGGTCCCAAGTCTGAGAAGAAGAATGCCTAACTTAGGCTAAGTGAAGCACTTTAAGATGAACCTGAAGGCTGAGCTTCTGCTGTTTTTTCATTTATAAAATGTAGAAATTATGCATTAAGTCTTGATCTTTTTGTAAGTGAGATGCACAAATATACTGATAGTGTAAGAGCATTCTGGCCCATTGTTTTCTCAAGTGTTGTCTGTTTCAGGTGTGCTGACTGCCATATTTTTTATTTTGTAAAGTTTGGACCATGGCTTTTATGAATACTGCCTCATTGTTACGAGGTGTACTGTTCAACTGTATGTAAACATAAAACTAGTTGCCCTCTGAAATTCTAAATATTCTTCTCCAGGAACAAGCAGGAAGTCAGCCCTCACATATGGATGACGTCTGCGCCGACAGAGCCCTCGTGCGGAGCAATTCTCCAGTTTTCAAAGAAAGCCTTTGGGATTGCCTGCGCATGCGCAGTCCCCTTCCCACCCAAGGGTGCCATCTTATTCAGTCTCCCTTTATCCACGGAGCCCAATGGACGTTGTTTCGCTGTCCTCGGGGAAAAAGTGTGTCAAAACCTTTGAAGAATCATTTCTTCGACCCGGTTCGATGCCGGTTCCCCTTCCCGCCTTCTGCTCAGTACACCGGTATCGAGTCCGGTCTCATTTTAGTTTTTGTCCTTAGTGACTAGCGTTCGTGCCCCCCCCCCTTTTTTTTTTTCTCACTGGCAGCCCAGTCATTTGACCTTGCAGGGGCCCTTTTTCAACCAATGGCTGCCAGCGGGTTCAAGAAGTGTGATCGGTGTAAGAAGTTGATGTCCCTTACCGACACACGAGACTGCTGCCTCTGGTGCTTCGGGCCCGACCATGACCCGGTGGTCTGTGGCCTGTGCGGCAAGATGTCTTCCAAGGCATTGAGGAGCAGGCAGCATCAATGTGTGAGGATTTTCTCAGAGTCAGCAACCATCCGAGCCCAGACGTCGTTGGAGGCCTCGACGTCTCGGGAGCTGTCTGACACCGAGCGTCGTAGGTCCTCTAAGCGGGGTCTCCCTCCAGGGAACACCGGAGGAAGAAGCAGCTTGTGAGGGCAATGTCGTTGGAGGCCTCTGATCGGCCTGGGCCCTCGGGTTCCAGGACACGGAGCCCTGACCGTCGCCCTGAGTCCTCGGAGTCTGAGCAGCCGGCCAAACTACCTTGTAAGGAGCCGGAGATGCTGAGTCAGGTAACAACTGTTGTCTTCTTTGACTCTTCTCTGGGAGAGCCGGCGTTGGGCCTGACAATGTGGGGCCCGAGCCGGAGGCTGCGGCGGAGCCTTCTGAGCTCCGTTTCAGGATGGCGGCCCTGGAGAGCAGCATGGCTGCCTTCATGGAGCAGCAGGGGGCGCTGATAGCTGGTCTCACCAGTCCATCCACCCTGACCACCGAGACCTCGACGTCTAAGTCGTCCCCGGAGGCCGAGCCGATCCTCGAGTCAATCAGGTCTCGAATCAATCCTTGGCCAAGGTCTCCTTCGACCTCCCGTTCGGGGCTGAGGTCGTTGACGCCGGTGCCCTCGGCGTCAGGGCGGTTGGGCTCGAAGCCCTTGTGGCCGGAGCTGCTCGATTCCTCCTCGGAGGAATTTGCGTGGGAGACATAGTAACATAGTAAATGACGGCAGATAAAGATCAGTAAGGTCCATCTAATCTGCCCAGTAAGATGGCAAGAGTAGGTGCACCTGCTGCTCTGTGCAGGCCACGCCTCCCCATGTCTTTGTTTAGGAGTGAACTCACCACTCCATGTAGGACACCCCTATTTGTTGAGAAGTTAGATGGTTCATTTTGTTTTTATCCTGTTGCTGTAAAGGGATCCACTGTCTCTCCCATGCTATTTTGAATTCCGTCACCATGTTTGCCCCCACCACTTCCATCGGGAGGGCATTCCAAGCATCCACCACCCTTTCAGTGAAAAAATATATCTCCAGGAACAGGCAGGAATGGTAGTTTTCACATATGGGTATCGTCGGTACCGACGGAGCCTGCGCGGAAATGCTCCCCAGCGTCCAATTAGAAAGCTTTTGGGAGCATCCCACAGCGCCTGCGTGCTGCCTTCCCGCCTTTCCCAACTGCTTCTCTCCAGTTCTTCGTTTTCCGCGGAGCTAGCAGGTCGTTTTCCTGTCACCGCAGAAATTATCCCATATTTTTCATTTTTTTTTGTGGTAGTGTCTGCCTTCCTCGACGCTATACCGGTACCGCCGGTTCTTTCTTTAATATATATATATATATTTTTTTTAAATTCTAGTCTTTTATCTGGATTTTCCAGCCTTCTTTCTCTCGAGTGCCACGCGCCATTTTGGGCACTAGGCCCAATTTTTCCTCAATATGGAAAAACCCGCTTCCTTATCGTTCCTCCAGTTTAGTCCTCTACCTCTGGATTGTGCACCTCTTCCTGCATCTTGGAGACTGGGCATGTCAAAGTCGTGACATCACTGGATATAGTCTGCTGGTATCTCCCATCAGCCTCCAGTGTGTCCAGTCTCCTTGCAGCAGGAGGACATAGTGAGCCTAGCTTCTGGGCTTACTTGGGGGGAACAGATAAGGAGCATTTAGTGTGACATTCTATTCAGATTTTACTTTTGATTTTTACCTTTAATTTACTTTTAATTTTACTTTTAATTCAGTTACCTTTGCTTAATTGGCAATCAGGGATTAGTTCCCTTTAGTTAGGAGCAAATTTCCTTATTTACAGTAATTTTAAATTTGAGCCTGGCTCTTTAAATTAGTAGCAGCTCTCGCCTTCCCTCCTTCTCAGTTATTTTCACTTGCTGCAGGCATTCGCCGGTGCGGATCTCTCTCCCTTGACTGTACGGGAGAGAGCTCCGGGACCCGTACAGCCACACTGAAGCTGTGTGAGACGGAGCCTCTCCGTTGCTGCGGGATTTTCATTTTACTCTGTGGAACCGGCTGAGCGATCCTCGCCGCGGCTGCCAGGCGCATCAGCGCAGCTTGAGGATTGGAGGAATTCAAGGTGGTAGGAGCAGGCTGTGTGGCTTTCTGCCCTGCAAGTAAGGCCTTCGGGCTCGGTCGGTCTGCTGAGGCCTCATTTTTGCAGCGGCTGTTCTTGGCTCCAGAATTCATTGACGAAGGGGCGGCCATTTCCTCTCTAGGTATTTGGACCGCATGGCGAGAGTTGCAGTGAGCTGCCTGTGTGAGGAAAACAGGCAGAATAGCTAGATTTTTGGGCCTAGTGTTTGTTTTTCTTTTGTTTGTAGGGTTTTTTTTTGAGGCTCAGGCGGTTCCTCAGCCTTAAGGGGGACTGTTGTCAATCCTCTTTATAAAATAAATGAGAATAAACTTAAAAATAGGACAGCAGTTTTGGCATTGATCCCTGATACCACATGTTCTTTCCCTCCTAATCATGTCTCTGAGGAGCATCTGTTAAGTCCCAGGATATTAGGCAAATTGCCAGCTTTTAGGTTCAAGGGCAGAGCCCTAACTTGTAGTTGGAAGGAGGGACAGCCTGGAAGTGTGCTTTTTATGTATTCTGTAGTGAAAGTTGCCCAAAATTCACAGGGACAGGTTTAGGAAACCTTAGGATATAAAAAAAATAGACAGTTAAACTGTCAACCAAGAAGTGCCTGTGCTACGGTCTATGGCCACCAGAGGGCAGCTGGTACACTCAATAGTGCCTTTCTATGACTGTGTATGCAGCCATTATCTGCAAGTCAGGAAAGACATGCCACAGAGCAGCTGTAATGTTGTGAAAATCAGGATTATATGACCGAGATTTAAAGCTCTTAACTTCTGTATCGTTGGTCGGGCTCTTGTGCCCTAAAGGCCGCCGAATGGCAGCGCTGCTCATGAATCACATATAGTATTCAGTGCCCCATCCCTGGGGGGGGGGGGGGGTAAAATACAAAATCATATTACTCATCGGGTTCACACAGGCAGCAACCTCTAAGACCTCAATTTGCAAGGTGGTCGGTGTATTCCACTTCTATTTCTCTGACTGCAGGAAGGCCGGGGAAGGTGCCTGTGTATTTCATAGCAACACTTAGCATGCCCTTCCCAGGAAATTCTCATCTATTACTAGAGCAGGGTTTTATTTTATTTCATTTCTCTGGTTGTGGTTAATGCACAGCGTCAGGGGCTGTGTTCGAAAGCTTGGGTCCCACGGACTTCGGTGGGATTTCAAAAAGATACAGAAACTCGCTTTAGTGAGAGATAGCCTTGTTCATTTTTAGCTAACACTGTTGATTTTACTTTTGATTTTTACCTTTTGTGTCCTGAATCCCAAGGACGGGACACTGTTTGCTTCCAGGGGTTCTACTTTCTAATTTGCTCTTCAGCTCCCTGGCAGACGCAGCAGGCTGGCAGGGGGTGTGCAACGCCTCCTGCAATGCAGAATCCCCCAGGATAAGGGGGGAAGGACAACTGGGTGCAGCGGGGGCTGGTAGCTTCTTGCAAAGCTATAGGAGCAGTTCGGGTAATTTTAGCTGATCTGCTTTGATTTCATTGGAGTTGGCGGAAACTTGGTTTTTGGAGTCCTATACTTTAAAAATGTTGATTTACAAGAATCTCCTTCCGCTATCCATAGAAAGTCCTATAAAGCGTTAAAGTCGGTTTATATGGCAGGGTAATATGTTTGCTTAGCTGCTGTGATATAGCGCTATGATCCGCTGTAAACATATTCAAGTCAAAAGGAATTATGGTGATTACTCTCTTGGACAGTTGTAACAGGTGCTTGGGTGAGCGCCATGGCCAGTCCACAGATGTGGAATGCTCTGCCATAAGCATTATGTCATGAGAGGGGTTTTTATAGTTGTGTGGTTTCTCAATGGAAAATTGTTCCTGTTTAGTTTGGCTTTGCCCAAATTATAAGATTTTACGGTAGATTTGTACTGTCTTAATTTTGGCTATATGTGGTTTAATTTTACATATGGAAAAGGCAGCTCAGCGGAGAGACGTTGCAAAATAGAACTCTGGCCTTTGAAGCTATCTATGCTCCCATTCCATTTATCAGAGGTTCTCCAGTTCGGAGAGTCTCTGCTAGTGTTCAGCGAATGCCTTAATGGGGGGCCACAAGCACGCAGCCAGGCTAGTTCTCTAGCAGCAATGGCAGCGGCTCAGACTCAAGTAGGCATATTTCATATGCTGTGTTTACAATATGGCTTCCACGCTGATCGGCATCAGCCAAGATGGCTGCCGGTTTAGACTGTGAATGTGGAGGCAGCCTGGATGAGGAACCTTGCGTTCTCTGGAAAATGCCCTGCATACCCTGAATCACTTCAATTCGATCAGCTACTGGCAGGACACAAGGCACTCTCGCATGCTTTTTTGCTTCAGTGGTCTAAAAGTGGAGTCTTTACCAGGTGGTATAATGAGAACTTGTCTGCAGTTTCTCGGCTTCTTCATTGCTGACTCAATTGCCACTGTGGAATGAGAGCTGTATTTCATATCACCAGGTGCTAGTTGAACTTAAAATATAAAGTCCATCTTTGTGCAGTCAGACGGAATGGGGCGTGGAAGGCCGTGGATTAGTATGCCTGTGTTTGGGAGTTCTTTCTACTTCATATTGTTGGCACGGAAAGAGCGTCTCAACATATGCTGAAGGAATTTTTGGTTAAGAGGTGGTTTTTTTTTGTTTTGTTTTTTTACAAAGTAAGTATCCAGCTGTCCTGAATTCGCCTGTTCTTGATTGACATTTTGAGGCTAAGCAGGGGCAGGCCTGGGTACTACATGGGTGGGTGCACACCTTGCACTACCAGGGGGTGTGGACTCACTGTATGGAAGAGAGCCCTAGCAGTCTTCTTTATCGCAAGATAGGAAAGTAGATGGTTCACTGAAGCGATCGTTGGGGGCAATGCTCGGGCTTTACAAGCTCCCATTTATGGAGCCTGGGGAAGCGAGAGCATGCTTCAGGTGGTCGCAGTGTTTACGGCAGTCTACTCGCCTGGAACAGGAAAGGATCAGGGAGTTGAATCAACTAGAGCCTGATTTGCTTTATGGGGCAAATGTGCATTATGGCTTAATTCAAGCGCTAGCTAATATTATTGGCTTCCTTGGGGTTCACCCGGAGGTCTCTCTGGTGGAGGAATGGGGCAGCTGATGGTTCGTCCAAGTCGAGGGTCAGTAAGCTCCCAATTAAGTCTTTGTCTTGTCCTTTCCCCGTGGGCTCTCATAGGGTAACTAGTTGGCGTATCGAGGCTTTCGGAGAAAGGTACTCTTGGTAGCGCCCGGTTGGACAAGACGGCCGTACTAGGCTTTTCTCATTCGCCTACTCGACAGGCTTTTCCTAGAAGTTGCTTGTAGCGGACGTTCTGCTGCAGCTAAGTCCGCGACGAATGTCTCAGGTGGATCGGTGCCCGCCTACGGTTTGGCCTTTGAATGGGCGGGGCTGAAGAAGAAGGGTTATTCTGCGGCAGTCTTCGCCACCTTGTTGAGAGCAAGGAGGCAGGCTGCTTCTGCTACATAGGTCCGTGCTTAGCGCCTTTTGGAAGGCTGCTGTTCACGGCGGCAAGTTCGGGTGACAAAGGTGTCTGTATCCTTGGTCTGAGTTCTCTGCAGGACAGTGTCTGAAGGAACTAGCGGCCAGTTCCTTAGAGGATCCAGCGGGCGACTGTTTCCGGCTGTAGAGGTTCTGTGAAGGGAATAGCGCTAGGTGTTCGGATCGATGTGTAGCGTTTCCTTAAGTTGGGATCTGACTGCGCTCCTCGAGAGTTTGGGTGCCGCCGGGGGATCCCGATTGGGCCTTAGAGGCGTTAGCTAAAGAGCCCTTTGATTCTTTACTCCAGGCATCGGTAAAGGATTTGCTGTTATAGACAGTGGCTTTGATAGCTCGTTGTTCGGCGCGACGAGTTTCGGAGTTTTAGGCGTTGTCATGTCATGAGCCATTTGCACCCTTTCTGGATAGAGGGTGGTGTTTGCGAGCAGTCCTGTCGTCCTTCCAAAAGGTGGTATCTGATTTTTCTCCTGAGCCTATTGGTTTCTCTTCCAGTTCTCGGTTTTTCTGGAAGGGGAGGTTTTTATTCGTAGCTTACGCCGACAGGAAACATAAAATGCAGGGTGCGGTGTTCGTTTCTTTGTTTTTGTGTGCTGGTTGGAGGTCCCCACAAAGGGGAAGCAGCAGCGAAGGCGGCCATTTCGCACTGGGTTAAGGCGGTGGTTGCCTCAGCTTTCTGGTGGCGAGGTTGTATGATTCCGGGGGGCTTTCTGACTCTTGCTACCAGGGCACAAGCAGCTTCATGGATGAATCACTGTGTCATTCCACCAGGGGGGATTGGTAGAGCAGCTTCCAGGTCGTCTCTTCATTTCCTCAGTAACCACTACTGCCTAAATGTTTTGACAGTAAAGGATGCCTGTTCCGGGTCGACGGTGTGGTGAGTTGGCTGGATAGGTCCCTCCCAATGATTACTGCTCTGTTACATCCCAGAGGTAGAGGACTAAACTGGAGGAATGATAAGGAAATAGAAATTACACTTACCTGGTAATTGTCGTTCCTTGAGTGACTACAACTGACGTAGTGGTCTTTTTTGCTTTTTTAAGCTTTCAAGTTGCAATGTGGAGGTTTTTTCAGTTTTAATGGTTCCTTGAGTGACGACAGTTTAGTCCTCATTCCTGCCCAGGGGTGATTTCTTCAGAGTTTATTTTCAGGCGGAGTGGAGCATCAATCTCAAGGAGTAGACAGATCCTTTCAGTTTCTAGATCGCAGTGAGTATCCTTCTGTTCTTTCTTCCTTTTCTCTTATTTAAACGAGGTGATGGTATAGGAAACGTGTTTGCATAGGGGGGACATGAATGTAAAGTTTAAAAAAAAAAAAGAGAAAAGAAAATATAAGACGGCTACGGTTAAAAAGGCTCCACCGGTTGAGGAATGGGGAGTTATTTAAAGTTATGGTATAGTTACTTATTTGTTGTTCCTTTGAGTTTGCTTTGTCAATAGTACACTGGAGGCTGATGGGAGATACCAGCAGGCTATATCCAGTGATGTCACAACTTTGACATGCCCAGTCTCCAAGCTGCAGGAAGAGGTGCACAACCCAGAGGTAGAGGACTAAACTGTCGTCACTCAAGGAACGACGATTACCAGGTAAGTGTAATTTCTATTTCAGGTTTTAAAAAGTGTTCCAAGTGTGGCTGTACCATCTCCGTCACCGACACTCATGAGTGGTGCCTCAAATGTTTAGGTCCTGACCACTCCATCTCGGAGTGTGTTGCCTGTGGGATGATTTTATTTTATTTGTGTGCTTTTCTATACCGCCCCTTCCAGAGATCAGGGGCGGTTTACAAGGAACTTAAACAACAATATAGCAAACAGTGCAATATTGCATTACATAGAACATTCAGTGAACATAAGAACTAAGTTACACGGAACAATGTGTAAGTTATTTACATAAGAACATAATGGAACATAAAAACTATGTTACAAAGAACCAATGTGTAAATTATTTACATGGTTGACAAAAACTATTTATAATAGTTATTTGTAATCACAAGTATAGTGTTGGGAGGAGTACTATTTGGAATGGTTATTAAAATGAGTCTAGAATTAGGTGGGATAGACTTGTGTTTGGTTAGTTGTATATTCTTGTGTAGTATATTTGATTGCAGGTTGTAGGTTGCTGTAGTGTTGACTAAACAGGTAGGTTTTAAGTTCCTTCCTGAAAGAGGTAAGGTCCTTAATCTCTCTTAGGTTTAGTGGTAGTTTGTTCCATTGGCTGGGAGCATAATATGAAAAAGCAGTGTTGGTGGTTATTTGTTTCGATTTTCTCACGGCATTGGGAATTAGTAGCTTGTTGAGGTTAGTTTTTCTTCTAAGTCTGTTCTCTGGTGGAGTCTGAAGTAATGTTGCTAACTGTGATGGGGCTAAGTTATTAATGAGTTTAAAAGTGGTGACAAGTGTTTTATATTGATGTTGAAGAGGGGTCGGCATAACCGAGCTGCTAAGCTTAGCACCCTTTTTCCCTCCGATGCAGCATCCGTGGCATCGACGTCTTCCAGAGCTTTGTCTTCCTTCCATGGATCTCAGGTAACCAAACATAAATCTGGCCAGTCCTCAAAGGGTAGATCTCCTGCCAAGCATCGAGATGCCTCTGGCGTTGCCCTTGAGGGACTTGTACCGGCAAAATTGCTCCAGCGGGAGGCTTCGGCTTCCAAAGCACTATCGGGGCTCCAAGATGTTCTCGAGGCTTCAACCTTGGCAGAACTACTGGTGCCATGCTCTGTGGTACCAGCCGCTTCGTCTGGTACCGACACCCAGGCATCGGCAGCGTCAATTGACCAGAGATTCCTGGCCATTGAGCGCAGTCTGGCGGTTCTCCTTGCTGCATCGGTGCCTTCGGGACCGCTTCAGATAGTTCAACCGGTACTGACACCGGTTCTGGCACCGATATCAGTACCGGTACCGACAGCATCAACATCAGCGAGTATGCTACCAACACAGAGTCATGCTATTTCCTCCAGTATCGACAGGCTGGTACTGGACCCCTCCGGTACCGACTTCGATCGGTATCGTGCTTTTCAAGAGCACCCAGGCAGAAGGTACTTCGAATCCTCCGATGACTGAGGACTCTGACAGCTCTGTTGATGCCGGAGTACTTCTCTCTGAGGAGCCACCTTCTCCTAAACGTAGGATGTCTCCTCCAGAGGATATATCCTTTCAGGATTTTATCAGGGAGGTGGCTAGGGGTCTTTCCATCACAGTGGCTCCTGAAACAGAGCCCAGAGCAAAGGAGTTGGAGATTTTACAATATCCTAAAGCTCCCAAGGAAGCGGCTACTTTGCCTATTCATGAGATCGTGCATGATCTCATGTTAAGAATGTGGGAAACACCTCTTACCACCTCTCCTCATTCCCGTAGGCTGGATACCATATATCGAGTGCCTCCTTGTCCTGGATTTCAAAAAGCTCAGTTGCCACACACTCTATAGTGGTCAAGTCAGCTATGAGAAGGATCAAGAGTGCAGAGAGACATGCATCTAATCCTCCAGGACGTGAATGTAGGACACTTGATGCCTTTGGGCGTCGAACATTCCAGGCCTCTATGCTTTCTGCCAGGATTAGTTCCTACATCTTATACATGGGAATGTTCCTTAAGGAGGTTACAGGAGATCTCAAGCTTATGAACCCTCTCCTTCCTGATGATAAGAGGCAGGATTATCTTACACTTGTCAAACATGCCCAGGATGTTTCCAAGTTTGTTAATCATGCAGCTTTTGACTGCTTTGAGCGCATAAGCAGAACCTCTGCCATTACCATAGGTGCTTGTAGGATTGCCTGGCTCCAGGCATCCGACTTAGAACTCTGGGTACAGGACAAACTGGGGAATATCCCTTGTACAGGTGAAAATCTCTTTGGCAAAAATTGGCAAGAGAAAGCTAATGAGCTGGATGCTGATAATACCACTTTGGATAGGCTATCCAAGGCTACAGCTGATCCTACAAGGAGAAAATCCTACAAGAAACCATTCTTCTCTAAAAAGAAGAGGTTTTATCCTTCCTATACCCAGCAGGTGCATTCTGCAGGTCAGTCTTCCCGAAAGGGACAGCAGCCCCCAAAGCAAAGGAAATCAAAGACTGCTAAGCCTCAACCTGCCCAGCAGACTCAGCATCCACAGGGGCTTTGACTCTCATCTAGAGAACTTGGCCTTCCTGGTCCTGAACGGTCCAGAGCCTTCCACCATCCCAGGAAGGTTGTGTCATTTTGCCTCTAGATGGGGACAGATAACAGCAGAAGAATGGACTCTTTCCATTGTAAGAGGGGTACAAGCATCATTTCTTCAACATGCCCCCTCCTACAGTGGTAAGACAGTTCAATTCTCAGACTTCTCTCAGCACTCAGTTGAGTCAAGAGGTCAGTTTACTTCTTGCCTAGGGGGCAATAGAAGACGTACCCATTTCCCAACAGGGTACAGGGTTTTACTTCCCTTATTTCCTTATTCCAAAGAAAACAGAGGGACACAGACCTATTTTAGACCTCCAATTCCTGTTGAAATAGAAATTCAAGATGATTTCTCTGGGAACTCTGCTGCCATGCCTTCAGAGTCAGGATTGGCTTTGTTCTCTAGATCTCAAGGATGCGTACACTCATGTCCTCATCCATCCAACTCACTGAAGGTTCCTTCGCTTCCTGTTTCAAGGAAAGCACTACCAATACAGGGTGCTTCCTTTTGGCCTGGTCTCAGCACCAAGAGTATTTACGAAATGCATGGCTGTAGTGGCAGCATTTCTTCGCACTCTAGGAATATTCGTCTTCCCCTACTTAGACGACTGGCTCATTCGAGCCCCATCAGAGTCAGAGGCCAGAATTTCCCTATCTTGCACAATGCATATCCTTCAGTATTTGGGCCTGGTCATAAACATCCCAAAATCCAGCCTAACTCCCACTCAATCTCTAGAGTTTATAGGAGTTTTGCTGGACACTAGAAAAGCAAGGGCCTATCTTCCACAGGCCTGCTGCCTTTGAATTGTGCAGTTAGCCTCCCAGGCAGTGTTAAAAACTCATCTCACTGCTCGGGATATGTTACAACTACTAGGCCACATGGCATCTACCGTACACGTCGTTCCCTACGCTTGCCTCCATATGAGAGCAGCCCAATGGACTCTATCCACTCAGTGGACTCAGGCATCAGGCTGCCTATCAGACAAAATAGCAAACACAAGTCGCCTTATTTTGTCTCTACAATGGTGGCAGTCAACCCAAAACCTGTTGGTGGGGTCCCCTTTCCAGCAACCCCTACCCCAGGTCACTCTAACTACAGACGCCTCACAAGTGGGTTGGGGAGCTCATCTGCAAGATCTCTCTACCCAAGGCACCTAGACTCCACAGGAGACCCACTTACATATCAATCTCCTAGAACTCGGAGCAATTTTCCTTGCTCTTCGAGTGTTCCATATCCAGCTCTGCTACAAGACAGTACTAATTCAGACGGACAATCAAGTAGCTATGTTCTGTCTGAACAAGCAGGGAGGAACAGGCTCTCTGTCGCTTTGCAACGAAGCTTTGCGACTATGGACCCTCGCCAGAGAGCATCAAATTCATCTCCTGGCGGTGTATCTGCCAGGCATTCAAAACTCTTGGGCAGACAGACTCAGTTGAGATCTGCTTCCACATGAATGGTCTCTCCATGCAGACCAGGTAGCAAAAATTTTTCAAATTTGGGGAACTCCGGACATAGACCTCTTTGCAAGTCTGTTGAATGCCAAACTTCCCCAGTTCTGTGCCAGAATTCCGGCTCAGGGTTCTCAGGCCAGGGATGCTTTCCTCCTCCATTGGGGTCAGGGCTTCCTTTATGCCTTTCCACCCATTCCTCTAATTCCCAAGACCCTATTCAAGCTTCAGAGAGACAAAGGCCACATGATTCTCATAGCTCCACGTTGGCCATGGCAGGTGTGCTACCCTCTGCTCTTGCATCTCTCTCAAGCTCCATCTCTGGAGTTAGGATCTGCTCCAGATCTCCTGTCTCAGGAGGACGGGATGATGTGGCATCCCAATCCCCACTCTGCATCTCAGGGCCTGGTTGCTGAGAGCCTAGACCTTCATGGTCTTAACCTTTCTCAACAAGTAAGGGATGTCCTTTGTGCTTCCAGGAAACCCTCCACAAGACGCTCTTATGCTTTCAAGTGGAAAAGGTTTTCCATATGGTGTTCGCAAAAGGGTCTTCACCCCTCTGCAATACCTCTGGAATCATTACTGGAGTATCGCCTGCATTTATCTAATGCAGGACTTAAGACTAACTCAGTAAGAGTCCATTTAAGTGCTATTTCAGCTTCTTTAAAGCCTTTAAATGGACAACCTATTTCCTCTCATCCTCTCATAGTGAGATTTATGAGGGGCCTTCTTCTAACTAAGCCTCCCATTAATCCACCTCCAGTGGCGTGGGACCTGAATCTGGTTCTTAGGCAGCTCATGAAGCCTCCTTTTGAACCTTTAGCTACTACCTCCTTAAAATTCCTTTCCTGAAAAGTTATCTTTCTCATTGCAATCACATCAGCACGTCGCATCAGTGAATTGCAAGCATTAGTTGCTGATCCTCCATGCACAAGGTTCCATCATGATAAGGTAGTCCTTAGGACTCATCCACACTTCATGCCAAAGGTGGTCTCACCTTTTCATTTAAACCAGGCGGTTTACCTTCCTGTATTTTTTCCAAGGCCTCATGCTTCAAATGCAGAAAGGAATCTTCATACTTTGGACTGTACAAGAGCACGTGCCTTTTACTTAGAGGACACAGCAACATAGAAAGTCCTCACAACTCTTTGTTGCTTTCGATCCTTCTCATTTGGGACTTCCAGTCTCCAAGAGAACATTGTCCAACTGGATTGCACAGTGTATTTCTTTTGCCTATCAGAGTAAGAACCTTTCTCTGGAAGGCCATGTCACGGCTCACAATGTGAGAGCCATGGCAGCCTCAATGGCTCATCTGCACTCTGTCTATTGACGACATCTCTCGAGCAGCTACTTGAGCCTCAGTTCATACCTTCACAGCCCATTACTGCTTAGACAAGGACTCCCGCCGGGATGCCTTGTTTGGTCAGGCTGTTCTACAGCTCATGTTCCATACTTAATCAGCTCCTACCCACCTTTCCTGGAAGGATGCCAGAGATCCATGGGGGGAAGTGGAGCCCTTTCACAGGGACACACAACTTCTGGGGTCTCTCCCTGGCATCTAAAGCTAGGGAGTCCCCATATGTGAAGACTACATTCCTGCTTGTTCCTGGAGATAGCATAGTTACTCACCTGTAACAGGTGATCTCCGGGAACAGCAGGAATTTAGTCTTCACAACCCACCCACCTCCCCTAGGAGTTGTATCTCTCTTTTCTTTTCTTTCCCTCTCTCTCTCTTTGTCTCAGCTTTAAAACTCAACTGGAGAGAGGCAGTTTGGAAAGGCGGGAAGGCAGCACGCAGGCACTGTGGGATGCTTCATTAAGATCCTTAAGTCTGACCTCATATGCTTTATAATGAAGACCACTAATCATTTTAGTAGACATCCTCTGCACCGACTCCATCCAGTACACATCCTTTTGAAGGTGCGGTCTCCAGAATTGCACACTATACTCCAAATGAGATTGCACCAAAGACTTATACAGAGGCATTATCACCTCCTTTTTTTTCTGCTAGCCATTCCTCTCCGTATGCAACCAAGCATCCTTCTAGCTTTTGCTGTCGCCTTTTCTACCTGTTTAGCTACTTTAAGATCATCAGACACAACCACACCTAAGTACCGCTCTTCTTTAGTGGACAAAAATACTTCACCCCCTATACTATATTGCTCCCTTGGATTGCTGCAGCCCAAATGCATGACCTTGCATTTTTTAACATTAAATCCCAGCTGCCAAATTCTAGACCATTCTTCAAGCTTAGCTAGATCCCTCCTCATGTTATCTACACCTTCCTGGGTGTCTACTCTATTGCAGATTTTGGTATCATCCGCAAAGAGGCAAACCTTACCCGACAGCCCTTCTGTTATATCACTAACAAAGATGTTAAAAAGAATCGGACCAAGGACAGATCCCTGGGGCACACCACTGGTAACATCCTTCTCAGAGTGAGCTCCATTTACCTGTACTTTGTCACCACCCACCCAACCAATTTCTAACCCAAGCAGTAACTTTAGGGTCCATCCCTAGGGTGCTCAGTTGGTTTATAAGTCGCCTGTGAGGAACAGTGTCAAAGGCTTTACTGAAATCTAAATACACCACATCTAGAGCTCTCCCTTGGTCCAACTGCCTAGTCACCCAGTCAAAGAAATCAATCAGATTTGTCTGACAAGACCTGCTTCTGGTGAATCCATGCTGCCTCGGATCCTGTAATCTGCTGGACTCCAGAAACCTCACTATTTTCTCTTTCAACAGCATTTCCAATAATTTACTCAGCACCGAAGTTAAAGTAACCGGTCTGTAGTTTTCATCCACATCCTTACTTCGCTTTTGTGTAAAGGCACCACTCCCTACTCCAACAAGGCGTTGAAAAGGTCAGTCAGTGGAACTGCTAGAATGTCCCCAAGTTCCCTTAGTATTCTAGGGTGTATCCCATCCGGTCCCATCGCTTTGTCTACTTTAAGTTGAGCTAGTTTCTCACGAACACAGTCTTCTGAAAATTGTTCAAGATGTCCCTCGCTTCTGTTCCTGTTTGTGGATGTTTTCTGAGGTTCTGCTTCTGGTTCTTCATCTGTGAACACCGAACAGAAATATTTGTTAAGCAATTCCGCTTTAATCCTTATCAGCTTCTACATATTCCTCCCCTGCACCCTTGAGTCTGACAATGCCACTTTTGCCCTTCCTCTTCTCACTAACATATCTGAAAAATGTCTTATCCCCCATTTTATTGCATTGGTTATTTCAGTGTTTTTCAACCTTTTTTGTGCAAAGGCACACTTTTTTCATGAAAAAAATCACGAGGCACACCACCATTAGAAAATGTTAAAAAAATTTACCTCTGTGCCTATATTGACTATATATAAAGTAATTCTCTTGAATTGGAATCAAACACTCACACCAACCCCCCTCCCCTGCTGGTTCACACCAACCCCCCTCCCCTGCTGGTTCACACCAACCCCCCTCCCCTGCTGGTTCACTCACACCACCCCCCCCTCCACTGCTGGTTCACTCACACCACCCCCCCCCCCTCCACTGCTGGTTCACTCACCCACCCCCCTGTCACTTACTCACCCCTCCTGCTGGGTCACTCACTCACTTACCCCCCCTCCCCTGCTGGTTGACTCACACCATCGCCCCCCCCCCCTCCACTGCTGGTTCACTCACACCAACCCCCCTCCCCTGCTGGTTCACTCACACCACCCCCCCTCCCCTGCTGGTTCACTCACACTCCCCCCCCCTTGCTGGTTCACTCACACTCCCCTCCCCCTTGCTGGTTCACTCACACTCCCCCCCCCCCCCCCCCCCCCCCTTGCTGGTTCACTCACACACACCCCCCCCCCCTCGGCCCTTGCCGCTGCTTCTGCTTTGTACAGAGCAGCGGCTGCACTACAGTTACATTGAAAAGTAAAGAGAAACTGTGTCAGGAGCCCTCCGGTCATCGCAGAGCCCGAGGAAGTGATGTCATGGGGGCGGGCTCCTCACAGGCTGTCTTTCCTTTTCAAATTAACTTTATTGCAGCTAAAGTTAATTTGAAAAGGAAAGACAGCCTGTGAGGAGCCCGCCCCCATGACATCACTTCCTCGGGCTCAGCATGATCGGAGGGCTCCTGACACAGTTTCTCTTTACTTTTCAATGTAAGTGTAGTGCAGCCGCTGCTCTGTACAAAGCAGGACCAGCGGCTGCACTGCTATAGGGAATCGCGATTGCGTTCGCGCCGCGGACTTTGGCACAAAAGCCGGTTTTTTGCTCTGGCCGCTCCCGATCTTGCGGCCAGAGCAAAAAAAACGGCTTTTCAATGGCCGGTTTTACAACTGTGCTGGCAGCCGGCCTGGCCATGGAAAAACCGGCCAGGCCGGCTGAAAACCGGCCGGTTGGCAACCCTAATTTGTGAGCCGAGGCCACATGTTACGGATGAAATTCGAATTTTTCCCACGGCACACCAGACAATATCTCACGGCACACTAGTGTGCCGCGGCACAGTGGTTGAAAAACGCTGGGTTATTTCCTCCTTTTGAATCTTTGCCTTCCTGACTACTTTGCTAGCTTCTCTAAGTTTTTCCAAATATAGATGCCTGTCTTCCTCTCTCTGTGATCTCTTGTATTTTATGAAGGCCTCCTTCTTTTTCTTCAGTTTTTCAGCTATTTCTTTCAAAAGCCATAGCGGTCTCCTTTTCCTTTTACCTTTAAGAAAAAGGTTGGTTGCCCTTAAAATATCCCCTTTCATTTTTGCCCACAGTTTTTCTACATCCCCCAGCTGTTCCCATCCCACTAACTACTCCCTGAGGTATTGGCACATCTTGGCAAAGTTAGTCTTCCTAAAGTCTAAGATCCTTGCCTTTGAATGGATTCTAACAGCTCTAGTCCTAATACTGAACCACACCATCTGGTGATCACTGGATGCAAAATGATCTCCCACTACAACATCAGAAACACTTTCACCATTGGTAAGCATCAAGTCCATTATGGCCCCTTCACGTGTGGGGTCTGTTACCAATTGCCTGAATAGTTCAAATCCAGCATCTCCTTACTTCTAGATGATACTAGAAATTGGTTGGGTGGGAGGCGACAAAGAGTACAAGTAAATGGAGCTCACTCTGAGGAGAAGGATGTTACCAGTGGTGTGCCCCAGGGATCTGTCCTTGGTCCAATTCTTTTTAACATCTTTGTTAGTGATATAGCGGAAGGGCTGTCGGGTAAGG
Organism: Ichthyophis bannanicus; assembly: GCA_033557465.1. Lineage (NCBI taxonomy): Eukaryota > Metazoa > Chordata > Amphibia > Gymnophiona > Ichthyophiidae > Ichthyophis > Ichthyophis bannanicus. Next base: position 161,642,774 of record CM066033.1, read on the forward strand.
TTTGCCTCTTTGCGGATGATACCAAAATCTGCAATAGAGTAGACACCCAGGAAGGGGTAGATAACATGAGGAGGGATCTAGCTAAGCTTGAAGAATGGTCTAGAATTTGGCAGCTGGGATTTAATGTTAAAAAATGTAAGGTCATGCATTTGGGCTGCAGCAATCCAAGGGAGCAATACAGTATAGGAGGTGAAGTACTTTTGTCCACTAAAGAAGAGCGGGACCTAGGCGTGGTTGTGTCTGATGATCTTAAAGTAGCTAAACAGGTGGAAAAGGCGACAGCAAAAGCTAGAAGGATGCTTGGGTGCATACGGAGAGGAATGGCTAGCAGAAAAAAGGAGGTGATAATGCCTCTGTATAAGTCTTTGGTGCGACCTCATTTGGAGTATGGTGTGCAATTCTGGAGACCGCACCTTCAAAAGGATGTGAACAGGATGGAGTCGGTGCAGAGGGTTGCTACCAAAATGATTAATGGGCTTCATTATAAAGCATATGAGGACAGACTTAAGGATCTTAAGATGTACACCTTAGAGGAAAGGCGGGATAGAGGTGATATGATTGAGATGTTTAAATACCTCCGTGGCATAAATGTTCAGGGAGAGAGCCTCTTCCAATTGAAAGCAAGTTCTGCTACGAGGGGACATGGGATGAGGGTGAAGGGAGATAGATTCAGGAGTGATATGCGGAAATATTTCTTTACGGAAAGAGTAGTGGATCCGTGGAATAGTCTCCCAGTGGAGGTGGTAGAGATGAGGACAGTAACTGAATTCAAGAAAGCATGGGACCAACACAGAGGATCTCTAAAGGCAAAAAGTGGACTGTTGTAGTTGTTATGGAAGGACAGACTAGATAGGCCATGTGGTCTTTTTCTGTCGTCATGTTTCTATGTTTCTATACTGCAGCAGGAATGTGCCAATCAACATCTGGTATATTGAAATCTCCTATCAGTAGCACTTCCCCTTTCCTAGCAATGCTGCATATGTCTTCAATTAACTCTGTCCACCTCTTCTGCTTTTGAGGGAGGTCTGTATATCACACCAGTGCAAATAGATTTCTCTTTCCCTCTTTCTAATTTAACCCACAATGCCTCCTCTCTCTCCCCTTTTAAGCTCTGTAATTTCAAAGCTTTAATAGTAGTTTTTACCTAGTTTTTACTCCTACTCCCCTTCTTCCTACCCTGTCCTTTCTGAATAAAGTATAGCCAGGTATAGTTGCATCCAAATCATGGTTTTCTGTGAGCCATGTTTCTGTAAATGCCACTAAATCCAACTTAGCCACTCCTACCAAAGCTTCAACATCAGGGATCTTATTTCCCATGCTACGGGCATTTATACACACTGCTTTCCATATGTTACCCCTGTTACATTAAATACCTTTTATAGAAATGGCTTTCACCTACCTGGGGGCTTTCTTCACCCATCCCCAACGAATCTAGTTTAAAGCCCTCTTCAGTAGATTAGCCAGTCTACTACCGAAGACAGGTTGACCTTTCATCATCTTCCTTTCCCGAATATACCTGAAGAAAGGTTTGTCGCCACCCTTAACATCTTTAGCCATTTTTTCCTCTGCCTTTGATTTTGCTATCCTTATTTCTCTTTTTGACTCTTTCAGTTTGATCCTGTATTCATTTCTGTGTTCTTTTTGCAAGCTTTTGAATTTTGCAAAAGATATTTTTTTGCCTCTATTTGAGAACCCACTTCTTTGGAAAACCAAATAGGTTTCCTTCTCCTCTTGTTTTTATTTACTTTTCTTACATATTTATCTGTTGCCCCTTTTATTGCCACCTTTAGTTTAATCCATTGCAATTCCACTTCCCTTATCTCCTTCCACCCTGTCAGCTCTTCCTTTAGGTACTCGGCCATTTTATTGAAGTCAGTGTTCCTGAAGTTTAGGACTTTGAGCTTGCTATGATTGGCCTGTACCATGGCTTTTATCTCAAACCACACTGTGTGGTGATCGCTGTTGCTCACAGGGGCAGTCACGCAGACATTCGACACGCTATTACCTTTGGTGAGCACTAAATCCACCGTTGAGCTTTCCCTGGTTTGGTTCCATCACCATTTGTCTAAGTAATGCATCTTGGAGAGCATCCACAATTTTTTTGCTTCTTTCCAGATGTGCAGAAGGAGTAATCCAATTCACATCAGATAGATTAAAGTCACCCAATATGATCGCTTCCCCCTTTGTGGCTATCTTGGCAATATCTATAATCAATTCGTTATCTATCTCTTCAATGTCTGTAGACTACAGCAGTATGGATGACGGTGCCATCTCCTCTTTCCAACGCAATCCAGAGCACTGCTTCTTTTCCCCATGCCCCCTGCATTTCAGTAGCTTTAATATTGCTTTTGTATTATTGATTTAATATTGCTTTTGACATACAAGGCAGCTACTCCTCCTTTTTCCATTTTCTCTGTCTCTTCTGAATAGATTATAGCCAGCTATGACTATATCCCAATCATGCGATTCATTAAACCATGTTTTTGTAATGGCCACAATGTCCAAATCCATTTCCACCATTAGGGCTTCCAGGTCCGGAATTTTTTTGGCTAAGCTTAGAGCATTTGTGCTCATTGCTTTCCAGCATTTACCTGGCTTATGTGTATTTTGCATTGATTTTGTTCTGCCCACTTCTTCCCACTTGTTTTTGATGTGTGGTTTAAAAGTGTGGCTGTTTCTGATGATCTGCTTTTGCAGGGGGTGGCGTCCAAAGCTTGACCTTCCACATCCGTCACCCCCTTTTTCTAGTTTAAATGCATATCCACATACTGCCTGAATTTTTCACTTAGGATTCTTTTCCCTGAGACGGAAGATGAGGAGTTTCCAGACACTTACCCTATCTGATGTTTTTCCCATCGGACTCACTGAGTTCGGAACCTCTGAGAAGGTCCCCCCCCCCTCCCCCCCCCTCCCCCCGAGGACACCCGGTTCTCGGACTTCTTTAGGGATATGGTCAAGGCTTTGGCATTCCCGGCAGAGTCCTTGGAGGAGCCTCGAGCCGAGGAGCTCAAGGCCCTCCAGTATGACTTTGCCCTGAGGGAAGCCCTTACTGTGCCGGTGCCTCCAATTCTGGAACGGCTAATGCTCCACCTGTGGGAGTCCCCAGCCTCGATGCCGGTTCTCAGCAAGCGGGTCAATTCCATGTATCGAGTCTGCAAGAGCCTTGCGTTCCAGAAAGCACAGCTGCCGCACAACTCCATGGTTGTGGAATTGGCCATGCAAAGGCTCAAGAGCCAAAAGACGCACTCCTTGTTGCCTCCTGGTCGGGAGGCCTGGAACGTGGATGCCCTCGGCAGAAAGTGCTTCCAGGGCTCGATGCTGTCATGCCGTGTCCAGACGTACCAGCTGTACATGAGCATGTACTTATGGGACCTGACAAAGGAGATTGCTGGGTTCTCGGCTGGCCTCTCCGAGGAACTCTTGCAGCGGTTCAAGGCTTTGTCAACAGGGATTCGAGAGTGCTCGAAGTTTGTCTCGAACAGCCTACAACGGCTTCGAGGCTTCAGCCCGAGTAGCCGCAGCCGGCATCGGTGCACACCATCAGGCTTGGCTAATGTCATCAGACCTGGATCATGGGTTCAGGACAAGTTGGTCGTCCCTTGCCGAGGTGACAACCTATTCAGCAAACCCATGACTGAGAAGGTTGCGGAGATCGAGTCCGAGTACTTAACCCGGGCAAGGCTCTCCAAGAAGACTTTTGCCCCTTCTCACAAAAAGAAGGGCTCGGGTAAAAAGCCCTTTTTCCTGAGGAAGGGTAATGCCTACCGCAACTACCCCACTTACCAGGCCTCCCCAGCTCCCCAACAGGGGCAGCAGGCAAAGGGACAGGGGCACAGCCCGCGTAGGCAGAAAACCCCCAAGCCTCCAGTTCTGGCTCCCACCCAGCTGGGAGGGTTTTTTTTGACTCCCACAGCATGGCTTCTCCTATCTCTGGTATGGCTCTGCACAGGAGGAAGGCTGACCCTGTATGCCCAGAGGTGGCCAGCCATTACCACCGATACCTGGGTCCTGCAGATAGTGCAAAAGGGGTATCAACTCCATTTCGACTAGTTACCACCCTCCTCCTTTCCAGGAGAGCCTCTAAGGCCCCCTCTTCACAGGAACCTCCTTATTCAGAAGTTGGCAGGTCTTTTAAAGGAGCAGGCGGTGGAACTGGTGCCCCACCACCTGGAAGGGCAAGGCTTCTACTTGGGTATTTCCTCATACCAAAAAGGACAGGAGGCCTCAGGCCCATCCTCGACTTGTGGAATCTGAACAAGTTCCTGGTAAGGGAAAAGTTCAAGATGTTCTCTCTTGGAATATTGCTGCCATTCCTCCAGCAGGGAGACTGGCTATGCTCCTTAGATCTGAAGGATGCTTATACACACATCCTCATACACCCAGACCACAGACAACATCTCTGATTTGTGGTGGGAGGAAACCACTTCCAGTACAGGGTACTTCCCTTTGGCCTAGCATCTGCTTCCAGGGTATTCATCAAATGCCTGGCTGTGGGAGCGGCCTTCCTCAGAGCCAGAGGATTTTGTTTTCCCATATCTGGACGACTGGCTAATCAGAGGCCAGTTGACCCAGGAGGTCCAACAGGCTATGTCTCGTACAGTAAACCTGCTACAGCATCTGGGTTTTGTCATAAATCACGTAAAGTCTACCTTGCTCCCCACTCAGAACTTGGCGTTCATAGGGGCAAGACTGGACACCCTCCGGGCAAGGGCTCACTTGGCGGAGGACAGGACAAATCGGCTGCTGGCGATAGTTCGCCAGGTCAATCACAACAATCTCAGATTTCTGCGAGAAGCTTTCTCCGCCTACTAGGCCACATGGCCTCCACGGTGCATGTAACCCCGAATGCTCGTTTGCACATGAGAACAGCTCCATGGTGCTCCAGGGACCAATGGACACAGTCCACAGGCCACCTCAGAGACAGAATAGCGGTGTCCAAGCGACTCCTGAAGTCGTTGCAGTAGTTGCTTCAGCCATTCAACCTGCCTTTTCAGCCTCCCTCACACACAAGAGTTCTAACGACAGATGCAACCTTGCTGGGCTGGGGAGCCCATTGCCAGGGTTCATGTACTTGGGGGCTGTGGTCTCCTCAGGAGGCTACGCACCAAATCAATCTCTTAGAGCTGCAAGCGATTCGCCTAGCTCTTCGAACCTTCTGTCAGGTTCTCTCAGGTCAGTCTGTCTTAGAACATTGCTACCTGGTTGTCTGCACTATGTAAACAAACAGGGGGGCACAGGGTCTCGACTCCTATGCCAGGGGACCCTGGACCTCTGCTCATTTGTAGTCAGGCAGGGTTTGTTGTTCAAAGCAGTTTTATCTGCGTGGTCAGGAGAACGTTCTAGCAGACAAGCTAAGCAGGATTCTCCAACCTCATGAATGGCAACTGAATCCAGACGTGGCACAGCGGATTTTCCACCGCTGGGGGTATCTGTCCATAGATCTCTTTGCCAATCCACAGAATCACCAGTTGCCCAGGTTTTGCTCCAGACAACATCCTCAGAGGGTGGCTGCGGATGCTTTTCTCCTCTCTTGGTCAGTGGGCCTCCTGTATGCGTTTTCTCCCACACCTCTAGAGGCCCGAACATTGTTCAAGATTCTTCGGGACAGGGCCTTGGTCATCCTGGTAGCCCCCAGATGGCCAAGACAGCCTTGGTTTCCGCTCCTCCTCCAGTTGGCAGTGGAGACCCCACTCCCTCTGGGGACGCAGCCGAACCTGCTGCCTCAGGAGCAGGGTTCTCTTGCACCCCAACCTCATATCCCTCAACCTGATGGCATGGCTGCTAAAAGGGTAATGCTGGCCCCTCTACTCCTTCCTAAAAATGTGGAAGAAGTGTTACTGGTCTCCAGGAGGCAATCCACTAGGAGGTCCTACGCCTTCAAGTGGCGTAGGTTTGCAGAGTGGTGTACAAAACGCAAGGAAAACCCTTTCCCCTGCCTTGTACCGGTGGTGTTGCTGTACTTGCTTTATCTCTGAGTTAGGTCTTAAGTCTAACTCTGTCAGGGTCCACCTGAGTGCTTTGTCAGCAAACCACTATCCAGTGGAAGGGCAACCTCTGTTGGCTCACCCCTTGTTGTCCAGATTCCTCAGAGGTCTGCTTCTTCTAAAGCCCCTGGTTTGTCCTCCGGCAACTGAGTGGGACTTAAATGTGGTCTTGCAGCAGCTTACTCGCCCACCTTTTGAGCCGATGTCTACTTGTCATCTGTGCTTTCTCTCCTGGAAAGTGCTCTTCCTGGTGGCACTCAATCTGCCAGACGTGTGAGTGAGCTGCAAGCTCTGGTATCTGATAGACCGTACATACGGTTTTATGGAAACAGGGTGTTCCTTCGCACTCACCCCAAGTTCCTTCCAAAAGTGGTGGTCTCATTCCACTTCAACCAGGAGGTGGTGCTTCCAACCTTCTATCCCAGGCAGCATGCCAGCTGGGCAGAGGTGGTACTGCATACCCTGGACTGTAAGAGGGTGCTCGCTTTCTACCTGGAGCATACGCGGGGGACATAGGAGTGCTTCTCAGCTCTTCCTTTCTTATGACCCCAGTAGGCTGGGTCTACCTGTCTCCAAGCGCACGTTATCCTGGGCGTATAGGGCAGCTAACCTCCAGCTGCGAGGTCGAGTCACGCCCACCGTGTCAGGGCTAAGGCCGCATCAGTGGCTAACCACCGCTCTGTTCTGTTGGCAGACATCTGGCGGGCCGCAACTTGGTCTTCAAGCCAGACCTTTGCAGCCCATTACTGCCTGGAGAGTGTGTCCCGGCGGGGAAGTGCTTTCGGCCAGGCGGTACTCCGTAACCTATTTGAGGTTTAAGCAACTCTTTGGTGTTAGGCTACCATAGGGGTTGTGTTCTCGGAGAAAATCCTTTTACAGCCTTTGTGGCTCTTCTAGAGGGAGCAATTTTTCAGCTAAGTTTCTCGGTAGCCTATAGCTGGGGAGTCCCATATGTGAGGACTGACTTCCTGCTTGTTCCTGGAGAAAGCGTAGTTACTCACCTATAACAGGTGTTCTCCATGGACAGCAGGAATCAGTCCTCATGACCCTCCCTCCTCCCCTGGAGTTGCAGTCCTATAATTAGAATTTTTTTCTCTTTTTGCTGTCTCTTTTTAGCTATGTCATCTGACTGAGCAAGATGACACCCTTGGGCGGGAAGGAGACTGTGCATGTGCAGGCAATCCCAAAGGCTTTCTTTGAAAGCTGGGGAATTGCTCCGCACGAGGGCTCTGTCGGCGCTGATGTCACCCATATGTGAGGACTGATTCCTGCTGTCCCTGAGAACACCTGTTACAGGTGAGTAACTACGCTATATACTTTATGAAAGTTTTATTGCACACTTGTAAAACCATGTTCTTAATATAAGGAATAAATAATTTGTTAGAACATTCCAGTAGAGGGTTTCTAAAAAGGCAAAAATAGCCTAAGTACCTTTAAATAAAGAGTTGGAAAAATTGCAAATTCTCTAGAACTGCTAAGCAGGTTGTGTATACAAGCAGAAAACATAAAATGTCTGTATATAGATGCTAGAAGCTTTAAAAATAAGATTGGAGCGTTGAATGAAGAGATATAATAGGCATCTCAGAGACCTGGTGGAAGGAGCATAACTAGTGAGACACTGTAATTACCAAGGTGCATATTGTATCATAATGTTAAGGTGGATAAAATTAGTGGAGAGAGAGTGCTATATATTAAAGGGCCTTGAATTAAACAGAATGGAAGTTCCGCTGGCATTAAAATGCACTTTCTGTAGGCAGAAATTCCATGTGTGAAGGGAAAGAGAATAGTGAAGGAGGTATACTACAGTCTATCTGGCTAGAATGAGCAGACAGATATGTTAACAGAAATTCCTTTACATTCTGCTGGATCAGTGCAGACCAGGGATTCTCAGCCTAGTCTTCGGGACATTCCTAGCCAGTCAGATTTTCAAGATAACCAAAAGGACTTTTGCTGTGATTGAGCTTTGGGGGAGTTCCTCTTCTTGACCCCAAGCTTTGGCTACTCCAAGCCAAGACCCATGGACTAGTCTGGCAGTGGTCTGCTGCCAGTGGGAAGGGGGAGATTGACTAGTTCATTGCTTCCCTCCTTCCCACTCGTGCTTCTCTACAGGATAAAACAAAACACAAATGAAGAAATGTGTGGATTTTAAAAAAAAAAATATTTCCAGGTGATACTACTAGACCAGTCCAGACAAACGGGTTGTGTCCCCCTGCCAGCAGATCTTGGAGACAGAGAATTCTACCAGAGCTCTGATAGGCTGGACTCTGGTGATATGGTCCTACCCCTAGGGGTCTCCCTCAGTATTTCCCTGTCTCCAGCAGATCTGATTGCTTTTGTTTTTCCCTCAAAATCTTTAAAATTATTTAGAATCCCTTTGGGGATTGATATTTCCACTTGCCTGTTGCCAGTATAGTTTCACTGTGCACCAGGGTGTTTGCAGCTGAGCTCTTGTTTCTGACACAGTAGAGCTCGCTGACAGGAAGAATCCCCAGCATCTGGCCATGAGGGCTTGTTAGCTGGATGAAGGCCTCCCTAAAATCAGGTTTCGCTGTATCTTGAGGCTCCTGGATGCACCCAGATTTCACAAGAGGTGTTACTCTGGGTTTCCCAGCAACTTGATTCCCCAGATAAACTTGTGCAGCTCCTGGGCCTGGCTTCAGTAGAGCTCCTGATTTTCTTTAAGCAGCGCTGAGTCTTTGCCACGAGAGCTTAGACAGCAGGAGGATCAGGTATCAATTTCTGAGAGAAACTGTAAGTAAACTGTTTTTCTTACTTGCCTCAGCTGCCCTGGGTTTATTTCAACTGCATTGGGACCGGCTGTCTCTGACCTGATTCCTTCACTTCCGGTTTCATCAGGATCTGTTCAACTGGGTTTGAAGTTCCTATTTTCTTCATTTTAATTTCCTGGATGCACCCAGAGCACACAAGAGGTGTTTCTCTGGGTTTCCCAGGCTTCCCTCCTTAACAGCTGTATTTTCTGTAATCAGCAATACAACAGGGTTTGAGCTTCTGATTTCACTGTCTGTGCAGCTCCCCTTTTCTCCAGAAACACCTTCCAGCCCCTGCCATGAGGGTCTAAGTGGCTGCAGAGGGATCAAACTCTAATTTCCCTACCTTTCAGTCACTGTAATTACCTTACACTGACTTTGAAAGTTTCTCTTCTCCTCCATGGAACTCAGCTCCTCTGTACCAGCACAGTGAATAACTGACAGTTTCCTTCTCCCCTCTGTTTCTGGTGATTCAGGGTTCATCAGGATTTGAATTTTTAAGTTGCTAGCAGCACTCCTTGCCTCTTCCCCAGCAATTTCACTGCATTTTTAAGGTTTTTAGAGCTTAGGGAACTTTTATTTTGCAGTTTTTCTGAGCCAGCGGCCATTTTAAAAGTCAGGAGGGATTTCTCTTCAGTAGTGTTGTTGGAGGGAGCATGGTGTCCAGAGGATTATCAAGTTCGGTTGCCTCTACTACCGGCGGTGCGACTTTGCCTCCGTTGGTGGCTCCGGCCCCGCAGTCTCGTCTCCTTCGAGGGGTTCCCTTGGAGACTCCACACTGGGTGTTGGTAACGACAGACGCCATTCTCTCCGGTTGGGGAGCGCATTGCGGCTCGCACTCAGCGCAGGGGATTTGGTTTCCTCGGGAGGCCCGGTGGTCCATCAATCACTTTGAGACGCGAGCGGTGCGCTTAGCCTTGCGAAAGTTTCAGCCTTTAATGCGGCGTCAGGTGGTTCGAATTCTGTCCGACAACGCTACAACAGTGGCATACCTCAACCGCCAAGGGGGCACACAATGTGCAGGTGTATCGAAGGAAATGGGTCTTCTCCCTCCGTGGGCGGAGAGGCATCTGCAGGCGATCTCGGCGCAACACATCGCGGGGGTAGACAATGTAAAAGCAGATTTCCTCAGCCGACATGCTCTGGATCCGGGGGAGTGGGCTCTGGCGCCAGAGTCCTTTCAGTCCATTGTTTGACGATGGGGTCTACCGGCAATGGATCTCATGGCTACGGCACAGAATACCAAGGCACCGATCTACTTCAGCCGTTGGAGAGACAATGGGCCGCACGGGACAGATGCTCTGTCTCAAGCGCGGCCAACCCATCTCCTTCTGTATGTCTTTCCTCCCTGGTCCATGATCGGCAAGATTCTCCAAAGAGTAAGGGAGCTTCGCGGTCCGGTGATCCTGGTGGCACCGGATTGGCCTAGCAGACCGTGGTATGCGCATCTCGTCCGGCTGTCTCGGGCGTCTCCTCTATGCCTGGGGGCGTTCCCAGGGCTCCTGCTCCAAGGGCCGGTGGAAATGGGAAACCCGGCTCCTTACTCGCTTACGGCCTGGCTCTTGAACGCCGCAGGTTAGTTCAGAAGGGATATTCGTCGAGTGTGGTGGTGACAATGCTTAAGGCACGGCGGTCTTAGACGTCGCTGGCTTACGCTCGTGTATGGCTTCTCTTTGACACTTGGTGTCCGCTACGTCACATCTCGCCCTGGCGTTGCAACATCCTGGATATTCTTTCCTTTCTGCAGGCTGGCTAGATAAGGGTCTGGCGCTCGGGACCTTGCGCGTGCAGGTTGCCACGCTAACTTGTTTTCGAGGGCCTATAGCGGGGCGTTCTCTCGCCTCGCATGTGGACGTTTCGCGTTTTCTTAAAGGGGTTCAGACATTACGGCCCCTGATACGTCCTTTAGGTCCTTCTTGGGATCTCGCTCTCATTCTCTGTGCCCTTGTTGCTCCTCCCTTTGAGCCCCTGAAGGCATGTTTCCTTAAGGATTTAACGCTAAAGACGGTTTTCCTAGTGGCCATAACCTCGGCACATCGGATTTCCGAACTTCAGGCTCTCTCTTGTCGAGACCCCTATCTCTCGTTTTCTTCGGCGGGAGTTTCTCTTCGAACTGTTCCATCCTTTTTACCTAAGGTGCTTATCCCGTTTCATGTCAACCAGCCTCTTTTCTTGCCTACCTTTGAAAGAGAGCAGTGTTCCGGTCACCTTCGTCAATCGCGTGCTGTGGATCTGCAGAGAGTGCTTTATCGGTATCTTAAGATCACGAACGCCTTCCGTAAGACTGATCATCTTTTTGTCCTGTTTGCGGACCCTCGACGGGGGTCCACAGCCTCCAAATCCACCATTTCTAGATGGTTGCGAGGAGCTATTGAGGCAGCTTATATACTGCAAGGCAAGCAGGTTCCAGCAGGGCTCCGAGCTCACTCCACTTGGGCTCAGGCTGCTTCTTGGGCTGAGCGGTCTCAAGTAGCCCCTCTCGACATTTGCCGGGCGGTGACTTGGTCATCGTTGTCTACGTTTGTCCGTCAGTATAGATTGGATGTTCACGCTCGGCAGGAGGGGCAGTTTGGAGCTGCAGTGCTGTCGTTGGCATTGACCCCCCCTTGAAAGCAGGTAGCTTGGGTACTGCCCGTTTGTCTGGACTGGTCTAGCAGTATGACCTGGAAGGAGAAATTTCACTTACCGTTAATTTCCTTTCCTGGAATACTGCTAGACCAGTCCAGGACCTACAGTGCTGCTAGTGTGGTGAAGCCGCTGGCCTCTGTTCCTTCCTTGTCAGTATGACTCACCATGGGGGCCCGATGGCTGCGTTATCGGTCTTAGCAGCCTTCAGTTCTGGGGATACTTTCAGCTCCCTTGTACATAGTTGAATTAAACGTCCACTATGTGTGGTCTTATGGTTTAGTTGCGTTACATGTTTGGGTTCGCTTTACAGACAATACTGAGGGAGACCCCTAGGGGTAGGACCATATCACCAGAGTCCAGCCTATCAGAGCTCTGGTAGAATTCTCTGTCTCCAAGATCTGCTGGCAGGGGGACACAACCCGTTTGTCTGGACTGGTCTAGCAGTATTCCAGGAAAGGAAATTAACGGTAAGTGAAATTTCTCCTTTTTATTTATTTATTTATTTATTTATTTAACAGTATTTCTATACCGCCTTCTCCTTAAATCAAGGTGGTCTCACAGCAAACAATCATAAAAGTGTTCATGTGCTCTCATGCAGTGATGCGTGTTGTGTGTTTGAGGTGGTGTGCATTTGATTTAATTTACTCTTTCTACAATGTGCGCTATTATACATTTTGAGCTATTATACATTCTCCAGGACCAAGCAGGAAGTCAGTCCTCACTTATGGGTGACGTCGGCGCCGACGGAGCCCTCGCGGAGCAATTTTCCCCAGCTTTCAAAGAAAGCCTTTGGGAATTGCAGCGCGCATGCGCGGTCGTCTTCCCGCCCGAAGGTGCCATCTTAGCCAGTCTTCTTTTTTCCGCGGAGCCCTACAGACGTCCCCGTCTTGTCCCCGCGAAAAAGTCGAATTTTCTTCGTTATTTTATCCTTTTTCCTTCGGTTCGACGCCGATCTTTTTCCCGCCCGGACTCGCGACGCCGGTCACGAGTCCTCTCACTTTTTTCGGTTTTTCTGACTTTGTCAGCTTTCGTTTTCGGTTTCCCTGGCAGCCCAGTCCTTTGACCTCGCAGGGGCCCTTTTTCCCCCGATGGCTGCCAGTGGCTTTAAGCGGTGTGGTCAGTGTGACCGAAATATGTCACTCACTGACACACACGACTTTTGCCTCCGCTGCCTGGGCCCGGATCATGAGGAACTGATCTGTGGGCCCTGCGGCAAAATGTCCTCAAAAGCGTTGAGGAGTCGGCGGCATCAGCGCGATCGAATCTTCGCTGACCCCAGCCGTACCCGGACCTCGTCGGAGGCCTCCGCGTCAAAAGGCTCCAGCTCGGACCGTCGCCGGAGTTCCTCCGACCGGGGTTCTCCCTCCGGGGACCATCGTCGGACGGTGAAACCCGCGAGGGCGGCGTCGGTGGACGCTCCTGGTTCCGCGAGGGCCAGGTCGCATAGCCCCGATAGCCGCCCCGGGTCCTTGGGGAAGGAACACCTCCCGAAGTGACCTCGCCTGGAGTCGGAGATGCCTGCTCGGGTAAGTCCTGTGGTCCTTCTGGACTCGCCTCCGCGACAGCCGACGTCGGGCCCGACGCCGTCGGGGCCCGAGTCGGGGGCTGCTGGGTCACCTGAGCTCGGACTCAGGTTGACGGCCTTGGAGAGCAGACTGTCTGCCTTCATGGACCAGCAGCGGGCACTGCTCGCTGGCTTCGCTGGCGCCGCTGCCCCGACCGCCGGGACGTCGACGTCCAAGTCGACCCCGGAGACCGAGCCGATCCTCGAGTCGATGAGAACTCGAGTCGATCCTCGGTCGAGGTCACCCTCGGCCTCCCATTCGGGACCGAGGTCGCCGACGCCGACTCCCTCGGCGTCGGGGCGGCAGGCGCCGCGCCCTGCCTGGGCCGACCCCACCGATTCCTCGTCGGAGTCGGTCTGGGAGTCTGAAGAGGAAGAGTCACCTGATTCTTTTCGGACTCGGTGTGTCCCCTCGGACTCACCTGAGTCCGAACCTCGGAAGCAGTCCCCCCCGGAGGATGCCCGGTTCTCGGACTTCGTTAGGGATATGGCCAAGGCTTTGGCCTTCCCTGCGGATCCCGAGGAGGAACCTCGAGCCGAAGAGCTCGACGCCCTCCAGTATGACTCTCCCGCGAGGGAGCACTTTACTGTACCGGTTCCTCCTATGCTGGAACGACTACTCTTCCGCATGTGGGAGAGTCCGGCCTCCTCGCCGGTCCTGAGCAAGCGGGTCGATTCTATCTATCGGGTCCGCAAGAGCCCTGGCTTCCAAAAGGCACAGCTACCACACCATTCCATGGTAGTGGAATCGGCCATGCATCGTCTCAAGAGCCAGAAGATGCACTCCTCGGTGCCCCCTGGCAGGGAGGCCCGTAACCTGGATGGCCTTGGTAAGAAGTGTTTCCAGGGCTCTATGCTCGCATGTCGTGTCCAGACTTACCAGCTGTACATGGGCATGTATCTCCGGGATCTGGCTAAAGAGCTAGCCGGATTCTCCGCTGGTCTGTCCGAGGAACCCTTGCGGAGGTTCCTGGCCTTGTCCACTGGCATTCGGGAATGCTCAAAGTTCATGTCCCGGGCAGCCTATGATGGCTTTGAAGCATCGGCTCGAGTGGCCGCAGCCGGCATCGGTGCCCGCCGACAGGCTTGGCTTCAGTCGTCAGACCTTGAGCCCTGGGTGCAGGACAAGTTGGTCGATGTCCCCTGCCGAGGCGAGAACCTCTTTGGCAAGCCCATGGCGGAAAAGGCTGCACAAATTGAGACTGAGACTCTCACCAGGACAAGGCTGTCTAGGAAGACCTCCGCCCCTTCCCAGAAAAAGAAGGGCTCGGGGAAGAAGTCCTTTTACCCGAGGAAGGCGGCTGCCTACAAACAATACCCCCATTATCAGGCCCCTGCAGCTCCCCCACAGGGCCAGCAGGCCAAGGGACGGGGTAACGGGTCCCGTAGGCAGCAAGCTCCCAAGCCTGCACCACCAGCCCCTGCTCAGCAGGGTGGGGGTTTTTGACTCGCAAAGCATAGCCTCTCCCCCTCCGCTGGTTCCTCCCAGCACCGGAGGCCGGCTGGTTCACTTCGCCCACAGGTGGTCCAGCATCACCGCAGATGCCTGGGTGCTTCAAGTCGTGCGAGAAGGCTATCTTCTCCACTTCCACCAGGTCCCTCCCTCCTATTTTCCGGGAGAACCTCCACACCCCCTCTGCACAGGGAATTACTCCTTCAGGAGTTAGCAGGTCTTCTGCAGGATCAGGCGGTGGAACCGGTGCCACACCACCTGAGAGGTCAAGGCTTTTATTCCAGGTATTTTCTGATACCAAAGAGAACAGGGGGCCTCAGACCCATCCTGGACTTGCGCAACCTCAACAAGTTCCTTGTGCGGGAGAAGTTCAAAATGCTTACCCTTGGAATCCTTCTGCCCTACCTCCAGCAGGGAGATTGGCTATGCTCCTTGGATCTAAAGGATGCCTACACGCACATCCTCATCCACCCAAGCCACCGCCAATACCTAAGGTTTGTGGTGGCAGGAAATCATTACCAGTACAGAGTACTGCCCTTTGGCCTGTCCTCCGCACCGCGAGTCTTCACAAAATGTCTCGCGGTCGTGGCGGCCCATCTCCGGCTTCACGGCCTCTGTCTTTCCGTACCTCGACGACTGGCTCATCAGAGCAGCGTCCGCTCAGGAGGTCACCAACGCCACGTGCCGCACGGTGACTCTGCTGCAGCACTTGGGCTTTGTTATAAACTTCGCAAAGTCCACTTTGCTCCCCTCACAGGATCTCGAGTTCATCGGCGCGAGGCTGCACACTCCTCAGGCGCGAGCATACCTACCGCTCGACAGGGCTCAACGGCTCATGGACCTAGCCGACCGCTTTCGTAGCCAGCCCCTGGTCTCCGCCAGGCGCTTCCTGAGACTGCTCGGCCATATGGCTTCCACCGTCCATGTGACCCCCAATGCCCGCCTGAATATGCGGTCTGCTCAATGGTGTCTCCGCCAGCAGTGGCGACAAGCCACAGGCGGCCTAGCAGACCTAGTGCGCGTCTCCGAGCCGCTGATCTCGTCTCTCCGGTGGTGGCTCCGGCAGCCGAACCTGATATTCGGAATGCCTTTCCAGTCACCTCAGCCGACCCGGGTGCTGACCACCGATGCATCCCTCCTGGGCTGGGGAGCACATTGCCAAGAGGCACGCACTCAGGGCCTCTGGAACACGTGGGAGTCTGCTCAGCAGATCAACTTCCTGGAGCTCAGGGCGATCCGCCTAGCTCTCAAGGCCTTCTCCCACCTGACTTCCCAACAGTCCGTCCTTGTCCAGACGGACAATCAAGTTGCCATGTTCTACGTGAACAAACAGGGGGGCACGGGCTCCTTCCTCCTCTGCCGGGAGGCACAGAAGCTCTGCTCTTGGGCCGTCAGTCACGGCATTCTCCTCAAGGCAGTTTATCTCCCGGGCCAGGAAAATTGCCTTGCGGACAAACTCAGCAGGGTCCTCCAGCCGCACGAGTGGCGTCTGGATCCCTTGATAGTTCAGAAGCTCTTCCTCCAGTGGGGCCTCCCCACGGTGGATCTCTTTGCCAGTCCTCACAACCGGCAGCTTCCTCGCTTCTGCTCTCGTCAGCCACACCCCCTTCGGGTTGCGGCGGACGCCTTTCTGATCTCATGGTCGGGGAGCCTTCTGTACGCTTTCCCTCCCATCCCGTTAGTCTCTCGGACTCTTTTCAAGGTTCTCCGAGACAAAGCCTTCATGATCCTGGTGGCCCCTCGCTGGCCCAGGCAGCCGTGGTTTCCGCTCCTGCTGCAACTGGCGGTGGAGGATCCAATCCCTCTGGGGGTACAACCGGATCTCCTCACTCAGGATCAGGGGTCCCTACTGCACCCCAACCTCAGGTCTCTCAACCTCATGGCCTGGCTGCTGAGAGGGTAGTCCTTGCTCCCCTTCTCCTGCCGGCGGAGGTGGAGGAGGTCGTCTTGGCTTCGCGACGGCCTTCTACCCGCAAATGCTACGCCCTTAAATGGCGTCGCTTTGCAGTCTGGTGTACCCAACAGTCTCAGGATCCCTTCTCCTGCCCGGTGTCGGTGATCTTGCAGTACTTGCTGCACCTCTCTAATCTGGGACTTAAGTCCAACTCCGTCAAAGTTCACCTCAGTGCTCTTTCAGCACATCATGTGCCGGTGGACGGCAGACCTCTCTCCAACGACCCTCTCGTAACGAGGTTTCTCCGAGGTCTCCTTCTACTTAAACCACCTCTGCGCCCGCCAGCGCCTGACTGGGACCTGAATGTGGTTTTGCAGCGGATCACCTGTCCGCCTTTTGAACCTATGGCTACCTGTTCTCTCCGTTTTCTGTCTTGGAAAACACTGTTCTTGATAGCCCTCACTTCCGCTAGACGCGTAAGTGAATTGCAGGCCCTCGTGTCTGATCCCCCTTACACTCGGTTCTACAAGAATAGGGTAGTCCTACGGACTCACCCGAAATTTCTGCCTAAAGTGGTCTCCCCTTTTCACATCAATCAGGAGGTGGTACTTCCAACCTTCTTTCCCAGACCACACTCCAGCCGAGCTGAAACGGTCCTCCATACCCTGGACTGTAGAAGGGCATTGAACTTCTACCTTGACCGTACGCGGGAGCACCGTAAAGCTGCTCAGCTTTTTGTGTCTTTTGACCCCAATAAATTGGGGCTCCCGGTCTCCAAGCGTACTCTGTCCATCTGGGTTGCGGACTGTATCACTTGGGCTTATGGGGCAGCCGGACTCTCCTTGGAAGGTCGAGTCACGGCTCATTGCGTTCGGGCTAAGGCTACGTCAGTGGCTTACCTCCGCTCTGTTCCGCTGGCAGACATCTGCCGGGCCGCTACTTGGTCTTCGAGCCAGACTTTTGCGGCCATTACTGTCTCGAGAGGGAGTCCCGTAGGGACAGTGCTTTCGGACAGGCAGTCCTCCGTAATCTCTTTGAGGTCTGAGCAACTCCTACCCTCCATCCCGGATGTGGGCTACCGGTGGGTGATGTTTCAGCGAAGATTCTATCCTTCTGTGCTGCTGAGCTAGAGGGAGCTCATTTTTGTGCTTAGGGTCTCCGGTAGCTTTGAGCTTGGGAGTCCCATAAGTGAGGACTGACTTCCTGCTTGGTCCTGGAGAAAGCGTAGTTACTCACCTGTAACAGGTGTTCTCCAGGAGCAGCAGGAATCAGTCCTCACTACCCTCCCTCCTCCCCTTGGAGTTGCAATCGTATGCTTATGTTTTTTTTTTTTGCAAATTTTTATGCTGTCTTTTTTTAGCTATGTCATCTGACTGGCTAAGATGGCACCTTCGGGCGGGAAGACGACCGCGCATGCGCGCTGCAATTCCCAAAGGCTTTCTTTGAAAGCTGGGGAAAATTGCTCCGCGAGGGCTCCGTCGGCGCCGGCGTCACCCATAAGTGAGGACTGATTCCTGCTGCTCCTGGAGAACACCTGTTACAGGTGAGTAACTACGCTTTCTTATATACAAGGGTCAGGGTGTGGGTAGGTCCGTTTTTGCTTGATTAGTATGTCATGTGATGTCTCCATAGTGTTCAATGAATAGAGTTGTCTTCAGCTGTTTGCGAAAATCTTTGAGGTCTGTCGTTAGTCTTAGCTCGTCTGGGAGGATGTTTCAGATTGTTGGGGCGGCCAGGGAGAGTGCTCATTCCGCGGTGTCCTTGCGTGTCTTGGTGACGTCTTTTGGGGTGTTTACTCGGTTGGAGGTGCCTCTTCTCCTTGGTCGTGTGCTTGTGCCAGGTTGTATGAGTGTGTGTAGGCTGATGGCTGAGGAGTGTTTGATCTTGAATATGTTTGTTTTGTATTTGATGCGTGAGCTGATTGGGAGCCAGTGTAGTTCTTTCAGTATGGGTGTAATGTGTTCTTGTCTTGTTGTTCCGGCTATTATGCGGGCCGCTGTGTTTTGTACCAATTGCAGCGGTTTTAGTGTTTGTTTTGTTAGACCTAGGTAGATTGGATTACGGAAGTCTAGTAGTGGGGTTATAAGTGCCTGGCAGACATTTCCAACATTGGTCATACATGGTAAGAAAGAGAAAGAAAACAAGAAGTTTTATAGTTTCCAATGTGTTGGCTTTGTTACATAATAAACATAGTAGTCTGTTTAAAAGCTTACCACCAGAACCTTAACCCTGAAGGACATTGTAAAACCCCACTTATTATTCATTTTGTCCACTCACTCACCCTTCCTCCCCTTAGGAAAGTGTACTTGGAAGCGTGTCCACAGCTTCTTATACTGTATCCATTGAGGCATATTGTTACGATAAACATATAGCTGGGCTTGTTCCAGCAAATACATGCCTATCACCCACTGGTTGAACGTCAGTATTCGTCCCCCATCCATTTTTGCAGAATGGCATATTTAACCCCCCCCCCGATTCCCAGTTGCACAAATTTGCTCTCTGCTTAGCGGACTTTTTAATCTTGGAGCAGGCCCTTGTCCCTCCATCAACAGAAGCCTGTACGTCCATTCTATATGTTTCTATATGATAGCCCCATCCCTGCCAAACCATCTTCCCGGTAGCCCTGCTAACTTGGGACATTCCAGAAATGCGTGGCAGAAGGTGTCCTCCCTAGCCTAGCATTCTCACACTGGACGGAGGCACACATGCCTCGCTTCACTCCTTTTGCCTTGGTGAGATAATGTCTGTGAAGGACTTGATATTGCATTTTATTTATTAATTACACATTTCTATACCACCCTTTCCAGAGATCAGGGGCGGTTTACAAGGAACCAACATGTTACATATAACAGGGTTTGAACTTTTTAGATTCTAACAATATTAGTCATAGACTTAACTAAACTAAAGAAACTATATACATATAACCATAAATACATGTTAACCGGGCTTATGAGAGTGGGATAGTCGGGGGGTGGGGGGGGGGGGAGGTGCTAGGTGCGTAGGTGCTGTCATTATATGCATGGCTAAGTTATTGGTGAGTTTAGGCAGGTATTGCCAACTCCATAGTGAACGGTGAAGAGGTGGGTTTTGAGGGTTTTTCTGAAAGTCTGAAGGTCTTTAATTGCTCAGATTGAGGGTGAGAGAGAGTTCCATAGGTTAGGGGCGGTGAAGGTGAAAACACTGGAGCTTGTGGTCTGTTTCATTTTGCGAATTGAGCTGGGGATCTCAAGGGAGTGTAGTGCATTTTCCCTTCGAGATCTAGTTGGCGGCGGGGTCTGAAGGATTGTCAAGAGGGCAGATGGCGCTATATTGTTGACCATTTTAAAGGTTGTAATGAGTCTTGTATTCTGTACAAGACTCATTACAGGAGTGGAGGAGTGGCCTAGTGGTTGTGGCAAGGTACTTCAGTCTGGAAGGTCGGGTTCAAATCCCACTAGAGGACAGCAACCTTGGGCCGGAAGGACTGGGGTTTCTAGTCCCACAGGTGCTCCTTATGGTCTTGGGCAAGCCACTTAACCCTCCATAGCCCATGTTCCCTGTAAAATAGTTATCTCCAAGTTATTATGGCCCTGTTCAGTGTAATTTCAGTTTGTTCAATGTAAACCGCATTGATGCAGAATAGCACGGTATATAAGAGAATGTAAATAAAATAATAAAAATAAATAAAAATATACGGCTCAGTATTGGGAGCCAATGGAGGTTATATAGAATAAGTGTGATATGATTGGTTAGAGGGGCCCTGCAAATTACTCTTGCTGTAAAGTTCTGTGCTCTTTGGAGGATATTGAGGTTTTTGGCTGGTAGACCTTGTAACAGACTGTTACAGTAGTCGAAATGGGGGGTGATAATGGCTTGGATTACTGATCTGAAGACATGTGACTCGAGGAATTGTCTTATGTACTGAATGGTCTTTAGCTTGTAGTAGATGGTTTTGACTGTTTTAGGTGGGGGATCATGGTGAGGGGTTGATCAAGAATTATGCCAAGATATCTAACTAATTGTTTGATTGGAAGAATGACACTATTGATGTCAGTGGTTTGGGGGAGGGTTGCATCTTGGTTCTTTGTGATGTACATGGCTTCTGTTTTTTTTTTTTTTTAATTGATGGTAAGGTTGTTGGTGTTTAGCCAAGATTCAGCTTCCTTGATATCTGATAAGTTAAAGGTATGGTTGTTTGTCTATGGGGAGGGACAACATAATGTCGTCAGCATAGATATAATACCCTATGTTAAATTTTTTGAATACGTTGGTGATTGGCAGTGGAAACATAGAAATATGACAGAAAAAATATGACAGAAAAAGACCACATGGCCTATCCAGTCTGTCCTTAACAACTACAACAGTCCCTTTTTTTCCTTTAGAGATCCTCTGTGTTTGTCCCATGCTTTTTTGAATTCAGATACTGTCCTCATCTCTACCACCTCCACTGGGAGACTATTACACGGATCCACCACTCTTTCCGTAAAGAAATATTTCCGCATATCACTCCTGAATCTATCCCCTTTCACCCTCATCCCATGTCCCCTCATAGCAGAACTCGCTTTCAATCAAACAAGGCTCTCCCCCTGTACATTTATGCCACAGAGGTATTTAAGCATCTCAATCATATCACCTCTATCCTGTCTTTCCTCTAAGATGTACATATTAAGATCCATAAGTCTGTCCTCATATGCTTTATAATGAAGACCACTAAACATTTTAGTAGCCACCCTCTGGACTGACTCCATCCTGTTTATATCCTTTTGAAGGTGCAGTCTCCAGAATTGCACACTATACTCCAAATGAGGTCGCACCAAAGACTTATACAGAGGCATTATCACCTCCTCTTGTCTGCTAGCCATTCCTCTCCGTATGCACCCAAGCATCCTAGCTTTTGCCGTCATCTTTCTACCTGTTTAGCTACTTTAAGATCATCAGACACAACCACGCCTAGGTCCCACTCTTCTTTAGTGGACAAAAGTACTTCACCCCTATACTATATTGCTCCCTTGGATTGCTGCAGCCCAAATGCATGACCTTACATTTTTTAACATTAAATCCCAGCTGCCAAATTCTAGACCATTCTTCAAGCTTAGCTAGATCCCCCCCCTCATGTTATCTACACCTTCCTGGGTGTCTACTCTATTGCAGATTTTGGTATCATCCACAAAGAGGCAAACCTTACCCGACAGCCCTTCTGCTATATCACTAACAAAGATGTTAAAAAGAATCGGACCAAGGACAGATCTCTGGGGCACACCACTGGTAACATCCTTCTCCTCAGAGTGAGCTCCATTTACCTGTACTCTTTTTCGCCTCCCACCCAACCAATTTCTAACCCAAGCAGTAACTTTAGGCTCCATCCCTAGGGTGCTCAGTTTGTTTATAAGTCGCCTTTGAGGAAGAGTGTCAAAGGCTTTACTGAAATCTAAATACACCACATCTAGGGCTCTCCCTCTGTCCAACTCCCTGGTCACCCAGTCAAAGAAATCAATCGGATTTTTCTGACAAGACCTGCCTCTGGTGAATCCATGCTGCCTTGGATCCTGTAATCTGCTGTACTCTAGAAACCTCACTATTTTCTCTTTCAGCAGCGTTTCCAATAATTTACTCACCACCGAAGTTAAAGTAACAGGCCTGTAGTTTTTAACCACATCCTTACTTCCGCTTTTGTGTAAAGGCACCACATGAGCCTCTCTCCAGTCCTTTGGCACCACTCCCGACTCCGAGGCATTGAAAAGGTTATTCAGTGGAGCTGCTAGAAGGTCCCCAAGTTCCCTCAGTATTCTATTTATTTAATTTATTTATTTAGCTGTATTTATATCCCGCTTTTCACCGGGTCAAAGCAGCGTTACATAAAAAGGGGGGGGGGGGATTTAAGTATAAGGGCGGGGCCATCACCGGGGAGGCGACATTGATGATTTCAACATAGGATAGACTTTGGACATGGGACAGACTTTGGACATGATCAGGTTAGTACAGGTTTGAGTTGGGGGGTCATGGTGGGCGAGATCAAAGGTTAGTGCGCTTTTTTGGTGGGGGTCGTGTTAAGGTATTCCTGGAACAGAATGGTTTTCAGCTGTTTTCTGAAAGATAGTAGATTGGCATTGTTTCGGAGACAACTCGGTAGAGTTCCATAAGGATGGAGCATAAAGTTCAAAGGCTCGATTGCAGGTCCATTGCGAGCATTTGGTTCTTTTGTGAGGGACGGTGAGGGAATTGCTGGAGGCTTGTCTGTTTGTTCTGCCGTGGGCTGGTCGAGACAGTAGGGTGTGAAGTTGGGAGTTCTGTGTTTGATGGATGGCTTTGTGGGTGAGTAGGATGGCTTTGTATTTAGTCCTTGCTTCGAGGGGGAGTATGTGTAGGTCTTTCAGAATTGGGGTGATGTGGTCGGTTTTCTTTGCTCTCTGAATGATTCTCGCTGTGGTGTTCAGTGCTGTTTGGAGGGGGTTGGTCTGTGTGGCTGGAAGGCCATGGTATATTATGTTACAGTAGTCCAGATGTGGGAGCGTCATGACTTGCATCACAGTTCGGAAGTCTTGATGTTCAAGAAGGTGTCTGAGACGTTGCACTGTTCTTGCCTTGTGGAATATAGTTCCGGAGGTTTTGGTGATTTGCTGCTTTAAGGTGAGGACTTGGTCAATAATAATGCCCAGGTATCTTATTTGTGGTTGTATTTGAATGCTTGTGGTACCTATGGTGAGGTGTGTAGGTGGTGTGAAGTCCGGGTCTTTTGTGACTGAGGGCTTCTGTTTTCTTTGTTGATGGATAAGTTGTTTGCTTGTAGCCAGTTGGACACCTCGGTGAAGCATGTTGATAGATGGGTGTTTGTTGGGTTCGTGGTTGTAATGGGGGCATAGAGCATGATATTGTCAGCGTATATGTGGAAGCTGATGTTGTGAGTGCGTATGACTGAGCAGAGTGGTTGAAGGTAAATGTTGAAGAGCATGGCTGACAGTGTGGATCCTTGGGGAACTCCTTGGTGTTGCTGGAATGGGGGGATGTCGAGGTGCTGGTACGGATTAATTGCTCTTTGTTAGGTATGATTGGAACCATTTTAGTACAGTGTCTTTGATCCCAATTGTCCGTAGTCTGTGTATGAGGATGTTGTGGGAGATGGTGTCGAAAGTGAAGATCATGGCATATCCAGAGTGTTTTTCTTGCGTTCTTATGAGGAGAGTGTTCATCAGTGTGGTCATGAGGGTCTCAACTCCATGTAGAGGGCGGAAGCCGTGTTGTGGGTCAAGTATGTTGTTGAGATCCAGGTGTTCCTGTAGTTGCTGCTGGACGATCTTCTCGATTATCTTGGCAGTGAAGGGTAGGCTTGCTATGGGTCTGTAGGATGCTGGGTCTAGAGGATCTAGGTTTTGCTTTTTTAATGATGATCAGATGATTGTAGTTTTGAGGGCATCTGGCATGTGTCCTTGGGAGAAGGATTCCTTGACTATATGGGCTAATGGCGTGCTCAGTTCGTTTTTGGATTTCTTTATCCAGTCAGTGGGGCAGGGGTCTAGCGGGGAGGTGGTGGTGTTGAGGCAGGAGATGGTTGATATTTCGTCTGGTGAAGTTTCTTTGAATGTGGTCCAATTACTGTGTAAGTTAGGGTGGAGGTCTGTTGTAGTTGTCTCTACGTTTAGCTGCGAGTTCTGCGGACGTTGTAGTTTGTATTGACGGGCCAGTAGCTCTGGTGGGATCTTCGGTAGTTGGTCCGAGTTCTGGGGTGCTTTTGTCAGTTGTTTGACAATCTGAAAGAGTTCACGAGGTTTGTTTATGGAGGTATTTATGATTTTCATGTGGTAGATTTTCTTTGCTTTGTCGGTCTCGTAGTGATATGCATTGAGTTCGTTTAAGTATTTTGTTTTGTCATTTTCGTCTTTGGTTTTTCTCCATTTTCTTTCGGTTCTTCTGAGTTTTGTTTTTAGCTTCCGGAGACTGGGAGTAAACCATCTGGCTTTTGTGGAAGGAGGTCTGGTGATGGCTTTGTTTGTTGATGCTTTGGCTGCTGCAGAGATCGTGGTATTCCAGTTGTGTACTAGATCATTGATGATACTGGAGTTTGCTTGTAGATTGGGTAGAGTTTGTGCTAAGAAGTCCTCTTTGTTAAATGTTTTAAATGTTCTTATGTGGTTTCCATCTTCCTTGTTGGTCTTATGTTGGTGAGTGTAGGATATGGTGATGAGGTGGTGGTCAGACCAGGGTACTGGCGAAATCTGTGGGTTCTTTCCTAAGGGGGCGGTTGTGGAGCTTAGGAATACGAGGTCTAGAGTGTTGCCTTTTTCATGGGTGGGTTCCTGTATGATCTGTACCAGACTCATCGCAGTCATGGCGGTGTGGAAGGTTGTTGCTGCTTGTTCTTGCAGTGACGGGAGGTTGAAGTCTCCTAGGATAATTTGTTCCTTTGCTGAACAGGTGCGCTCTGATATGAATTGCAGTATCCTTGGTAGGTTAGTGGTCTTGGTAGGTGTCCGGTAGATTAGGCATACTGAGAGGTGTTTATTGGTGAGGGTGAGGAGGTCAGCTTCATGCGTGGATTCTGAAGAAAGGATCCTGAGGTGGAGGTCGGTTTTTGCGATGATGGCAACACCTCCTCCTTTGGTGTGTGCCCGGGAGCAGTGATGGAGGGTATACCCTTCTGGGGTTAGTTGGTTCATTAGCACCGTGTCAGTATCTGTCAGCCAGGTTTCTGTCACACATAGGAGGTCTATCTGCTCATTTGTGATGAGGTCTCGGAGCATGTGGTATTTATTTCTAACAGAGCGGGCATTGATAAGTGAGATGGTGATGTGGTAATGGGTCGGGTTGTTGGGGATATGGATTTGTGTGTGCTGTGTGTGGGAGTGGTTTTGTTTTGGTTTGAAGGTGTGTGTGTGGGTTGTGCTGCTGGGAAAGTCGGCCAAGGCAGGTTATTGAGTGTGCTTGGAGGGGGGGGGGGGGTAGAGGGTCAGGAGGAGGGTAAGGAGGTAGATGGGGGCTAGGAAAGGTGGCATAGTCTGTGTGAGTACCTGGTATTTGGGGACCAAGCTGGGTTATGGTGATGATTCCTTGGAGTGGTGAGGTCTTTGGTTGCTGTTGTTGTATCGTTGCTGCTGTAGCAGGTCTTAGTGTTTTCTGTCGTTGCGGAGGTTGCTGCTATGTTCCTTTCGCCGGTTTTCGCTGATGAGGTCCGGTCGAGTAAGGACTGGTTGGTCGGTTTGGTTCCTTTGTGTGCGCCTCTGTGCCGCGCCTAAGGGCCACGCCAAAGGGCCCTCTGGCGAGGCCCTCAGGCACAGGCGTGCCCTGCAGGGACGCCGCTTTTATGTCCCGCTGAACCGGCTCCCACTGCCCCGATTGGGCAGGAGCTAATCCGGCTCCCACTGCCCCGATTGGGCAGGAGCTAAGGAGGGGAGGTGGTAGTGTCCCAGCAGCGGCGTTCCTCTGAGCAGGGGCGCCGCTTTTATGTCCCGCTGAACCGGCTCCCACTGCCCCGATTGGGCAGGAGCTAATCCGGCTCCCACTGCCCCGATTCTAGGGTGTATCCCATCCATTCCCATCGCTTTTGTCTACTTTAAGTTGAGCTAGTTTCTCACGAACAGTCTTCTGAAAATTGTTCAAGAAGTCCCTCTCTTCTGTTCCTGTTTGTGGGTGTTTTCTGAGGTCCTGCTCTTGGTTCTTCATCTGTGAACACAGAACAGAAATATCTGTTAAGCAATTCCGCTTTATCCTTATCAGCTTCTACATATTCCTCCCCTTCACTCTTGAGTCTGACATTACCACTTTTGCTCTTCCTCTTCTCACTAACATATCTGAAAAATGTCTTATCCCCCATTTTATTGCTTTGGCTATTGCCTCCTCTTTTTGAATCTTTGCTTTCCTGACTACATTGCTAGCTTTTCTAAGTTTTTCCAAATACAGATGCCTGTCTTCCTCTCTCTGATCTCTTGCATTTCATGAAGGCCTCCCTCCTTTTTCTTCACCTTTTCAGCTACTTCTTTTGAAAGCCATAGCTGTCTCCTTTTCCTTTTACCTTTATTTACCATTTTAACAAAAAGGTTGGTTACCCTTAAAATAGCCCCTTTCAGTTTTGCCCACTGTTCTACATCCCCCAGCGGTTTCCATCCCACTAACAACTCCCTGAGGTATTGGCCCATCTTGGCAAAGTGAGTTTTCCTAAAGTCTAAGACCCTCACCTTTGAATGGATTCTACCAGCCCTAGTCCTAATACTGAACCACACCATCTGGTGATCACTGAATGCAAAATGATCTCTCACTATAACATCAGAAACACTTTCACCATTGGTAAGCACCAAGTCCTGTATGGCCACTTCACGTGTGGGGGTCTGTTACCAATTGCCTGAATAGTTCTCCCTGTAGAGAATCCAGGATCTCCTTACTTCTAGATGATACTGCAGCAGGAATGTGCCAATCAACATCTGGCATATTGAAATCCCCTATCAGTAGCACTTCCTCTTTCCTAGCAATGCTGCGTATGTCTTCGATAAACTGTTCACCTCTTGTGAGGGAGATCTGTATATCACGCCAATGCAAATAGATTTCTCTTTCCCTCTTTCTAGTTTAACCCACAATGCCTCCTCTCTCCCTTTTTAAGCTCTGTAATTCCAAAGCTTTAATATTTTTTTTTACATATAGTGCCATTCCTCCTCACCTTCTTCCTACCCTGTCCTTTCTGAATAAAGTATAGCCAGATATAGTTATATCCCAGTCATGGTTTTCTGTGAACCATGTTTCTGAAACTGCCACTAAATCCAAGTCAGCCACTCCCACCAAAGCTTTAACATCGGGGATCTTATTTCCCATGCTACGGGCATTTATACACACTGCTTTCCATATGTTACCCTTGTTACCCATTTCCATAAAGGTATTTAATGTTTCACTTACCTGTTGGCTTTCTTCAACCATCCCCAACGAATCTAGTTTAAAGCCCTCTTCAGTAGATTAGCCAGTCTACTACTGAAGACGCGTCAACCTTGCTTGGACAGATGGATGCCATCTCAGCTCTGCAACCCTTGGAACAGCATCCCATGGTCTAGGAAATGAAAACGCTCTCTGACACCATCCACGCGGCCATGCATTCATCTCCAGGATGCAAGCCTCTCTGTCTTGGCTTTTACCCTCAACAGGGAGGATTGAAGAGAGCACCACCTGTGCACCTAACTGCTTCACCCTCTGTCCCAGTGCCATGAAGTCACTTTTGATACGCTCAGAGGGATACCTGGCAGTATCATTTGTTCCGACATGGATTATTAACATTGGGTAATAGTCAGTGGAGTGGAGGAGTAGCCTAGTGGTTAGAGCAACTGCCTAGTACCCAGATGATCAAGGGTTTGATTCCCACAGGCACTCCTTGTTACTTTGGGCAAGTCACTTTACCCTCCATTGTCTTGGAAGAAAAGGCTGGCAATCTACTTCCGGTGATACATTGCCAAGAAAACCCAGAGGTAGCTGGGTTGCTATGAGTCAACACTGACTTGATGGCACTAAAAAAAAAAATAGTCAGTGGGCTTGATAAGTCTCGGCAAACTCTCTGTAGCATCTTGGATTTTGGCACCAGGCAGACAGCATACCTCTCTGGACATCAAGTCTGGTCGGCAGATGGGACGCCTCTGTACCCCTCAGAAGAGAGCCACCAACCACCACTACCCTTCATTTCCTTGTCACTGATTCTGCAACTTTGGGGTACTTGAGCTCTTGTTCTTCCCTTTCCAGGGATGCTTTCACCACCTCCACTTCCAGGGCTGCATAATGGTTCTTCAGTTCAAGGGTTGGAGGAGTTGGATTGGTGATTCTGCAGGCCCTGGTGACTTGTGTCCAACCTTCGTCATTCTGTCGGCACCCATCTTCTCCTCTGCTGGAGAGCTTGATTGCTGCAAGAAGCATCTCATCAATGTACTTCTCACTGTCTTGAATGCTCCTCAGCCTCACCACCTCCTCTCTGAGTTCCTCCACTTGTTTCCTCAGAGCTTCAGCATGCAGGCACCCTGCACATGCAACCGGTCCTTCAACTGGCATTGGGACCTCTGTCTGGACAGAGGCAGAAGCTGTAACAGAGGTAACAGCTTTAGTGATACGATTTTTCCCCAGCCATTGTTCTGTTTGTGGAGCTTAGGTATCTGTTAAAGCAAAAGAGAGATCTACCAAAGTAGGTAAATAGAGATTGAATAGGAGGGCTGAGAGGGGGGCAGACCCTTTTGGTATCCCTTGATCCTGTGTGAATGTAACTGGGGGGTTCATTGTCTGGATACGTAGTTTACAGTTCGATAAGATTTAAACCATTGCAAAACTGTTCCAGTTAGACCGATTTGTGCCAGTCTCGTTATGAGGGTGTTGTGGTTAATGTCGCATGCCGAGGCTATATCAATGAAGATAAAGTATGCACGTTTAGGGTTGTCTATGCCTCGGATAAGGTGGTGAAACAGGGCTATGAGGTGGGTTTTGACTCTATAGAAAGGGCAAAAAACAAACTGGTCATCTAGGGGGGCATTGAGGTTAGTGTAGTCTTGCAGTTGGATTTGGATGATTTTTTTCAATGGTTTTGGCAACAAAGGGGATGCTTGCTAATGGTCTTTAGGAGCTTGGTTCATTTGTGTTGTGTCTTGTTCTTTAGAATTGGGCGTATGGATGACTTCTTGATGTCCATGGGCATGATGCCTTGAGAAAGGGATTGGTTTATTATGTGGAGGAGGAATGGGGTAGCTAATTTTTTGCTGACTTAATCCAGGAGACTAGACATGGGTCTAATGGGGATGTGGTATTGTTGATGCTTGATATTATGTTTAATAGGTGCCTTAGGTCTATTTCATGGAATTTTTCCCATGCTGTGGGGTTTGTGGGGAGGGGGGGGTATTAGTAATATGTTTTTTTTTTTTTTTTTAACTTGTCTTGTTGATTATCTCTTTGTAAGTGGTGAGATGGGTGAGGTATTTGTGCTCTAGTGATTTGGTTGATCTCCTTTTCTTTTCTAGATTTCTCATTTCTCTTTGTAGGTTTGTTAGCTCTGGGGTGTACCATTTTTTTCTGATCTTCTGGGTGGTTGCCTGGTGGGTTTACTGGGGGGTGACACTGCTTTTTGTATGGTGCTGTTCCAGATGGATGTTGACGTGTTGGGATCCAAGGAGTCTATTGTAAAGTTGGGTAGTATGCTTTTCTAGAAAGGTTTCTTTGTCAAATCGTGTGAATTGCCTGGTTCGAGGTGGATCAGGCTGGGTGGTAATGGGGGGTATATTTAATGGGATGTGGAAAGTTACCAGGTGGTGGTTTGATCAGGGGATCTCTGTGGTAGAGGGGGGTGCGTTCTGGGTTGTTTGCAATGGAGGCTGGAAGGAAGACGAGGTCAAGGGCGTTTCCCTTTCTATATGTGGAAAGTTTTATAATTTGTTGATACCCCATGTCGTCCATTTCGTTGAGGAAGGAGGTGGTGTGGGAGGGATTGAGAGATGGTAGGTTAAGATCTCCTAGGAAGATGTGCTTTTCTTAGGGGGGCTGTGCAAGATAACTCAAGAATTGGGTTTAAGTTGCTGTGGTCAGGTTTTGGGGGGCCTGTATATGAGGCAAAGAGAGAAGATTTTATTTTCAATTGTAAGAATGTTCATTCCATCTGATTGATGGATGACGAGGGGGTGGCTTTGAGCACTTTTTTTTTTTGCATAAGATGAGGATGCTCCCTCCTCTGTTGGAGTCCCTAGAGCAGATAAACAGATCAAATCCTTGAATTTGTAAAAGGTTTATTAGGACATTGTCTGTGGGGGAAAGCCAGGTCTCTGTGATGCAGAAAATATCTGCCTTCTCATCTTCTATTAAGTCTGTGATTATTGGAAGTTTATTCCTCACTGATTGTGCATTGATGTGGCAGCACTGCGTTAAGTAAAGGATACATTCCTGTCTTTGTCTCCGGGCTGTGTGAAAGACACGCCCCCTGCTCTCCCTGCCTGCAAGAGAGAGAGACTCACACCCAGTGAGACAGCTGTCTTTGTAAAGACTCCTGAGATGAGATTCTACTGAAATACTTTTCCTTAATCGGTAAACAGACACTAAGACAAACACCACCAAACACTTTTGCCTTTCTTGCTTGGTCTGTATTCAAGACCTCATTCACACACGCAGACATTCAAGACAGAATAAAATCTGGACATTCCCAAACAACCTAACTGACTGGGGGGTTGGGTGGGTTCAGTCTCCGCTTATACCTTTAAGACTTCTGAGACTTACTAGGACCGTCCCGAGAGGGATCAGACTCTCAAGCGCTATTCCAGAATCCCGACTGACTGACTGATTAGCAGAACAGTTCTACTCACCGGATCATGGGTTGGATCCCGGACCCCCCTCACGTTCAAGGTGTAGGCCGGCCGGAACCGGCCACCAGCGGAGGCAAGGAGGAGCCCTCCCTGATACAAGAGGACGGGTGGCGCCGAAGGCCCTCTGCAATCAGCCAGGAGCGGCTCCAGGCCGGACAAAACCTATTGAGGCGAGAAGTCGTGGTATATCTACATGAATACCATCACACTACTCACATTTCCCGGCCAATGCACCAAGACATGTGGCAGCACTGATAGCATGCAATAAATAATTCCCGGAGTCAGTACAAGGATCCAAACCAATTTATTGTGCACAAGGCCCAAGCATCAAAGAACTGAGCAATGGCAAACAGGAACAACTTCCTTAAATACAAGCTTCACAGTTTGATACAGGCAGACATTCTATTGGTCCCAATGCCCCCTGCACCTATCCAATCGGGGACCCCCTCACCAGGCCCTCTTCCCCCTTCTCAGGCTATGCTAACACAGGCTCAGTTTCTAGACATAATACATTCCTGCTACAAGGTCACTGCATCAGCATAAAAGCATGGAATAAAGGATTAATACAAACTTATCAAAAACAGTTTAGAGCAGTTTAAGGCAGATCCTCAGCCTTCACTGACTTTGGTCTTTCTCAGCACTACTACTTTATTTATTTCTTCTATACCGCCCCTTCCAGAGATCAAGGGCGGTTTACATGGAACAAGTTAACAAATTATGTATACTTCGGTATACATTTACATTGAACAGAAACTTTCTAACTTTTTACAAATAACAATAAATGCGATAAACTGTCCAGACTATTTACATAGGTTATTTACAAGTGGTTATATACAATGTGTTACAGAATAATCATAGGTTATGCACAAGTGGTGGAATTTATTTCCATTTTTCATAAGTTTTTTGTGTGTGTGGGGGGGGGGGACTGTGTGAGGGTTAGCTAATTGCGGTTTTGGGAGTTTTTGAGTTTGTCTGTGGATGCTGTGGGACAGGACTTGGGGGGTAGGGGATTTGGAAATGTTCGGAAAATAGGTAGGTTTTGAGTTCCTTCCGAAATTGGGAGAGGTCTTTTATGATACGGAGGCCTAATGGGAGATCATTCCAGAGCATGGGGGCAGTGAACGTGAAGGCTCTGGCACTTGAGGATTTTTTAGTCTTCGTGAATGTTTTTGGCATATCAAGTGAGTGGGCTGCGTTTTGTCTGTGAGCTCTTGATTCGGATGGGGTCTGTAGTAGTGTTGATAGGTGTGAGGGGGCGATGTCATTTAGGAGCTTGAAAGTTGTTAGGAGAATTTTGTATCTGATTCGGCTGTTTATAGGGAGCCAGTGTAGTTCTAGGAGTATAGGGGTCACATGGTCTGTTAGACGAGCTTTAGTAATTACTTTTGCACAGATGTTCTGGGCTCTTTGCAATAGGTATGTGTTTTTTTTGTGGTAGGCCAATTAGGAGACTATTGCAATAATCAAAATGGTGTGTGATGAGTGTATTAACAACCGATCTAAAGTCATGTGTGTCAAGGAGGGGCCTTAGGTGGTGTTTGGTTTTGAGTTTATGAAATATGGTTCTTACTGTCTGCTTTGTGTGGTAGCATGGTGAGAGTATGGTCTATTACACCCAGGTATTTTACCTCTTTTTTAACAGGTATAGATGTATTGTTGATTGAGATTGTTGTTATTTATTTATTTATTTGTGTGCTTTTCTATACCGCCCCTTCCAGAGATCAGGGGCGGTTTACAAGGAACTTAAACAACAATATAGCAAAACAGTGCAATATTGCATTACATTAAACATTAAGTGAACATAAACTAGATTACATAAGAACTAGGTTACATGGAAAACAATGTGTGGGTTATTAACATAAAAGGAAACATAAAACTATGTTACAAGGAACCAAAAAGTAGATTATTTACATGGTTAGCAAGAGACTATAATAGTTATTTGCGATCATAAGTACAGTGTTGGGAGTAGGCTAACTTGGGTGGATATGAAAATGAAGTTCGGAATTAGGTGGGGTAGACTTGTGTTTGGTTGGTTTGCATGTTTTTGTGTAGTAAATTTGATTTCAGGTTGTAGGTTGCTATAGTGTTGACTAAATAGGTAGGTTTTAAGTTCCTTCCTAAAAGATGTAAGATCCTTAATCTCTCTTAGGTTTAGTGGCAGTTTATTCCATTGGCTGGGAGCATAATATGAAAAAGCAGTGTTGGTGGTTATTTGTTTTGATTTTGTCACTGCAATGGGAATTAATAGCATGTTGAGGTTAGTTTTTCTTCTGGTTCTGTTTTCTTGTGGGGTTTGGAGTAGAGTGGCCAACTGTGATGGGGCTAGGTCATTAATGAGTTTAAAAGTGGTGACAAGTGTTTTATATTGAATCCTACTATAGATAGGAAGCCAGTGGAGAGCGTATAGGATAGGAGAGATGTGATCGAATATTTTAGCTTTCATAATGATCCGAGCAGTGACATTCTGAGCTCTTTGAAGGATGTGTAAATTCTTTTTGGATGTTCCTTGGAGTATGCCATTGCAGAAGTCTAAATGTGGCATAATGAGAGCCTGGACAACTGTTCTGAAATCGTTGATGTCAATGAGGGGTCTGAGTTGCTTTATGGTTCTCAGTTTGAAAAATATAGTTTTGGCAGTCTGTTTTATGTGGTTAGTTATGCTTAGGGTTTTGTCTAGTGTAACTCCAAGGTATTTAATTTCAGATTTGACTGGGAGAGTAATGTTCATAAGGTTGATGGAAGTTGGAGGGGTGAAGGTGGTATTTCTGGTTATGAAGAGTGCTTCGGTCTTTTTGAAATTGATATCCATATGGATTGAGTGGAGCCATTTTTCAGCTTCAAAGAGGCAGGTGGCGATTTTGTTGAAATTAAGGTTAGCTATGTCTAACGGGGCGAACAGCATGATGTCGTCTGCATAGATAAAATATTTTAGATTGTGGCGTTGAAAGATTGTACAAATAGGTTGTATATAAAGGTTAAAAAGTAATGCAGAGAGTGAGGATCCTTGTGGGATACCACGTTCTTGGGGGAATGGTAGTGAGGGGGAATGGTCTAAATGGACATATTGGAAACGATTAGAAATGTAGGACTTAAACCAGTTAAGAGTGGTATCTTTTAAACCTAGTTGGGATAGTCTAGATAAGAGCGTATTATGATCAACACTGTCAAAGGCTGAGGAAATGTCAAGGAAAATGAGCAAGAAGGTCTGCTTTATATTATCCATACCTCGGATAAGTGAATCAAGAAGGGATATGAGTAGGGTTTCTACTCCGTGATATGAGCGGAAGCCATACTGGTACTCATCTAAAGGGAAGTTGGTATCAATATGATCCTGAAGTTGTGTCTGAGCTACCTTTTCAATAATTTTGGCTAAGAAAGGTATGCTGGCAATGGGGCGGTATGAGGAAGGGTCAGAACTGTTAAGGGTTTTATATTTTAGTAAAGGGCGAATCGCCGAGTATTTCAGGTCATCCGGCATGAAGCCTTGAAGTAGAGATTGGTTTACCAGCCTCAAAATGTATGGGGCTAGTTCGGATTTTGTTGCTTTAACCCAAGACACCGGGCAAGGATCAAGTAATGACGTGGTAGTATTGAGGTTTGATATAATCTCTATCAGTTGGTTGTTGGAGATTGTATGGAATGAGCTCCACTCAGTGATGGAATTTGGTGTGGGAGAGGTCAAGATAATGCTTGGACGGGCGCTTAGTTTAAGCTTATTAGCAAAATGGTTTGCAAGGAGTTGTGGATCTATTGGTGTTTTGTTAGGGGTGTTATCGGGAACCTTAGTTAGAGATTTAATAATCTCAAAAAGTTCTCTGGGGCGATTGATGGCCTTAGCTAATGTTTTAGTGTGGAATAGCCTTTTTGTGGTGTTAATGGCTTCCTTGTAGGTTTTAAGGCTTGTGAAGTATTGAACCCTGAGTTCAGTGGTTTTTTTCTTCCTCCATTTAGTCTCTAATTTCCGAAGGTTTTTCTTTAGTGTAGCAAGCTCAGAGGTTGTACCATTTCTCAGACAAGTTAGATCTAGATTTTCTTTTATTAGAGGTTGAATATTTAGCTTCTGCCTCAATAATAGAGTTCCAGGTAGAAACAAGTTCGTTAAGATTGTTTGAGGTGTTGTCTAATTTTGGGGAAATAGATTCCAGAAAGCTTTCCTTGTTAAACTGGCGAAATCTTTGTTCTGTGAATTTGGTGTTACCGTGAGTAGAGTTGGTGGGTTGGAAAGGGAGAGAGAAATGTATCATGAAATGATCTGACCATGGTACCTGAGTTGTGGTGGGTGGAGTAGGAATCGATGAGAGTGTGAAGTGTGATGGTATGAATATTAAATCAAGGGTGTTACCTTTGCAGTGAGTGGGGTGGATCATTATTTGTTTAAATTCCATTTCCTCCATTGCTTCAAGGAAGGATATGGCATGGCTATCTGGTAATGAGGCAAGGTTAAGATCTCCTAAGATAACAGAGGGCTTTCTCAGTGAAGAGTTACATGCAACCTCAAGTATTATGTCTAGACTATGTATGTCAGGTGTGGGGGGTCTGTAGATAAGGCAGATGGCCATGGTGTGACTTTCAATTCTGAGGATATCAATACCATCATGTTTATCTAGTAAGGTAGGCGAAAGATTGAGATGAGTTTTTGCTATTATAAGAACTCCGCCACCTCTTTTTCTGTCTCTGTTATTGTTGAGTATGGTATAACCATGTACTCCTAGTTGGTTAAGGAGAACTGAGTCAGATTCATTTAGCCAGGTTTCAGTTATGCAGAGTAGGTGAGGATTGTTGGAAAAGTGTCATCGGTCACGGGTGTTCTTGTAACGAACATTGCTTCCGTTTTCTTGAGGTTAATGCTGAGGTAATTGGTTTCCATCCAAGAGGTGGTCTCAGCCATGCATTCAGATAGGGTGTCGTAAGGGGGGTTTTTGGTGGTTATGGGGATAGCGAGCATGATATCGTCAGCATAAATAAAGTGACTAATCCTGTGTTTTCTAAATATGTTTGTGATAGGTTGCAGGTATAGATTGAAAAGGAGGGCAGAAAGGGCTGATCCCTGAGGTATTCCTTGTCCTTGGGGGAAGGTTTCTGATGCTTCTTGGTCTATTTGAACACGTATTAGTCTATGTGTGATGTAGGACTTGAACCATTTGAGAACAGTCTCACCTATTCCTAAATTTTCTAGTCTATTGATCAGAGTAAGGTGGTTGATGTTGTCAAAGGCAGCAGAGATGTCAACAATCAAGGCTTCCTACTCCTCTTTATAGACATCTGTGCCTTTGATGAGGTAGTCCATCAGTGTAATCAAGAGGGTTTCCACTCCGTGGAAGGGGCGGAAACCAAACTGGTGTGAGTCAAGGGGTTTGTGCTCATCAATATGCTCTTGTAATTGTAATTGAATTGTTTTTTCTATTTTAGCAATAAATGGAATGCTGGCTATCGGTCTGTATGAATTTGTGTCTTTTGAGTCAAGTTTATTGTTTTTTATTATTGGGCGAAGCGTTGTGAGTTTTAGGGCATCGGGCATGATGCCTTGAGAAAGGGACTGGTTAACCATATGTTGAATGTTTTCAGCGAGTTCTTCCTTTGTACATTTGATCCAAGACACAGGGCAAGGATCGAGTGGGGAGGTTGTTGTATTGATCATTGTTATGATTTTAAGGAGGTGTTTTTGGTCAACCGTGTGAAAAGTTGTCCAATTGTTATTAATTTCGAAGCTTGTAGGTAGTATTGCTGTTAGAGTATTGGGTTTAGACTTTAGTTTTTCTGCAGTGGGTTGCTAATGTTTGAATACTTATTGCTGGTTGTTTTGGCTCGGAGTTCTTTGCTTTAGTCAGTGTTTTTACAATTGCAAATAGTTCTCTAGGTCGGTTGATGGCCAGATTTATTACTTTAGAGTGGTAATCCCTTTTCGATTTGTTTGTTGCGTTCTTGTATTCGTTAAGTGTGTTCATATATTGGGATTTGTTTTCGTCTGATTTAGTTTTCCTCCATCTCTTTTCTAGTTTCCTCAGTTGTTTTTTTAGTTTTGCTAGTTCTTTCGTGAACCATTTTTCTGTCTTTTTTGTTTGTCTATGCATAGTGCGTGTGGGGACAGCTGCTTCTTGTATTCGGTTCCAATGATTTACAGTTGAATTGATGTCAGGGAAGTCTGTGTTGAGTAAGGGTAATACTTTGTCAAGGAAAGTATCTTTGTCAAAGTGTGCAAAGCGTGATATATGGGGTGAGGTGCTTGTTGTATTCAGTGTTGCTTGTGCTGGGAGGTGGAGTGTTATGAGGTGATGGTCGGACCATGGTACTTCTGTTGTAGTTGGAGGGGTAAGTTGGTGGTGGTTATGAAGGGAGGAAGATGAGATCTAAAGTGTTGCCTTTTATGTGTGTGGGGGTATGAACTATCTGTGTGTATCCCATTTGGTTCATGGCGTCCATGAAGTTATCTGATTGGGAATTATTTAGAGAGGGGAGGTTTAGATCACTTAGAATTACTAGTGGTTTGTTTTGTGATGCTGTGCATGCAAGTTCAAGGATGGGGGAGAGGTTTTTTTGATCAGCTGAAGGGGGTCTATATATGAGGGAGAGTGCAAGGGTTCTGTTTTCTGTATTGATAATGTCCATTCCATCTATATTATTTAAGCTTGTTAAGGTGTGTTGTAGGACTTTTTTGGTGAGTATGAGAGCGCCACCTCCTCTTTTTGCTTCTCGATGGCAGCTGAATATATCATATTGATGTGGTTAGCTGGTTTAATAGTATGGTGTCCGTGGGTGAGAGCCATGTCTCAGTGATGCAGATAATATCTGGATCTTTGTCTTTTATCATGTCATTGATTATTGGTATTTTGTTTCGTAAGGATCTGATGTTTATTAAGAAGAGCTTAGTTTTAGTGTCTATATTGGCTGTATTGTCATTTATACCGCTATGTGGTTGATGTTTTATTTGACTAAGTCTATGGAGGCGTCTGCCTGAGTCATTCCGAGAATAATGGTTGTGGGATGTGTGTATGTTGTGCTGTGTTGCGGGTTTTGGTAGAGGCTATGGGTGGTGGGGATGTTATATGGGTTTTGGTAATGGTTATGAATGATGGGGATGTTGTAGGGGCTTTGATTGGTTTTGTACTTATAAATGTGTTGTGTTAGTGTTATTAGGAGGAGAGTGAGGGGGAGGTTTGCACGTTTTTTTGGAGACATGTATTTTGTTTTTTTTGAGGGGGGGGATTGAATGAGTGGGGATTTTGTGTATGGGGAGGATTAGCGGAAGAGAAGGGAGATTGAGGGTTACTGACAGTACAACAGTATATGAAAGCTACTGACAATGCTATATAGGTTACTGACAACAGTATTTGAGGCTACTAACAATGTTATATAGTCTACTAACAGTATATGAGGCTACTAACAATCGGATATGTATGGTAATGAGTGATTACGGACAACGGTATAATTAGGTGTGCTAGAAGACTGAGTTATAGTCAATTCATTTAGAAGTGGTATACTTGCTGTGATCGATGGATGGTCTGATTTTTTTTTTTTTGAGGTGGGAGCGAGCTCTACCTAAGGGGAGCTCCAGCTGGTTGGCTATATGGTTGGTATCACAGAGCCGTGGGTGAAGGATGGAAGTCTGTTTGGCGTGGGCGCGCCTGCCGGTGCGGTGAGAATTAACTGCTGCACGTGGCTGCCCCCGATTGGGTAGGGATCAGATGGCCACAGCTTCTCTCGGTGCAGGAGGCTCGATCCTCCTGAGAGGAGAGCTGATGATGGTGGCCTGGGGAGTTCTTGTGTGGAGCGCCTGCCAGCGCGGTGAAATTTAATTGCTGCACGTGGCTTGCAAAGACGTATTCGGTTGGTTGGACTTTTAAAGCAGCGCAGAGGATCAAAGCTACAGAAAGCTAAGAGGTTCCGTTGGCATTCACGGCAGGGGAGTAACTGTTGCTGTCGGGTTACGTCTTCTGAAATCAGGTGGTGTTGGATCGTGTGTCCTTGCTTCTGGTCCACCCCAAAGGGCCCTCTGGCGAGGCCCTGCCCGATCAGCGCGGTGCTTTTAAGTAGACGTCGGCTGCCCCGATTGGGCAGCTCCTCACGTGGTGGCTGTCTTCGCTGCTCCGGCCTGCTCTATCCCCGGCTGGGAGAGCTGCTGGTGGAGGGCCGGAGTGGTGAGGAATGGGGTGGGGGTGGGGGTGGGGAATCCGGCCTAGCTTGCAGGCTCATACATGTACAGGCTATTATATAGGCCATAGCCTACCACATTCCCCCCTTTGATAATTCTCACCCGCAACTTAGAAAGGGTGGGAATTAAATCACATATTATACTTGTGTAACAGCATCATCTTGGGGTATATAGGGTAATATAGGGTAATATTGCCACATAGCCAACACTTTAGTTGCTGTCTGCTGCTTCACAGTGCTATCAATATCATTTCCGGACTGGCACATAGGCTTGCTTCCGCATCTGTTCGGCTATGTCTTCGACAACTTGGCCTTCATTATCAATCTGCAAACAACGGTTAGTTAAATTCAATATTCCATACACTCCACCTTCAGCTGCTAACAAATAATCCAGTGCTAAACATTGATCTCCAGGAACAAGCAGGAATACGTCATCACATATGGGTACGTCGGCACCGACGGAGCCCGCGCGGGAAAGCTCCCCAGCTTTTCAGATTAAAAGCTTTTGGGGCCTCCCACTGCACATGCGCGCTGCCTTCCCGCCTTCCTGACCAGCTCTCGTCAGTTTCTTTTTTTCCGCGGAGCCAGCAGGTCGTGTTCCTGTCACCGCTGAAGAAATTGTTGATTTTATTGTTTTCTTTAGACCGCGTACCTGCCTTCCCCATTCTGAAACCGGTACTGCCGGTCTCTCTTTCTTTCTTTAAAAAAAAAAAAAAAAATTTTTCTTTTCTTCAGCACAGCTTGGTACTTTGTTAGGCCTTCAGGCCTACACAAATTCTCCTCATGGAGAAGCCAGTTCCTGGTTTTAAAAAGTGTACCAAGTGCAGTGCTGTCATTCCTCTTACAGACACCCATGAATGGTGTCTTAAATGTTTAGGACCTGACCATTCCATACCGGACTGCCCATCCTGCTCCCAGATGTCGAAACGTGGATTGCAGAACCGGGCCAACAAGTTCCATGTGCTGTTTCCTTCAGAAGCATCACAGTCATCCAGGTCTTCCTCTCCGGATGGATCTCAGGTAACCAAAACTCCAGTGGGCAAATCCTCTAAAAGCAAATCTCTTTCTAAAGATCGAGAGGCTCTCAATTCTGAGTTCGAGGATTCTGCCCAGGCCAAAAAACCCCGGCGGGAGGCTCCGGCCTCCAAAGCAATCATGGGGTCACAGGTTGACATCGATGGCGCGGCCTCGACAGATCACCTGTTGTACTGCTCTGGGGTACCGGCCCATACCGGTACCGACATCCAGGCAGCAGTGGCGTCTATGGGCAATACTGTCCAAGTCATGCAGCAGGCCATTCTGGCTTTTATTAATGCTGCTACGCCCTCGGTACCGCAGCCAGCGGTACCGGGTCCGGTTCCGGTAATGGCTTCCATACCGGAACCGAGGCCATCGTCTTCCAAACGCAGATCGGTTCCGCATGCCGGATCCGGGCTTTTGCCCGGTACCGATCCCATACCCGGTACGCCCGATGTCGATACCGAACGGTATGCGTATCGTGCGTTGGAAGCACATAGAGGATACTCTGCTTCTTCAGAGGATTTTAACTCCTCTGATGATTCTGATGAGTTCTCCCTTGATCTTCCTGAGGAGCCTTCTTCTCCTAACAGGAGAATGTCTCCACCAGAGGATTTGTCCTTTCAGGACTTCATCATAGAAATGGCTAAAGGTCTTTCTATTGCTTCATCCTCTGAAAAGGAACCCAGATCAAAGAAACTGGATATTTTAGGATACTCTAAGTCTCCTAAAGAGGCAGTCACCCTGCCTAGCCATGAAATCCTTCAAGAACACTTGATGGACTTATGGGAGGCTCCTCTAACATTGTCTCCTTCTTCTCGCAGGTTGGACACCATGTACCGTGTCCCCCCTTCTCCTGGTTTCCAAAAAACCCAGTTGCCTCACCATTCTATTGTGGTGAAGTCTGCAATGAAGAAGATAAAGAGTACCAAAAGGCACTCTTCTACTCCTCCAGGGCGAGAATGTAAGACTCTAGACTCTTTTGGCAGGAAAATTTTCCAGGCTACTATGCTTATAGCCAGGATTAATTCCTATAGTCTTTACATGGGCATGTTTCTCAGTGAAATCGCTCTAAAAGTTCGGCATTTTGCCCCCTTTATCCCTGAGGATAAGAGGGAGCAGTTCATTTCCTTAGTGAAACACCTTTTGGATATTTCAAAGTTCTCCAACAGGGCAGCTTTTGATTCCTTTGAGGGTGCTGGTAGGGCTTCGGGCATTGCTATAGCAGCCCGACGTCTTGCTTGGCTCCAGGCTTCTGATCTAGAACCTTGGGTCCTAGATGGCTTACGAAATCTGCCCTGTACAGGTGAGAACTTATTTGGTGAGGAGTGGCAAATTAAGGCCACTCAAATGGATGCAGAAAATGCCACCTTAGATAGACTTTCTAAGTCTACCTCCACTCCTGCCAAGAAGAAGTCTTTTAAGAGGCCTTATTACAAGAAGTCCAGATTTTCTACAAATACTGGCCAACAATCCTCTCAGCCTCGTTTTGCTGCTAAACGTCAGCAACCTAAACAGGCAAGGTCAAAGCCTGCGGCGTCTGCTACGCCTCAGTAGGCTC
Organism: Ichthyophis bannanicus; assembly: GCA_033557465.1. Taxonomy (NCBI): domain Eukaryota; kingdom Metazoa; phylum Chordata; class Amphibia; order Gymnophiona; family Ichthyophiidae; genus Ichthyophis; species Ichthyophis bannanicus. The sequence continues at coordinate 161,684,058 of CM066033.1, forward strand.
CACCCCCTCAGGGGTTTTGACTTGCCACTAGAGAACTTAACTTTTCTGGCTCTAGAACAACCAGAGCCCCTCACCATACCCGGAAGGTTAGCTCACTTTGCTCCCAGATGGGAGCAAATTACATCAGAGCAATGGACCCCCTCTATCATCAGAGAGGGTTACAAACTCCATTTTTCCGACCTTCCTCCTTATACTATGGTGAGGCAGTTCAATTCTCCCCCATCTCTCCTGGCCCTCTTGGGTCAGGAAGTCTCCTCCCTCCTTGCCCAGGGGGCAATAGAGGAGGTCCCTCTTCTTCAACAGGGGACGGGATTCTACTCCCCTTATTTTCTAATACCAAAGAAGACAGAGGGCTTCAGACCAATTCTGGATCTGAGAGAATTGAACAAATTTCTTTTCAAGGAGAAATTCAAAATGCTTTCTCTGGGCATTCTCCTTCCATACCTTCAGAGTCAGGATTGGCTTTGTTCTCTAGACCTAAAGGATGCGTATACACACATACTCATCCACCCATCCCACAGAAAATACCTTCGATTTCTGTTTCAGGGAAAACATTTCCAGTACAGAGTACTCCCCTTCGGTCTAGCCTCTGCTCCAAGAGTGTTCACCAAATGCATGGCAGTCGTAGCTGCCTTTCTAAGAGGCCTGGGAATTTTCATATTCCCATACCTGGACGACTGGCTCATCCGAGCTCCCTCTCAGTCCCAGGCCCAAATTTCCCTGGACCGCACAAGGCGTCTTCTGCATTATCTAGGACTGGTAGTAAACCTTCCCAAGTCTCAACTAATCCCTACTCAGTCTCTCGAGTTCATAGGGGCCCAGTTAGACACCATCACTGCAAGGGCCTACCTGCCTCAGGTCAGGGCCCAACGCCTGCTGAGTTTGGCCTCCCAAGCTCAGTCCAGCAGTCATTTGACAGCCCGGGAAATGCTGCGACTTCTGGGCCACATGGCCTCCACGGTACATGTGGTGCCCTACGCTCGTCTGCATATGAGAGCAGCTCAATGGACCTTGGCCACCCAGTGGACTCAAGCATCTGGAGCGCTCTCCGACCAAATACTCACCTCAAGCCGTCTATTTTGGTCCCTCCAATGGTGGACATCCACCAAGAATCTGTTGTTGGGGGCCCCCTTCCAACCTTTGTTGCCCCAAGCAACCCTCACAACAGATGCCTCCCAAACAGGGTGGGGAGCTCATCTTCAGAACCTCTCCACTCAGGGCACTTGGTCTCCACAGGAGGCCACCCTTCATATCAACCTCCTGGAACTGCGAGCGATTTACCTTGCCCTCAAGGTCTTCTATACCCTCCTTGTCAACCTGACTGTCCTAGTTCAGACAGACAATCAGGTAGCCATGTTCTATATAAACAAACAAGGAGGGACAGGCTCTCTGTCGCTTTGCAACGAAGCTCTCAGAATATGGGCCTTCGCCAGAGAGCATCAAATTCACCTTCTTGCAGTGTATCTTCCAGGAGTTCAAAACTCTCGTGCAGACAGACTCAGTCGAGTTCTGCTTCCACACGAATGGTCCCTACATATGGACCAGATACGCAGAATCTTTCAGGAATGGGGGACCCCGGACATAGACCTCTTTGCAAGTCCGTGGAATGCCAAACTTCCCCGGTTCTGTTCCAGAACTCAGTGTCAGGGAGCTCAGGCCCACGATGCCTTCCTCCTGCATTGGGGTCAGGAATTCCTCTATGGCTTTCCACCCATTCCTCTAATATCCAAGACTCTGTTCAAGCTCCAGAGGGATCACGGGACTATGATCCTCATAGCTCCCCGCTGGCCACGCCAGGTGTGGTTCCCTCTACTTCAGCATCTCTCCCAGGGATCCTCCCTGGACCTGGGAGCTGCGCCAGACCTTCTGTCTCAGGAGGAGGGGACTTTGTGGCACCCAAACCCCAAATCCCTACATCTCAGAGCTTGGTTACTGAAGGCCTAAGTCTTCAAGACTTTAATCTTTCTCAACCTGTGACAGATATCCTTCATGCCTCTAGGAAACCTTCCACGAGGCGTTCTTATGCTTTCAAATGGAAACGTTTTCCATTTGGTGTGCTCAGCAGGGTCTTGACCCTCTAGCACTTCCTTTGAATTCCCTCTTGGACTATCTCCTGCATCTTTCAAATGCAGGCCTTAAGACGAATTCAGTAAGGGTCCATTTGAGTGCTATTGCAGCATCCTTAAAACCTATAAATGGACAACCTGTCTCCTCTCATCCTCTTGTTGCACGTTTCATGAGAGGCCTGACTCTAACTAAACCTCCCATCCGACCTCCTCCGGTAGCATGGGATTTGAACCTCGTTCTAGGTCAGCTTATGAAGCCACCTTTTGAGCCTTTGGACTCTACCTCCTTCAAATTTCTTTCCTGGAAGGTTGTTTTCCTTATTGCAGTCACTTCGGCTCGCCGCATCAGTGAACTGCAGGCTTTAGTGGCTCATCCACCTTATACTAGGCTTCATCATGATAAGGTGGTCCTTAGGACGAATCCCCACTTTATGCCCAAAGTGGTCTCGCCTTTTCATCTTAATCAAGAGGTATATCTACCTGTCTTTTTCCCGGCTCCTCATGCATCCAGTGCAGAGAGGAACCTTCATACTCTGGATTGTAAAAGAGCTCTTGCCTTTTACCTCAACAGGACTCAACCACATCGAAAGTCTTCCCAACTTTTCGTGGCTTTTGATCCTTCTCATTTGGGACTTCCAGTCACCAAGCGTACACTTTCCAATTGGATCGCTCAGTGTATTTCTTTTGCTTACCAGAGTAAGAACATTTCTATGGAGGGCCATGTCACAGCTCACAATGTGAGGGCCATGGCCACTTCTATGGCTCATCTTCACTCTGTGTCCATAGATCAGATCTGTCGAGCAGCCACTTGGGCCTCGGTTCATACCTTCACAGCCCATTACTGCTTGGACAAGGACTCCCGCCGGGATGCCTTGTTTGGTCAGGCTGTCCTCAAACACCTGTTCCATACTTAAACAACTCCTGCCCACCTTCCCTGGATGGATGCCTGAGATCCATGCGAAGATGGTTTACCCTTGGAGGGGGATCTCCCAGGCATCTTAGCTAGGGAGTCCCCATATGTGATGACGTATTCCTGCTTGTTCCTGGAGATAGCACAGTTACTTACCTGTAACAGGTGATCTCTGGGAACAGCAGGAATTAGTCATCACAACCCACCCACCTCCCCTAGGAGTTGTATCTCTATCTATCTATCTTCCTGTCCTCTCTCTCTATTGTCTCAGCTTTAAACTCGAACTGACGAGAGCTGGTCAGGAAGGCGGGAAGGCAGCGCGCATGTGCAGTGGGAGGTCCCAAAAGCTTTTAATCTGAAAAGCTGGGGAGCTTTCCCGCGCGGGCTCCGTCGGTGCCGACGTACCCATATGTGATGACTAATTCCTGCTGTTCCCAGAGATCACCTGTTACAGGTAAGTAACTGTGCTTTCAGGAGCATTTACACCTGGCCACCAGGACGTCTTTCTAGTGGTGGCATCATAAGACTTAGACGAGTAATCTGTATTCCAGTCTGAGTAGTAGTGATGCAGGCTGCACAGGGGGGAGAGTATGGCAAAAGTCATTCCAAGGGACCCCAGGGCTGCCCAAAGTCTTTCTCCCACAGCTTCCACTACACCCTGGCTCCCACGACATGTGACAGGAGTAGGGGTGTAGATTCTTGGTCTCTTACCGTAGTGGTTGTCGTCGCAAAGTGAGCTGCAATGGAGTTTCAGGGTCATTTATGGAAGTTCAATGACCAAGTTCAGGTGTGGCTGTTGGCTTTACTCGACTGTGATGGATCCAAGGTTCAAACTCTGCAACTTTAACTGCTTTTGGGGTTATCAAGATGACAACATAAGGTCCTTTCCAATGCGGTATCAACGGTGTCCTTCTCCACGCTTTGATCCACACCGAGACCTCAGGCTTGAGAGGATGTAGAGGTTGATGGGCAGCTGATGAATCTGCAAAACAGAACTTAAAACCAATAGTTCTTGCCTAGTAATTTCAGATCCAATCTGTTACATATCGCCTTTTGTTCCTTGTACCATAGGCGGGGGTCGCCTATACAGAATCTCAAAAGGGGAAACTCCTAAAGACTTAGTAGGGGCTAAACCTAACCTGAGAAAAGGGCTATAGGAAGAACTCAGAACTGGGGCTACTTCAGGTAAACTTCATGGCAAAGTTTAGATTACTGAGATTCCAGGATTCCATTCATACAGTCTACTTTTTCCTAAGTTCTGAGGTCTGCAGGCAGTATGCATCTGATAATCTTAATATCTCGGGATCATACTTAATGGACTTGTTTCCTGAGGTTATCAATCCGCATTCTTTGTACAGGGCCTCATGTGCATGCAAGGTTGTAAGGGCATACATGGAATCTGTGTACACTTTCCCTATTGTTAGTGCTCTAGTGAGGGCTATCAGTTCAGCTTTCTGTGCTGCAGCTTCTGGGGCCAGAGTTGTGGATTCAACTACCAGATCAAGGGTCACCACCGCATATCCGGCACAACAATGTCCATTAATGATGATAGGACTGCTTCCATCTACAAAGAAAGTCCGTTCAGGGTTCTCCAAAGGAACATCAGTCGAATCAGGGTGACTTGAGAATATAGTGTTCATAGTTTCTAAACAGTCATGATCAGGGGGGTCAAGACCAACTGGTAACAACGCAGCAGGATTCAAAGCTTGACTGACCATCAATTGTACAACATACTTGGATACTACAACATCTGTGAATGCGTGAGCCAAAAACTTCCTTTGTGTTCCATGAGGGTCAGAACAAAGTGCAGTACAGTAACTTGAAGATTTTGTCCCGGGGTGAGCTTGTCAGCTTTGCTCACTAGGAGGGCTGTAGCTGCAACAGCTCTCAAACAAGGGGGCCAGCCTTTTGCAACTACATCCAATTGTTTTGACAGATAGGCTACTGGCCGTTGCCAAGATCCAAGAGATTGAGTCAACACTCCTAGAACATTTCCTTGTGACTCATGAACATAGAGACTGAAAGATTTTCTGGACATCTGGTAGACCCAGAGTTGGTGCTAACATCATATCAGAGCGGTTTTTCAAAGATTGAAAGGCTGCATCCTATGCAAGTCCCCAATGGAGACTTTTCCATTCCATTGATAGATTGATACAAGGGTTTTGCTAGCAGCGCAAAATTGGGGATCCATATACGACAGTACCCTGCGGCACCCAAGAAGGCTCACACTTGCCTCCTGGTGGTTGGAGTAGGAATACTGCATACAGCTTCTTTGCGTTCTGGTCCCAGGCGTCTAATTCCGCTGGACAACTGGAATCCCAGATATTTAACTTGTTTGACATAGTCGCGCTTTGGCTCTTGAGACTGTGTATCCAGCTTCACTAAAAGGTGCATGAGTTCACTGGTGGCTTATAGATATTCACTTTCTGAGTTGGTGGCTATGAGCAAGTTGTCCACATACTGGAGAAGGGTGTGAGTCAGCAAAACTGGCCATGAGTGCCTGCTGGGAAGCAATGAACGCAGAAACGCCCTCTCATGCGGGCATGGGGCCCTGAGACACCGATCCCAGGGTCAACGGGTCAGGTGTTGAGGAGGAGAGGGGATCCTCACCAGGACAACCCTCAGGAGACCGGGTGCCTTCTGATCGGGGTACCTTGTGGGGCCGCTCCTTATCCGACTCTCGGGAACACCGAAGGGGGCTAAGCTACCGGGCGTAGGAGCGCTCACACTTGTCGAGAGCCACGGACAGCGATTTTGAGGCCGCCTTTTTGCGCAGTTCCACCTCCGCGCCCAGCAGGCAGTCAAGAAGGTCCCTCCCCACCTCCGAGGTTGGGGCTTCTATTTCCGGTACTTCCTTGTCCCGAAAAAGATGGGGGGGAGGGTCTGCGGCCCATACTCGACCTCCGCAGGTTAAACAAGTTCCTGGTGCGGGAGAAATTCAAGATGTTATCTCCTTGTGTTCTGCTGCCCTTTGGCAGGGAGACTGGCTGTGCTCCTTGGATCTAAAGGACACTTACACCCACATCTTAAAATCCACCCCAACACAGGCAGTATCTGCGTTTCAAGTTGCAGGGAGAGCACGTCCAGTACAGGGTGTTTCCCTTTGGCCTCGCGTCTGCCCCACAAGTTTTCACAAAGTGCCTCGTGGTTGCTGCTTGCTGTCGGCGCCAGGGCGTGCTGATTTTTTCCTACCTCGACGACTGGCTCATTACAGGCTCCTCAGTCGAGGAGGCTTAGTGAGCACTGTCGTCCTCTTAGAGAGCTTGGGGTTCTTGGTCAATTACCCAAAGTCTCACCTCGAGCCGGTGCAGACTCTCGAGTTTATCTGGGCGCACCTTGATACTTAGTGGGCGACCACCACCTTGCCGGTGGATTGCTCCACCTGCCTCCGAGCTCTGGCAGCGTGCGTCCAAAATGCTCCCCAGGTCACCCCTCGAACCATGCTACGTCTCCTGGGCCACATGGCCTTGACCGTGCATGTGGTTCCGCATGCCCGTCTGCACATGCGGACGGCTCAGTGGTGTCTCAGTGCCCAATGGAGCTAGTCCCTCGGACACCTCAGGGACCCCGTCAGGGTTCTTCTCAACCTCTGCTTGTCCCTGAGCTGCGGTGCTGATGGATGCTTCCCTGTTAGGGTGGGGAGACCACTGCGGGCCACTCTTCGGGTGACCATTGCCCCCTGCGTGCAGAGTCTCAGCAGCAAATAAACCTGCTCAAACTCTGGGCAATTCGGTGGGCCCTGAGGGCCTTCGAGGAACACCTCAGCGGGAAATCGGTTTTCGTGTAGACCAACAACTGTGTAGCGATGTTCTACATCACCAAGGAGGGCGGCATGGGATTGTGCTCCCTCTGCCGGGAAGTGGTCCTCATCTGCTCTTTTGCTGTCCGACGGAGGATATCCTTCAGGGCGACGTACCTTCCGGGTCAGGAGAATGGCCTGGCAGACACTCAGCAGAATGTTTCGCCCCCACGAATGGCGGCTGGATCCCGGAGTAGCAGACTGGCTGTTTCTCTGCTGGGGACACCGGCCATAGACCTCTTCGCCAATCCCCAGAACACGCAGCTCCCCCGCTTTTGCGGGCCTGTGCCACACCTGAGCATGGAGGGCCCCGATGCATTTCTCCTGGACTGGTCGTGCAGCCTTCTCTATGCGTTCCTTCCTGTCCCCCTCATTGCGAGGACTCTCTTCAAGGCTCAGTGGGACGGGGCATCATTGATTCTCATGACCCCCTTGTGGCCTCGGCAGCCTTGGTTTCCGCTTCTGCTCCAGCTGTTGACGGAGTCTCCGGTTCCCCTGGGCTCTGCCTGAGGTCTGCTGACACAGGATGAGGGTCGGGTGCTGCACCCGAACCTAGCCTCCCTATTCCTCATGGCCTGGCGGCTGAACGGGTCTCCCTGGGCCTTTTGGAAGAGGTAGAGGAAGTCCTCGCCTTGATGAAGGACTCCACTAGGCGAACCTACGTCTTTAAGTGGAGATGCTTCAACATCTGGTGCTCAGAGCGCCAGATTGACCCCCTCTCATGCCCCATTCGATGGGTTCTCCAGTACCTCCTCCATCTCTCGAAGGGCTGAAGTCAAACTCTGTCAGGGTTCATTTGAGTGCCATCTCGGCTACTCACCTTCTCATCGAGGGAAAACCCCTCTCGGGGCAGCCATTAGTCTCCCGCTTCATGTGGGATCTTCTGCTTTCTAAGCTGGCCATCCGTCCTCTGACGGAATGGGACCTGAATGTGGTACTTGTGCAGTTCACCCATCCGCCCTTTGAGCTGATGGTGACGTGTTCGCTCTGGAAGGTGACCTTCCTGGTGGCGCTGACCTCGGCTCACCGAGTCAGTGAGCTCCAGGCTCTCATGGCTGGCGCTCCTTACACCAGGTTTTATCGGAACAGGGTGGTCCTCCGTACCCACCCTAAATTCCTGCTTAAAGTCGTTTTGGACTTCCATCTCAACCAAGTGATAGTCCTGCCGACCTTCTTCCCGAGGCCCCACACCGACCAGGTGTCGACGGCTCTCCACACCCTCGACTGTAAACGGGCCCTCGCCTTTTACTTGCAGCGTATCCATCGCAAGTCTGACCGGCTTTTCGTGACCTATGATTCCAATAGACCGGGCAGGTAGTCACTAAGTGCACCATCTTGGTTTGGGTGGCGGACTACATTGCTTTCACCCATGCGAAGGTGGGCGTCCCACTAGATCGCCACCGCACACGGGGTCCGGGCCAAAGCGGCCTCGGTGACCTTGCTGCGCTCCATGCCCCTGATGGACATCTGCCGGGTGGTGACCTGGTCTTCCGCAAATACCTTCGTGACCCACTACTGCCTGGAGAGGGAGTCCCGCCGGGACAGTGCCTTCGGCCAGGCTGTTCTCAGTAACCTGTTCGGGGTATAAGTAACTTCTGCCCTCCGACCCTTCTTTACGGTTACTGAGGACTTTGCACCGTGGACCCAAGGACTTGGGCTTCGGCTTCTGTTCACGGCCTCGCGGAGGCGTTTTTTGGTTACAGGTTCAGTAGCCTGTAGCTAGGGAGTTCCATAAGTGAGAACTGACTTCCTGCTTGTTCCTGGAGAGAGTGTAGTTACTCGCCTGTAACAGGTGTTCTCCAGGGACAGCAGGAATCAGTCCTCACAACCCTGCCTCCTCTTGGAGTTGCCTCCTTTATTTTATTTTTATGCCTTCCTAGCTATGTCATCTGATTGAGCAAGATGGTACCCTTGGGTGGGAAGGGGACTATGCATGGGTGTTGGCATCTCCCAAAGGCTTTCTTTGAAAACTGGGGGGATGCTCCTGCACGGGCTCTGTTGGCACCAACACCACCTATATATGAGGACTGATTAATGCTGTTCCTGGAGAACACCTGTTACAGGTGAGTGACTATGCTTTCTTTTCTCACTTATGTTTTTTTATTTAAACCGCTTTGATTTAATTGAAGGGTGGTATATCAAATTTTAATAAACCATAAACCATGATTGCAAAAACCTTTCGGGAAGTCAAGAATGATGGGGGCACAGTGATTCTCATTGCTCCTTATTGGCCTTGGCAGCCATGGTTCCTTCTGCTTGAACTTTCCATCTGATATCTGGTTTGCCTGGGCGATTCACAAACTCTCATGTAGCATCGGGGTACAGTGCTCCATCCTAGCATAGGCCCCTAGCTCTCAGTTTGGATGTTGCGAGGTAGACTTTGTTGTTTTTCAACCTGCCAATTGGTGTTACTAATGTTGTCTTGGCTTCCAGAAGAGATTTTTCTCCAGGACCAAGCAGGAAGTCAGTCCTCACATATGGGTGTCATCGGCGCCGATGAAGCCCCAGCGGAGCATGTCCCCAGCTTTCTATGAAAGCCTTTGGGAATGCAGGCACGCATGCGCGGTTCCCTTCCCACCTAAAGGTGCCATCTTACCTCAGTCTCTTTTTTTCCGTGAAGCCCACCGGACGTGTGTCCAGTTTTCCCGGTTAAAATTAGATTTTTTTCAGCGATTTTTGCTCTTTTTCTAACGGTTCGATGCCGGTTCCCCTCCCGCAGGGTTCGGTACGCCGGTATCGAGCCCGATTCTTCTTTTTTGGTTTTTGCCCTACGTGGCTGGCGTTCGTGCCCTTTTTTCACTTTTTCCTTGGAAGGCCGGTCCTTTGACCTCGCAGGGACCCTTTTTTCCCCGATGGCTTCCAGTGGTTTTAAGAAGTGTGATCGGTGTAAGAAACTGATGTCTCTCACCGACACACACGACTGCTGTCTTTGGTGCCTCGGCCCAGACCATGATCCTAAGTCGTGCGGGGCCTGTGGGAAAATGTCTTCCAAGGCACTTCGAAGTCGCCAGCAGCAAAAGGAAAGGCTTTTCTCGGTCTTAGCCTCCGGCCGGGCCCGGACCTCATCTGAGGCCTCGACATCTCGGGATTCCGATCCCGAGCGCCGTCGAAGCTCCTCGGACAGGGGGTCCCCCGACCGGGAATGCAAGAGGAAGAAACGGCTCACGAGGGCGTCGTCGGAAGAGGTCCCTGGCTCCTCGAGGGCCAGGTCTAAGACCCCCGACCGTCGCCCCGAGTCTGTGGAACCGGAGAAGCCTGCCAAAGTTCCTCGTGTGGAGCCGGAGTCTGCTGGACACCTAAGCCCCGTAGTCCTTGTGGACTCTCCTCCCAGGGAGCCGACGTTGGGCCCGGCGCCGCCGTGGCTGCTGCGTCTCCCGAGCAGAGTCTCAGGATGACAGCATTGGAGAGCAGAATGTCTGCCTTCATGGAGCAGCAGCGGGCACTGATGGCCAGCCTGTCTGGCGCATCTGCCCCGACCACCGGGACATCGACGTCGAAGTCGACCCTGGAGACCGAGCCGATACTAGAGTCCATCGTGGCTCGGAGTTGACCTCTGTCGCGGTCTCCCTCGACCTCCCGTTCGGGACCGAGGGCGTTGACGCCGGTGCTTCCGGCGTCGGGGCGGGTACTCCAAGGCCCTGCGGTGTTGGACCCTGACTCTTCCTCGGAAGAGTCTGCTTGGGAGGCGGAGGACGAGGAGTCTCCTGATACCTTTAAGACTCGGTGCGTCCCTTTGGACTCACCGCAGTCTGAGCCCCGGAGTAGGTCCCCCCCCCAGAGGACACCTGGTTCTCGGAGTTCGTCCGGGATATGGCCACCGCCTTGGCTATTCCGGCGGATCCTGAGGAAGAGCCTCGAGCTGAAGAGCTCGAGGCGCTGCAGTATGACTCTTCTCCGAAGGAGGCCTTTACTGTCCTGGTTCCTCCGATGCTGGAACGGCTCCTCTTCCTTATGTGGGAGGCCCCAGCCTCGGCGCCGGTTCTTAGCAAGCGAGTCAATTCCATCTATCGACTCCGAAAGAGCCCTGGTTTTCAGAAGGCACAGCTACCACACCATTCCATGGTTGTGGAATCGGCCATGCATCGTCTGAAGAGTCAGAAGATGCACTCTGCGGTGCCCCCCGGCAGGGAGGCCCGAAACCTCGATGTCGTCGGTAGAAAGTATTTTCAGGGCTCGATCTTGCTTGCCGTGTCCAGTCTTACCAGCTGTACATGGGCATGTACTTGCGGGATCTGGCCAAGGAGTTGGCCGGGTTCTCTGCTGGTCTCTCTGGGGAACCCTTGCAAAGATTTAAGTCCTTGTCCTCGGGGATTTGGGACTGCTTGAAGTTCATGTCCCGCGCCGCCTACGATGGCTTTGAGGCTTCGGCCTGAGTTGCGGCAGCCGGCATCGCGGCTCGACGCCAGGCATGGCTGCAGTCAATGGACCTCGAGCCATGGGTTCAGGACAAGTTGGTCGATGTCCCATGCCGAGGTGAAAACCTTTTTGGCAAGCCCATGACCAAGAAGGCCGCTCAGCTCGAGACCGAGCACCTCACTTGGACAAGGCTGTCGAGGAAGACCTTTGCCCCTTCTCATAAGAAGGGCTCGGGTAAAAAGCCCTTTTACCCGAGGAAGGGCACTGCCTACAAACAGTACCCTCAATATCGGGCTGCCCAAGCTGCCCCCCAGGGTCAGCAAGCCAAGGGCCAGGGTAATGGCCCCCGTAGGCAGAGGACTCCCAAACCTCAGGCCCCTGCTACCACTCAGCAGGGTGGGGGCTTTTGACTCCTTGAGCATAGCCTCTCCTCCACTGTTCTCCCCACCCTGCACAGGAGGTCGTCTCGCCCTCTTTGCCCACCAGTGGCCCCTTATCACCGGGGACAGTTGGGTGCTGGAGATAGTCCACAAGGGCTATGCCCTCCATTTCCAGCAGCTGCCACCCCCCTACTTTCCAGGGGAGCCTCCAAGGCCTCCTCTGCACACAGACCTTCTCCATCAAGAGCTTCAGGGTCTGTTGGTGGACAGGGCGGTGGAGCCTTTGCCTCCCCACTTGCAAGGTCACGGATTCTACTCCAGGTATTTCCTGGTGCCCAAAAGGACCGGTGGCCTTCGTCCCATTCTGGATCTCAGGAACCTCAACAAGTTCCTAGTGAAAGAAAAGTTCAAGATGCTTACTCTTGGAACCCTTCTGCCCTACCTCCGGTAGGGAGATTGGCTATGCTCCTTAGATCTAAAGGATGCGTACACTCACATCCTCATTCATCCAGACCACAGAAAGTACCTAAGGTTCATTGTGGGAGGAAACCATTATCAGTACAGAGTGCTGCCTTTCGGCCTCACCTCCGCCCCCAGAATCTTCACAAAGTGCCTAGCTGTGGTGGTGGCCTACCTGAGAAATCAGGGCATCTTTGTCTTCCCCTATCTAGACGACTGGCTCATCAGGGGTCAGACAGGTCAGGAGGCCAATCAAGCCACCCTCAGGACCATTGCTCTTCTACAGTGCCTGGGGTTTGTCATAAACTTCGCAAAGTCCACTTTGCTCCCTTCCCAGAACTTGGAGTTCATAGGGGCAAGGTTGGACTCTCCCCTGGCAAGGGCATTCTTGCCAGAAAACAGAGCCCAAAGGTTGATGGCCTTGGCCAGTCAGTTTCTCAGCAGGTCCCTGGTCTCCGCCAGACTTTGCCTGAGGCTTCTGGGCCACATGGCTTCGACAGTACATGTGACCCCAAATGCCAGGCTCCATATGAGGCCTGCACAGTGGTGCCTTCGGACTCTGGTCACAGGCCACAGGCAGCCTCAGAGACACAGGATAAGGGTGTCCAGACCATTTCTGCACTCCCTCAACTGGTGGCTGCACCCACCCAATCTACTGGAAGGGGTGCTTTTTCAGATTCCAGGGTACACAGTAGTACTGACAACAGATGCCTCCCTGCAAGGCTGGGGAGCTCATTGTCCAGGCAAGTGCACCCAGGGCCTGTGGTCTCCCTGGGAAGCTGCACAGCAGATCAATCTCCTCGAGCTCAGAGCTATTTGATTAGCACTCAAAGCTTTCACACCTACCCTGGCTCACCAGTCTGTCCTGATTCAGACAGACAACCAGGTTGCCATGTTTTATGTGAACAAACAGGGCGGAACTGGGTCCAGGATCCTTTTTCGAGAGGCTCAGGACCTTTGTTCTTTTGCCCTCAAGCACAACATGCTCCTCAAGGCTGTGTACCTTCCTGGCCAGGGCAACTACCTGGCAGACAGGTTAAGCAGGATTCTACAGCCCCACGAGTGGCGGCTGCATCCTTTGGTAGTTCAGAAGATCTTTCTCAAATGGGGTCTTCCTTTGATGGATCTTTTTGCCAGCCCATTGAACAAGCAACTGCCAAAGTTCTGCTCCAGGCAACCACATCCTCTGCGGATAGCACCGGATGCTTTTCTGATATCTTGGTCTCAGGGCCTCCTCTATGCGTTTCCTCCCACGTCCTTGGTGGCCCAAACTCTCCAAGATTCTTCAGGACAAGGCCTTGGTCCTGCTGGTAGCTCCCAGCTGGCCGAGACAGCCTTGGTTTCCTCTTCTGCTTCAGCTGGCGGTGGATCCTCCACTACCTCTGTGGTGGCAACCTGACCTTCTCACACAGGACCAGGGTTCCCTTCTGCACCCCAATCTCAAGTCGCTCAACTTGATGGCCTGGAGGCTGCAAGGGTAGTCTTGGCTCCCTGGGGCCTTCCTCAGGAGGTTGAGGAGGTTGTCCTAGCCTCTAGGAAACAGTCCACTAGGAAAACCTATGCTCTCAAATGGGTTTTCTGTGTGGTGTCAGCTACGTACAGAAGATCCTTTCTCCTGTACTGTGCCAATAGTCCTTCAGTACTTACTGCACTTGTCAAATCAAGGTCTTAAATCCAATTCTGTTCGGGTCCACCTCTCAGCTCTAGCAGCTCACCACTCATTGGTAGAGGGGCACTCTCTCTCTGGTCACCCCTTGGTGTCCCGCTTTCTCAGGGGCTTGCTTTTGCTCAAGCCTCTCATCTGTCCTGCTGCCCCTGAGTGGGAGCTGAATGTGGTCTTGCAGCAGCTGACTCGCCCACCTTTTGAGCCGATGCCTACTTTATTTATTTATTTACATTCTCTTATATACCGCGCTATTCTGCATCAGTGCGGTTTACATTGAACAAACTGAAATTACATTGAACAGGGCATTATAACTTGGAGATAACTATTTTACAGGGAACATGGGCTATGGAGTGTTAAGTGGCTTGCCCAAGACCACAAGGAGCACCTGTGGGACTAGAAACCGCAGTCCTTCTGGCCCAAGGTTGCTGTCCTCTAGTGGGATTTGAGCCCCCGACCTTCCGGCCTGAAGTACCTTGCCCCAACCACTAGGCCACTCCTCCACTCCTTGTCCACTTGTCCACTACGCTTCCTCTCCTGGAAGACACTCTTCCTAATAGCCCTTACCTTGGCTAGGCGAGTAAGTGAGCTGCAAGCCCTGGTCTGTGACAGGCCTTCCACCAGGATTTACAGGAACAGGGTGGTCCTCAGGACTCATCCAAAGTTCCTCCCTAAGATTGTCTCCTCTTTTCACCTCAACCAGGAGGTGGTTTTTCCAACATTTTTCCCTAGGCCTCATGCTAGCCAGGCTTAAGCAGTCCTGCATACCCTGGACTGTAGGAGGGCCTTATCCTTCTACCTTGGCCGTACGCAGGGGCATAGAAGGGCTACTCAGCTCTTCATATCCTTTGACCCCAATAAGTTGGGGTTCGCTGTGTCCAAGCGTACCTTGTCCATCTGGGTGGCTGACTATATCACCTGGGCTTACAAGGTGTCTGACCTTCCTTTGCAGGGTAGGATCACGGCCCATCGTGTGAGGGCAATGGCTGCCTCAGTGGCTATCTCCGCTCTGTGCCCTTGGTAGATATCTGCAGGGCTTCAACTTGGTCTTCAAGCCAGACTTTTGCAGCCCATTACTGCCTGGAGAGGGAGTCCTGTAGGGACAGTGCTTTTGGCCAGGCAGTACTCCGGAATCTCTTTGAGGTTTAGGCAACTCCTGCCCTCTGTTGGGCTACCGGTGGAGGTTGTGTCCTTGAAAAGCCTTTCTTTGCTGCTGGGTGTAGAGGGAGTTCTCTTGTTCAGCCTGGGTTCCTGGTAGCCCAAAGCTAGGGAGTCACCCTTATGTGAGGACTGACTTCCTGCTTGGTCCTGGAGAAAGAGTAGTTACTCACCTGTAACAGGTGTTCTCCAGGAGCAGCAGGAATCAGTCCTCACAACCCTCCCTCCTCCCCTTGGAGTTGCAGTTGTACATAGTTTATTTTTTCATTTTTGTGTGCTGTTCTTAGCTATGTCATTTGACTGAGGTAAGATGGCACCTTTAGGCGGGAAGGGAACCGCGCATGCATGCCTGCATTCCCAAAGGCTTTCATAGAAAGCTGGGGAAATGCTCCGCTGGGGCTTCATCGGCGCCGATGACACCCATATGTGAGGACGGATTCCTGCTGCTCCTGGAGAACACCTGTTACAGGTGAGTAACTACTCTTACGTGGAAATCCTATGTTTTCAAATGGAGGTGGTTTGCTATCTGGTTTGATGGACAGACCTTAGATCCTTTTTACTGTCTCTCACAAAACTGCTTGAATATTTTTACATAAGTCTCGTTTGAAAACCAGCTCTTAGAGTTCACCTCAGTGCAGTTTGCACCTAACCACTATCGTGTAGAAGGTAAACCCATCTCTTTACCGTCTTTAGTTGCTTGTTTTATGCAGGGCTTGTGTATAAGTGATGGTGCAGCACTCTGCCTCCAGTAGATGGTGGCATGTGGACTTGTGCAGCAATTGAAGATAGGCCTGGCTTCCCTGTTCTAGATCAAACTCTTGTAGCTGTCTGCTGAACCATAGGTCCATTGGACACTCTGAACATGGGTATGATCTTGAGCCTGAGGATGCCCTGGTCCAGCGCTGATAGGCTGGAGAGATGGCCAGGAGGGGACCCTATGTGGCCCTTACTGGAGAAAGTAATGGGCCCTTGCCCTTCTTCCCATCCTCCCTTTTTTTTCTCTGGATTTTGTTTGTTAAATTTGAATTTTTTCACTCTTCTCTTTGGGTGCTTTCTTGCTTGGAGAAACTGCTCTGCTAATAAAACAGGCTGTATAGGAAGAAGAAAATGCAAAACAAGGCTGTTTCCTCAGTTCTGCAGGGGCACTGGGGAAGCTTTGCAGAGGCTTCCCCAGTCATCAGGAGGAAGGAGTTTACACATGGCGGTGAGCTTTCTTTATGGCTTTCTCTCAGCCACGTTTCCAGGAGTTGTATGGTTTGTTGCATGTGGCAGCCACCGATTTAGCTCAGATTGGTTCTTTTTGCTCCAAGGGCATTCTTTTTCTTTTTGCTTCTGGACAAGGTTTCTGCACTGAATCTGGGAACCCAACACAGAAGGCCAGGGCCTGGTGCATGTTTTGAGGCACACCCCGTTCCTCGCCCATTTTTCCCGCTGGTGGGAATGGTGGCCATATTGACGGCCATATAGTTCCAACAGGGAGAGGTGCAGTGGACTCCATGGGGGAGGGGACTACAGTTGCAGCGACTCCCTTTTTCAGCCTTATTCTGGCAGGATGATAGGGCACCAGTGGATCTGGCCCATTTTCTTTTTTTAGTGGTTCCAAGGTCAAGGCCCTGGTCATGGCTGGGATCAGACAAGTGGCTAACCTGGTTGGAGTCTCCTCTGCTCTTGAAGGGGCTCACGATGGGGGGGGGGGGGGGGGGTTTAAGCTCCATTTAAGAAGTTTCTGGTCTTCTGCCCTGGGGGGAGACTTCTGAGTTTGGTCTAGTTAGTTGTGAAACCAAGGCACTTCTCTGCTGGATCCAGCAGTGGTTTGATTAGTCTGGAGGGCGTAAAGCTAGCATGCCAGTACCTCATTGATAGTGGTCATCTTATATGGCCTCATTAGGCCTTCTCAGGACCAGTGGCTTGGTGCTCTGGTTGGGTAACTGCTCTGCCATTGTGGCTTCCATCTTGTGACTTGGCAAGACTCCCCTTAAGAGCACGTCCTCTTTTGGAGAGGATCTGGAGAAGCTAGTGGAAGTTTTCTTGACCCTGTCAAGAAAACTCTCCAGCACCTTTTCCATCTAGGAGTGTTAGTGCCCATGTCCACAAGGAGGAGAGAGATATGGCTGGAAGCCCTATGATTTAGGTGCCCAAAGGGGAGGGCGGTATCCTTTGCAGACCCATCTTAGATATGAGAGGGCTGAATGTTGCTCGGAGTTCTTTCCTTATCGTTCCTCCAGTTTAGTCCTCTACTTCTGGGTTGTGCACCTCTTCCTGCAGCTAGGAGACTGGGCATGTCAAAGTCGTGACATCACTGGATATAGCCTGCTGGTATCTCCCATCAGCCTCCAGTGTGTCCAGTCTCCTTGCAGCAGGAGGACATAGTGAGCCTAGCTTCTGGGCTCACTTGGGGGGAACAGATAGGAACATTCGTGTGACAAATTCTGATTTTACTTTTGATTTTTACCTTTAATTTACTTTTAATTTTACTTTTAATTGTTACCTTTGGTTAATTGACTATCGGGGATTAGTTCCCTTTAGTTAGGAGCAAATTTCCTTATTTACAGTAATTTTAGATTTGAGCCTCATTCTTTAAATTAGTAGCAGCTCTCGCCTTCCCTCGTCAGTGATTTTCACTTGCTGCAGGCATTTGCCGGTGCGAATCTCTCTCCCTGGACTGTACGGGAGAGAGCTCCGGGACCTGTACAGCCACACTGAAGCTGTGTGAGACGGAGCCTCTCCGTTGCTGCGGGATTTTAATTTTACTCTGTGGAACCGGCTGAGCGATCCTCGCTGTGGCTGCCAGGCGCATCAGCGCAGCTTGAGGATCAGAGGAATTCAAGGAGGTAGGAGCAGGCTGTGTGGCTTTCGGCCCTGCAGGTAAGGCCTTCGGGCTCTGTTGGTCTGCTGAGGCCTCATTTTTGCAGCGGCGGCTGTTCTTGGCGCCAAAATGTATTGGCGAAGGGGCGGCCATTTCCTCTCTAGGTATTTGGACCGCATGGCGAGCGTTGCAGTGAGCTGCCTGCGTGAGGAAAACAGGCAGAATAGCTAAATTTTTGGGCCTAGTGTTTGTTTCTTTTGTTTGTAGTTTTTTTTTGAGGCCAGGGGGTTCCTCAGCATTAAGGGGGACTGTTGTCAATCCTCTTTATAGAATAAATAAGAATAAACTTAAAAACAGGACAGCAGTTTTGGCATTGATCCCTGATACCACATGTTCTTTCCCTCCTAATCATGTCTCTGAGGAGCATCTGTTCAGGCCCAGGATATTAGGCAAATTGCCAGCTTTTAGGTTCAAGGGCAGAGCCCTGACTTGTAGTTTGCAGGAGGGAAAGCCTAGAAGTGTGCCTTTATGTATTCTATAGTGAAAGTTGCCCAAAATTCACAGGGACAGGTTTAGGAAACCTTAGGATGTACAAAATTAGACTGTCAGTTAAACTGTCAACCGGGAAGTGCCTGTGCTACGGTCTATGGCCACCAGAGGGCAGCTGGTACACTCAATAGTGCCTTTCTATGACTGTGCAGGCAGCCATTATCTGCAGGTCAGGAAAGAAATCACCAGAGCCTCGGTGATGTGATGTAAGGTCTGAGAATCCAGTTTATCTGACCAAGATTTAAAGCTCTTAATTTCTGTATCATTGGTCGGGCTCTGCTGCCCTAAAGGCCACCGAATGACAGCGCTGCTCATGAATCACATAAAGTATTCAGTGCCCCCATCCCTGGGGGGTGAGTGGTACAATACAAAATCATATTACTCATCAGGTTCACACAGGCAACAACCTCTCACCTCCATTTTCAAGGTGGTCGGTGTATCCCACTGCTATTTCTCTGACTGCAGAAAGGCCTGGTGAGGTGCTTGTGGGTTTCATAGGAACACTTAGCAGGCCCTTCCCAGGAAATTCTCATCTATTACTAGAGCAGGGTTTAATTTCATTTCTCTGGTTGCGGTTAATGCACAGCGTCAGGGGCTGTGTTCGAAAGCTTGGGTCCCACGGACTTCGGTGGGATTTCAAAAAGAAAAAGAAACTCGCTTTAGTGAGAGATAGCCTTGTTCATTTTTAGCTAACACTGTTGATCTTACTTTTGATTTTTACCTTTTGCGCCTGGATCCCAAGGATGGGACACTGTTTGCTTCCAGGGGTTCTACTTTCTATTTTGCTCTTCAGCTCCCTGGCAGATGCAGTAGGCTGGCAGGGGGTGGGCAACGCCTCCTGCAATGCAGAATCTCCCAGGATAAGGGGGGGAAGGACCACTGGGTGCAGCGGGGGCTGGTAGTTTCTTGCAAAGCTATAGTAGCAGTTTGGGTAATTTTAGCGGATCTGCTTTGATTTCATTGGAGTTGGCGGAAACTTGGGTTTTGGAGTCCTATCTTGGAAAAAAAAAAAAAAGCAAAGAAAAAAGGGCATAGCTATGTTGATTTACCAGAATCTCCTTCCGCTATCCATAGAAGGTCCTATACAGCGTTAAAGTCGGTTTATATGGTAGGATAATATTTTGGCTTAGTTGCTGTGATATAGCGCTATGTTCCGCTGTAAACCTATTCAGGTCAAAAGGAATTATGGTGATAACTCTCTTGGACAGTTGTAACAGGTGCTTGGGTGAGCGCCATGACCAGTCCACAGATGTGGAATGCTCTGCCATAAGCATTATGTCATGGGAAGAATTTTATAGTTGTGTGGTTTCTTAATGGAAAATGTTCCCGTTTACTTTGACTTTGCCAAATTATAAGATTTTACGGTAGATTTGTAATGTCTTAATTTTGGCTATATGTGGTTTAATTTTACATATGGAAAAGGTAGCTCAGCGGAGAGGGGTTGCAAATAGAACTCTGGCCTTTGGAGCTCTAGGCTTCCATTCCATTTATCAGAGGTTCTCCGGTACGGAGAGTCTCTGCTAGTGTTCAGTGAATGCCTTAATGGGGGGCCAGAGGCAGCTAGGCTAGTTCTCTAGCAGCAATGGCAGCAGCTCAGACTCTAGTAGGCATACTTCATATGCTGGGCTTCCGGGATGGCTTCTGCGCTGATCGGCATCAGCCAAGGTGACTGCCGGTTTAGACTGTGAATGTGGAGTCAGCCTGGAGGAGGGGCCTTGCGTTCTCTGGACAATGCCCTGCATACACTGAATCCCTTCAATTCGATCAGCTGCTGGCAGGACACGAGGCACGCTCGCATGCTTTTTTTTTCAGTGATCTAAAAGTGGAGTCTTTACCAGGTGGTATAATGGGAACTTGTCTGCAGTTTCTCAGCTTCTTTATTGCTGACTCAATTGCCACTGCGGAATGAGAGCTGTATTTCATATCACCAGGTGCTAGTTGAACTTAAAATATAAAGTCCATCTTTGTGCAGTCAGACGGAATGGGGCGTTACTCTAGCAGGACGGCCGTGGATTAGTATGCCTGTGTTTGGGAGTTCTTTCTACTTCATATTGTTGGCATGGAAAGAGCGTCTCTTAACATATGCTGGAGGCATTTTTGGTTTAGAGGTGTCTTTGTAAAAGAAAAAATAAATTAAATAAATAAATAAATAAAAATAAATAAAGGAGGAAGGAAAATAAAGAAAGTATTCAGCTGTCCTGAATTCGCCTGTTCTTGATTGACATTTTGAGGCTAAGCAGTGGCATGCCTGGGTACTACGTGGGTGGGTGCACACCTTGCACTTCCAGGGTGTGCGGACTCACTGTATGGAACAGAGCCCTAGCAATCTTCTTTATCGCAAGATGGGAAAGTAGATGGTTCACTGAAGCGATCGTTGGGGGCAATGCTCTGGCCTTACAAGCTCCCATTTTTGGAGCCTGGGGAGGCGAGAGCATGCTTCCGCTGGTCGCAGTGTTACGGCAGTCTACTCGCCTGGAACAGGAAAGGATCAGGGAGTTGAATCGACTACAGCCTGATTTGCTTTATGGGGCAAATGTGCATTATGGCTTAATTCAAGCGCTAGCTAATATTATTGGCTTCCTTGGGGTTCACCCAGAGGTCTCTCTGGTGGAGGAATGGGGCAGCTGATGGTTCGTCCCAGTCGAGGGTCAGTAAGCTCCCATTAAGTCTGTCTTGTCCTTTCCCCATGCGCTCTCATAGGGCAACTAGTTGGCGTATCGGGGCTTTCGGAGAAAGGTGCTCTTGGTAGCGCCCAGTTGGGCGAGACGGCCGTACTAGGCTTTTCTCATTCATCTACTCGACCGACTTTTCCTAGAAGTTGTCGGTAGCAGACGTTCTGCTGCGGCTAGGTCCGTGATGAATGTCTCAGGTGGATCGGTGCCCGCCTACGGTTTGGCCTTTGTATGGGCGGGGCTCAAGTAGCAGGGGCAGTCTGCGGCAGTCTTCGCCGCCTTGTTGAGAGCGAGGAGGTAGGCTGCTTCTGCTACGTAGGTCCAGGCTTAGCGCCTTTTGGAAGGCTGCTGTTCACGGCGGCAAGTCCGGGCGACAAAGGTGTCTGTATCCTTGGTCTGAGTTCTCTGCAGGACAGTGTCTGAAGGAACTAGCGGCCAGTCCCTTAGAGGATCCAGCGGGCGACTGTTTCCGGCTGTAGGAGTCTGTGAAAGGAATAGCGCTAGGTGTTCGGATCGATGTGTAGCGTTTCCTTAAGTTGGGATCCGACTGCGCTACTCACGGAGAGTTCGGGTGCCGCCGGGGGATCCCGATTGGGCCTTAGAGGCGTTAGCTAAAGAGTCCTTTGATTCTTTACTCCAGGCGTCGGTAAAGGATTTGCTGTTATAGACAGTGGCTTTGATAGCTCGTTCGGTGCGACGAGTTTCGGAGTTTCAGGTGTTGTCATCTAATGAGCCGTTTTCACCCTTTCTGGATAGAGGGTGGTGTTTGCGAGCAGTCCTATCATCCTTCCAAAAGGTGGTTTTTCTGATTTTTCTCCTGAGCCTATTGGTTTCTCTTCCAGTTCTCGGTTTTTCTGGAAGGGGAGGTGTTTATTCGTAGCTTCCGCCGATAGGAAACATTACATGTAGGGTGCGATGTTCGTTTCTTTGTTTTTGTGTGCTGGTTGGAGGTCCCCACAAAGGGGAAGCAGCAGCGAAGGCGGCCATTTCGCACTGAGTTAAGACAGTGGTTGCCTCAGCTTTCTGCTGGCGAGGTTGTATGATTCCGGGGGGCTTTCTGACTCTTGCTACCAGGGCACAAGCGGCTTCATGGGTGAATCACCGTGTCATTCCACCAGGAGGGATTTGTAGAGCAGCTTCCAGGTCGTCTCTTCATTTCCTCAGTAACCACTACTGCCTAATTGTTTTGGCAGTAAAGGCGGCCTGTTCCGGGTCGGCAGTGTGGTGAGTTGGCTTGATAGGTCCCTCCCAATGATTACTGCTCTGTTACATCCCAGAAGTAGAGGACTAAACTGGAGGAACGATAAGGAAATAGAAATTACACTTACCTGGTAATTGTCGTTCCTTGAGTTAGGACAGTTTAGTCCTCATTCCCGCCCAGGAGTGTGATTTCTTCAGAGTTTATTTTCAGGCGGAGTGAAGCATCAATCTCAAGGAGTAGACAGATCCTTTCAGTTTCTAGATCGCAGTGAGTATCCCTCTCTGTTCTTTCTTTCTTTTCTCATATTTAAACAAGGTATAGGATACGTGTTTGCATAGGGGGGACATGAATGTAAAGTAAAAAAAAAAAAAAAAAAGAGAGAAGAAAATATAAGACGGATACGGTTTAAAAGGCTCCTCCGGTTGAAGAATGGGGAGTTATTTAAAGTTATGGTATAGTTACTTATTTGTTGTTCCTTTGAGTTTGCTTTGTCAATAGTACACTGGAGGCTGATGGGAGATACCAGCAGGCTATATCCAGTGATGTCACGACTTTGACATGCCCAGTCTCCTAGCTGCAGGAAGAGGTGCACAACCCAGAAGTAGAGGACTAAACTGTCGTAACTCAAGGAACGACAATTACCAGCTAAGTGTAATTTCTATTTGCTTTGCAGGGAGTCCTTATGTTTGGTAATTGTGGCAGTAAGGAAGGGTGCATCGCTTTCCTCCGGGGTGTTTTTGACATGTATGTGTTCATTCTTTCTGAGTGGCTTTAGTGATATCTTGGCTTCTTGTTCCCTGATTGCCATTACCTGTTTTGGGGGGGGCTCATTTGGGTTGGTCAAAGCTCCGAGAACTTGTCAAAGGTTGTGGTAGTCATTGCAGCCTTGCTACACAAGCAAAGGTTTATAGGCAGAATTGGGCAGATCCTGCAGAGTTCAGAGAGTTGACTGTCAGGGTTCTGTGGTGCCTTGGTGTGGTGTGGCATAGTTTGATAGTCAACTACATCAGATGACCATGTCCCTTCCCGTGCTTTGGAATGTCTGGGAGCTCTGTTCTATTTCTAGCTGATTGAGTTTCTCTTACCTGGGGAAAGCAGACTCAGCTGCTGTAGCATCTTCAGATGTGTGTTGTGCTTGGTCATCTGCCAGGATCTGGCTTGTCTACAAGTCCTGGGTTCTGTGCCATCAACTTGGCTTCTAGTGGCAGAGGCAGGGGTGCATATGCATTTCCCGAAGAGACGACTTCTGGCCCACTTATCCTAGTGTTTTCAGCTGTTCACTTTGGGGTCATCCCCATTTCCTGAGAACTTCATTTTTCCTAGTCGGATGGCTCTATATGAGCACTCTACTGCAAGGGAGACCCCTGGACTCTCCCGGCTGTGTGGTTGTGACTACAAATGTCAGTTTTTTTGGGTTGGGGGGGGGGGGCTCCTTGTCGGGGCCAGTTCTGCTGCAACCATTGTCTCTTAGGGGAATTCTTCCAAACTGTATAGCTCCGGATCCTTCTGTGGACAAGGTGGCCAGAGTATTCTTGGATGGCACCATAATGGTGGTGTATGTGGACAAACAAAGGGGACTATCATAAGTGTGAATCCGCTGTACAGGAGATAGTGGCTTTGTTCATTTGGGTGGAGTGTTTTTTATTGTAACCTTGTTGGTCCTCAAATTGCACTTGTGGATTCCTGAGTTGTAATCTTCTTGGTCCAGAAGAGTGGTAGTTTGCCCATGGCTGTTCGGGCTCTTTGTATGGCGTTGTTTCCTCAACAACCTGATGAGACCTAGGCGAATGCCAGGTGGAAGACTTGGCCACAAGAGGTTCCTTTGGGTGAAAGGGTTTAATGCATTGATTTGCCCTTGGTCGCTCAAGTGTGTTCTGGAATCTTTCCACCATGGCTCTTGAGTTGACTATTGGGTAGGATTCAGTCTCATTTCAGGTCAGCCATTCTGATGGCTCTAGAATAACTTTGCAGTCTATGATACAGGTATGCTGCGACTCCTGGCAGCTTTCCGCTTTTGCTACTGTAGAGTCCTTTTCTACAACAGGACATGCTGCTTAATGGCGAGTTCTACTTCCTTCTCACTTGTAGTTTAGCCTTGGAAAGAATATGTTACTACAGAAGGGTTATTCCAAGGCTGTACTGGATACTCTTTGGGATCCACATAACTTTTATCTCCTTGGCCTTCATAAGGTCCAGAAGATTGTGAATCCTGATGTCTTCCCCCCCCCCCCCCCAACTCTGAAGGCACAGAGGACCGTAGTGGGCTCTGCCTTGGCTTGGCAAGCAATCTTGTCAGGATCTGACACTTGGCTTCCACCTGAAGCTCGAGAGCTATAATCTTCCAGGACGGAATTCAGGAAGCGTCTGAGGTCAGCTGAATAGCTCATACTTGGAGGAATGAAGGAGACTACCTTTTCCAGTTGCCCCTGCAATGGTGCTTGAGAGCCTTTTATTGCTTTTCCCTTTGATCCCTTATGAAAGACTATCCTTGGGGATCTCTCCTTTAAAGCGGGAAAATGCATGAACAAAGCATAAAAGTTTACAGAGGTTTGAAATGAATGTACCTGTTTGAGAATCCCTTGTCTTCCTCCCACTCTGTGTCTTCAGTGCTTGGATACGTCCAACTGATCTGGACTGGTCTAAAAGGATGATGAGCAAGGGGAAATTTCCCATACCTTGTTAGTTTGCTTTCCTTGATGCCTGCTAGCCCAGTCCAAGACTTGCCCATGGAACCCCTCACTATCTGTGGGCCAGTGGTTGCTTGGGAAGTGTTATAACTGGCAATTTCCATTGCAGCTCCATCAGTTATACAGGCAGTGAATTACTGAAAGTTGTCTTGCCCTGCCTCCATCCCCAGCTTGGGAATATAACTCGCTTGTCTTGACTGATCTAGCAGGAATCAAGGAAAAGAAATTTAGATATGGAACATTTCAATAGTAAATTCCAACTTGAAAAACCATGCCATCGCCATCTGAAAAATGTGGAGGAATTTCAGACTTTTGAAAACTGAAATGGTCACCTTTTCTACCCTGTTTAATTGCACTTCAAATAGAATTAAATTAATTGGAAAAAAATTAACATAATTTGCATTTTATGTCCCACAGTTGATACTTTTGTGTGAATATTATAGTTGTAAGTTTTGATGGATAGAAAGACAATACAATTTTGTGTAGATTAGAAGTATACATGTTTACCAGCCATGTTAATTGTTTCATTATCTTGTGAAGCTGATAATTTGCACAGTCTTTCAATGTTTTGCTTTGTTGTATTGGTAAGAGAAGAGAGGCTGTAATAGAAGGTAGCCCTTTTTAAAGTATTCTCCTGTGTAAATTTATACATTTGCAGGTAACTGCGATTGAGCCCATAATAAACCATGGAGGTGCTAGTGCTAGCACTCAGCACTTACACCAGAGCGTGCGATGGTTCTTTGGTGTGGCAGCTGTGGTAACTGATGTTGGACATGTCCTTTTAGTTGATCTCTGTTTGGATGATTTGTCGTGTAGTCAGGATGAACTGGAGGCATCAGGTACATTTAATTTATTTTTACGCTCATTACTTTATCTCCACATGTGAGGCTAAATTCAGCATCCATGCTACTTAGAATTCTGGTTATGGTTATAACAGTGGTTCTTAAGCCAGTCCTCAAGCTGCACGTAGCCAGCCAGATTTTCAGGATAACAACCATGAATATGCATATGAGGGAGATGCATGCAATGGAAGCATATGTGCAAATTTCTCTCATGCATATTCATAGTGGTTATTCTGAAAACCTGGCTGTCTAGGTGTGTTCTGAGGACTGGGTTGAAAACCCCTGGGTTATAGTTTAGTATTAGTATTTTTTTTCCCAGTGAGCCCAAGTTAGATATGGTTTGAATTTGTTGTTGTGATCAAATATATGCAACCTTTCAGCAGCATACATTTCACTATAACTGATCTAGATTTTCTAATATATCATTAAATCAAGATGCTTTAGCTCTTTTAGAAGTTTCTAACCCACTGATGCCAAATACTTGTTTCTTATCATCCCTCCAGTCCAGTCCTACACATCTGGGTTATGCATCTCTTCCAGCAGCTTGGAGACTGAGCATGTCATCTTTTGATTACTCTGGTACTGGCTGGGCAGACTAGATGGACCATACTGGTCTTTATCTGCCGTCATAAACTGTTACTATGTATTAATACAGCAGGAACCGCCCACTAGCTCCAGTATGCTGAGTCTCCAAGCTGCTGGAGGAAGTGGTGAGTCAGGGTGCTGGACTCACTGAAGGAACAACTAAGGAGGGCTAGTTTTAGTTTTGTTAGTGTAGTGGTTTTCCTTTTGTTTTTCTAGCCTGTCTCGATATTCCTAAAGTAAATAAATAAAATAAGAGAGAACAAAAGATGGTAAAGAACAGGAGAAGTTGAGGAGCTCTCTACCCCCCTGGTCGTGGGGATGAGTGTGGTGGCTTTCCTGGGGGTTCTGGAGGTTTTTAGCAGCTCCCGATCCTTGTTTGGGTTAGGAGTCACGTTTCCAGCGAAGACGCCAGTGCAGAGGCAGCAGGCATCCCCAGAGACCTCCCCCTCTAGTGCCAAAGCCACGATTGGCTGTGCGCGAGGGAGGAAAGGAGACAAGAGCGGCTCACTGCAAAGGCAACGGGTGGAGCTGGTCTCAGTCGCTACTCCAGGCTGTGAGCAGGTAATTGGGAGCAGCGTTGTGATTTTTTGGAGGTTTAAAGGGGCAGTGGCGCCAGTACAGAGGCATGTTTTTGTAGCAGGCCTAGCCACGTGGCAGTTGCAGAATGGGAGTTCGGGGGTGGGCCTTCCAGGCTCCTGCTCTGCTCGTCGTGTTTTCGGCTACTCTCCTAGTGGAGCTTTCGGCTCTAGTTTCTGCTGGTCTGGGGGGCAGCTAGTTGATATAGTTGTATTCTACTAAAAAAAAAAAAAAAAAAAAAAAGAGAGAGAAATTAAAAAGCCGTACAAGAGTCGAAGTGGACTGGTTCTTCTCCCCCCCCTTGCCCTTTGTCTGGGGGTTGTTGAGGGAGTGGTAGCATATCAGGCAGGGGTATATAAAAAAATAAATAAAAAGAGAGGAAAACAGAATAAAAGACAAAACTATTTGGCATTTCTCAATTGCTTTGCTTTACACTGTGCCTGCTAGACCTCGGTGTCTAGTATGTGGGACATGTCATGGGGCCGTTTTGGAGTCGGGTGTGTGTAGGGGGTTGTGCTCCAGAAGCGCCTCAATGGAACACTCCTGAGGGATAAAGGAGCGCAGGATAGGGTGCTCTCTCCTGTGGCTGAGGCACAGGAGTTGGGGGACTCAACGCCGCCTCCTCAGGACTTGAGGTCTTGCCCCCTGTCCTTGCCTTGGACCCTTGTCCAACCAGTCCCTGGGGGTGGGAGCAATCTTGGGTATGTTCTCTCCAGAGTTTGTTGTTCTCCTAAATCAGGAATTCTGTCTGTGTAAGCAGTCGCAGGCAGGGGATTCCTCAGGGACCCAGCAAAGAATCAAGATTTGTAAGGCAGCAACTTGGTCAACACTTCACACTTTCGCTAAGCACTACCGCCTGGATGTTCAGGCTGCTAGCGATGCCTTTGGATCTGCGGTTCTTCAGGCCGGTCTGCAGGTCCCTTCCAGTGATTTTATACTTCTCTGTTACATCCTAGAGGTGCTGGATTGGACTGGAGGGACGATAAGGAAAATGAAATTAGACTGACTTGCTAATTGCTGTTCCTTGAGGTACTCCAGTCCAGCCCCGGATTCCTCCCTGTGCCTGGGGTCTAGTTTTTTCCAGTGTCTGTGGCCTGTCAGGTGTTTCAGGGGCATCAGGCTATGGGGGGAAAGGGGTAGTCAGAGGGTGGCTGGAAGTTTGATCCAGGGGCTGGCTCACTCGGCACTTTCAGCCTTATTCAGGGATATCTCAGGCAAGTCCCTACGCCTTCAGAGGGGGAGTTCCCTTCTCCTGGTGGTGGGGAAGTGTAATTTACAGAGTATTTATAGAGAAGTTTTACTTGTTTTTTTTATTGACCACTTATTTGTTGCTCCTGTGAGTCTGCTTTGTTAATAGGTTACTAGAGCTAGTGGGTGGTTCCTGCTGTATTAATACCAGACTCTTCAAAAGATGACAAGCTCAGTCTCTAAGTTGCTGGAAGAGGTTCACTGCCTAGAGGTGCGGGACTAGACTGGAGTTCCTCAAGGAACAGCAATTAGCAGATAAGTCTAATTTCACTTTAATATTTATCTAAGTTATGAAACGGATAGGATCAGAGCACATTGTAGTTCTGGCAAATTAATTTTTATGTTTGACAGCTGTTTAGAAATCTGATGAAATAGATATACTGAAAGCTCAATAGCACAAGCATGCATTAAACGTTTGCAGGAGTTAGCTTGGACTAAGGATGGGGTTGAATGATCGATTGAGTCCTGGAGGGGGAGGTTCTTCATTCCTTGGATGATAGTCTAAAATGGAAATAAGCATCGGTAATCATTAGTAGAAAAATAAAAGATCACAGCATGTTCTATTGAGCAACATCTCGCATGAAGAAGGGAGCAGAGGTCTCGGAAGCCCATGTAGAACAGCATCTTGTTTATCCAGTGCAATGTATAAGAGAAAATTTAAAAATGTTTGTCTATTTATTGCTTCTTTTCAGATTTCCCAATACTATTACACTGTAAAATCAATCGGCACATACCAATCAGTTGACAGCAAACCCTTACATTCAGTAGCATCAGTTATCTAGCATGCTTATCCTCAATTTCCAAAAATTGCCCCCTCTCCCTTTGCCTCCAACAAGCCATATACCCCTCCATATTCCATTCTGTAGAATCTGGGCTAATTTGCCCTGATATGCCTATTTAAACAGCCAGGTTTTCATAGACTACTGAAATTGCAAATAATCCGCTTAACCCCACATCTCTTGTTGAAGGACATTTCACCATATTGGTGGTGGTGCTGAAAAGGCCTGCCTTTTGGTTCTCTTTAAAGGTGCTTCTACTTTATTTGGGCTGTCCTTCTGTACTGATTGCTAGCAGCATTCCCACAGAAGTGCAGTGACACTTAATATGTGGTAGCAAAAAAAGCTAGAGTTAGAAAGAAAAGTATATTTCTAGGATAGGTTGGAAAAACACCAAAGAAGCAGGACCAAAGGAGACTTGGCGAAAATCCAAATGTGAGAAGCTCTTTTTATTAGCCCCAACGCGTTTCGGCTCAAAAGCCTTCTTCAGGGGGTCTCTGATTAGTTAAGGATGCAAACCTCAAAAAAATACAACAATAATTGAACATAATAAAATAACATTGAAACATATATTTCAAAAATGTTATTCTATCCTAAAACATACAAACTTTAATAACTTTTAATCATAATATAAGAATATAAAATCATATATAAAAAAGAATACAATGCTCCTACACATATATAGTCATACATGAAAAGCCCATGTATACCCACTGAAAAGTTAAAAAACAAATCTTATTAACATTAACAGCTCATTAAACATAAACAAGAATAAAACATCCATGAAATTCCTGTATCTAAAATAAAGTACGAACAAGGGGATGAGGAGGACAAGTACTTAACGATACCTTTTGATATCTTGTTGTACACATAAACCACTAAAAAATAAAATAAAGATAATGAAAACCTTGCAATAATAAATATAAAACAATATCAATGATTAGATAAAATCATAAAGGCATAAAATAAATGAATAAATAAATATTAATAATTACCTATATTATGTAGTAAAAAGATTTGCAAGTTTCAAGAAGGGATAATGTATTGTGTCCACTTATTAAGACATTGCCATGGTAAACTATCCTATATGCATAAGAAACCGCATGCCTAAGGAATGGGGATGGCGGGGGGATTATATCATCTTTACACACTCATTAACAGGGAAATCCAGTGTATTGTCACCTTAAAAGCAGAAAAAACAAACGGCCAAAAAAATGTTTGAAAGCTGTTAGACATGTAGCTCAAAGCATATGCTCAACAAGAAAAATAAGGAACCATCTCGCCATCTGGAGAGACCTTTGGTGTTTCTGCTGTCAAAAAGGGGGGGGGGGCTTCTCGGTTTTGTACACATTTTCCCACCTCACCGGGGTAGAAGAACACGTGACTCACCCACAATAAAATGAGAGAACAATCAAACCTAAAAATGCTGATACGCTACATTCTAAATCCCATTATAATGTAAAAACACAGCCAAAGAATTGTAACTATCTACAGCCATCGGTTATGCCAGGAAGGAAACATCTTGGCGTATGATATAACTTACAAAATACACTGTTGCAAAAGAAAACGTCTTATTTACTGTTCAGTTTTACCCGCATCTTCTCGCCGCAGTGAGATAGGAAATCTCATGTGCAAGGTAACATTAAAAATAAGGAATAATGAATTTTAGAACATAAAAAATATTGTGTAATATGTTTGTTTACTACATTTGATATACCGCTCAGGCCAGAAGCATCAGAGCTGTTTACAATCCTACATTTATGTTATGGAAAATGAGAAAACAACGCCATTAATAAGATAGGACAGAGTAGGAGAAACAGACAAAGTGATAGCACAGATAGGAGAAAACAGAACAGCAGACTACCTTCACAAACTACAGGCATGACAAATAGACTCACAATTTCTGTATGATTTTTAATCATTCGCCACGGACCCCACCTAAGGGCCACGCCAAAGGGCCCTCTGGCGAGGCCCGCCTCCGGAGCGGCGGTTTAAATGCCGGTGAGCAGGGCAGTTGCTAGGCAGTCTGTGGTGAGGAGAGGTTCCCGCCCACACACCAAGATGAAATCAGCTGCATTCCCTGATCTTAAATGAGCCTCCGGAGCGGCGGTTTAATACCTTGCAATCTGGTCTCAATGATATAAACATTCCCACCATAAAGAAATGTGTATCTTATCGACCAACCCGATATGCATAAAACAAAATGCTCCAAGGAGCAAACTTTGCAGTGATTTCCTCTCTGATAATAGACTGTGTTTAAAAATTCCTCCGGTATTCTCAATCTTTGTGCTAGTTCTTTTAACTGCGTCATTCAAGAAGCTATTATGGCGGCCAAACAACTCATACCGTCACTTGTAAAGATTACAAAAATCTATCACAAACATTTAAACATGTTGCATAAACATTCGCTAAACAAAAAGAGAAAGGAACACCTCACCAGAGTCTAATGCAGCATTCAAACCATGCTGCTGTAGAACGGAACGCCGTGTCCTGTAGCACTCAGTTTTATCTGCATTTTCCCGCCACAACGGGGTGAAGGGTCACATTCACATAATCTCACTAAGAGTTAAAAAATACAGACGCACTATTCTCTGAAAGCACAGCAGGAATGCAGGGTCGAGACATATCTAATCTAATGGAACATCACATGAACGTATAAGATTATTCTAAAAGAACAACCGCACTGTAATTGGCTAACCGTTCATGATTGTGATCCCACAAAAACATTCTACCAGCATTCGCTAAAAGACTATAGCACTCTGAAGCCATTTTATTAGAGCTTCCGAACTAGATAATTGGTGCACTGTAACTGGCCACACAGCAACACCTACTGTAGATTACAAGAAACCAGAGGTGTTATTCATTTAATAAACCCATCATAAGAATAATTAAAAACTAATACCTCTAAATAAAAAAGACAAAAGAAAGGAGGGGGAGGGGGAAAGGGGAAGGGAAAAAAAGGGGGAGGGGAAGGGTGAAAAGGGAGGTGGGATGGGGAG
This sequence comes from Ichthyophis bannanicus, assembly GCA_033557465.1. Taxonomy (NCBI): domain Eukaryota; kingdom Metazoa; phylum Chordata; class Amphibia; order Gymnophiona; family Ichthyophiidae; genus Ichthyophis; species Ichthyophis bannanicus. Next base: position 161,715,790 of record CM066033.1, read on the forward strand.
GGAGAAAAGGGAGGTGGAAGGGGAAGAGGGGAGAAAGGGAAGAAAAAGGAGGAAAGGGGAAGGAGAGCAAAGGAGGGGAAAGGGGAAGAAAAAAGGAGGGGGCTGGGGGGAAGTGAAGGTCAAAAGAGGAAAGGGGGGAAATGAAAAAAAGGGAAGAGGAGAGGGAAAAGGAGGGATAGGAAGAGAAGGGGGAGGGAAGGGGGGAAAGGGGGAAGGGAGAGGGGAAAAGGGAAAGGGGAGGGGAAGGGGAAGGAGGGAAGTGTGAAGGAAAGGAAGGAAGGGAAGAAGGAAAAGGGGGGGAAAGGGAAGGGGAGGAGAAAAGGGGGAAAAATATATAAATGAATGAAAAAAATTAAGTGAATAAATGAGGGCCCAACAAGGGGCACCTTACAAAAAAACCAGAAAGGTCTATTTCTTGATTAAGACCTAATGGATGTAGAGTGTGAAGTTCATAAATGAATCGCTGTTCCATTCGTAAGAGAAGCTTGTCTGTATCTCCTCCACGCCAATGAGGACGGAATACTTTGAGAACCAAAAAGCGAGGTCAGAAAGAGAATGTTGAGTATCTAGCCAATGTTGAACCAAGGGCTTGTCTATCACTTTCCTACGAATATTGCTTTTATGTTCAATGATTCTTGTTTTTAAGTTCCTTTTTGTTTTCCCAATGTAGCATAGATTACAGGGACAGATAATTAGATAGATCACATTTAAAGTTTCGCAATTGGAAAAATCTTTCAGAAAAATCTTATGTGGAACCTGGTTTCACAAATTCATTTTTAGTGACTAGTGCATTTTCACATACACTGCACTTGCCACATTTAAAATGGCCACACACTTTTGGTGTGCGACGAGGTATCTCCAGGAACAAGCAGGAATGAGTCTTCACATATGGGGTACGTCGGTATCGACGGAGCCTGCGCGGGAACGCTCCCCAGCGTCCAATCAGAAAGCTTTTGGGAGCATCCCTCAGCGCCTGCGTGCTGCCTTCCCGCCTTTCCAACTCTCTCCTCAGTTTTCGTTTTTCCGCGGAGCCGGCAGGACGTCCTCATGTCACCGCAGAAAATTTTTTCTTTAATTCTTTGTTTTCTTGTGGTCGCGGCTGTCTCCCCGACTCCACCGGTACCGCCGGTGTGTGTTTTTCTTTTTCTTAAATTTAGGGAATTTTTTTCCCTCAGTTTCTGTCTTAAACTTTTTGGGCCTTCTAGGCCTCTCCATCATGGAGCCGCCACCTTCTTTTCCTAAGAAGTGTCTAAGCTGTGGCGGTACAGTTTTGTTTTTAGACTCCAAGAACTGGTGTCTAACCTGTTTGGGTCCTGACCATTTTCCTCCGGAGCCATTAGGCTACAATATTGTGAGAAGAGATTTTCCATCTCAAGTTTCCCTCGATACCGCGTTCCCTTCCAGTGTCAGGGCACCAACCATTTCTTCTTCTCCACAGGATCAGGTAACCCACAAACAGTCTGTTAAGACTAGCCAACCCTTGAGTGGTAGGTCTCATGCACAGCATGATGACGGCTCCGGCCTTGCCCTCAAGGGTCCATTGGCTTCAAAACCCGGCGGGAGTCTTCGGCCTCCAAAGCCTATCAGGGGTTTCAGGTTGTTCCTGGGGCTCACCCCTCACAGAACATACCTGAGCCATGCTCGGTGGTGGCATCTGCTTTGAGTGGTACCGATACCCCGGCATCAGCACTGGTGTTGAGCGATTCACTCCTCACCAGGGATCGTCATCTGGCTTTCTCGGTACCTTCGGGATCGGTCGATACGCCCCAGATTGACTTTCCAGTATCGGCATCAACGCCGATACTACCACCGATGTCGGTACCCTCTAGACATGCATCGATAGACTCGCTTCCTTCGATGCCTAGTCTGGAATCGATCTCTAGTCTGGAAGACTGGGTACCGACGCTTACCGGTTCCAGATGCTCGGTACTGAGGGTGATTACCAAAGGCCTTCGATTACCTTGGTACCGATTGAGCAGCCACCGATGACTGCTTCGATGTCTGTGTCGCCTTCGATTTCGACACAGCTACCGGTATCGGTATCGGTGCCGGTACCCGCAGTAACATCGGGGCCAGCTCCTTCCATGCTTCTTTCACCAGGGTCGCTCCTTTCTATACCAAGTTTGGAGTCGATACCTGGCATGGACGATGCAGTACTGACTGTCTCAGGTCATGACCTCCAGTACCAGCATCCATCCCTTAAGGATCCTTTCTTGCACCGTGCAGGATCTTATATTCCTATATTCTCAAGTAGATCCTCTGGTGCCCAGGCTAGTTCTTCAGGTCTAGCCTGTCCAGGGACGGTTCCCTTTGGAGATCCTTCTTTTCAGAATTTTCTCCTGAATATGGCAACATCTCTTGCTATTCCTATCCCTGGCTATGATCCTACACAAGGCTCTCTTTCTACTGGAGAAAAGGAAAATATAATGCTTCCTTTACATCATTCCTTGCAGGATCTTCTTCTAAGAATGTGGGAAGCACCTTTAAGGGTTCCCTCACCTTCTAGAGCAACTGATCTTCTGTATCAGGTGCCCCCCTCTCCAGGGTTTCAAAAGACTCAACTTCCCCATCATTCCATTGTGGTGGAATCAGCAATGAGGAAGGTGAAAAGTAAGAAGAAGCACTCTTCTTACCCACCAGGTCGTGAGTCTAGGACACTAGATGCCTTTGGACGTCAAACCTTCCAGACATCCATGCTGTCAACAAGGATTCTCTCATATATTTTTTATGAGTCTATCCCTTATCAGAATATAGAAAGACTAGGGGACATGCAATGAAGCTACAGGGTAAACTATTTAAGACTAATAAAAGAAAATATTTTTTCACTCAACGTGTAATCAAACTCTGGAATTTGTTACCGGAGGATGTAGTAAAGGCTGTTAGTGTAGCTGGGTTTAAAAAAGGTTTGGACAAGTTCCTGGAGGAAAGGTCCATAAACCATTATTAAGAAGGGACCCAGGATATCAATGCTTGAACCAATACAAGCATTGTGGAACCTGTGTCCCTTGGGGAAACTGCTAGGTACGTATGACCTAGATTGGCCACTGTTGGAAACAGAATACTGGGCTTGATGGACCTTGGTCTGACCCAGTATGGCATATCTTATGTTCTTATGTTCGCCTGGGTGAGAATCTTCACAGTCTTGGCAAGTGCATATATCTATATGATTTGCAAGGGATTGTGGGCAATGCAGTTCATTCACACCAGACACAGCTGCTGACAATAATTTAGTTGTGCTAAAGTGTAAAGCCAATAAGATATTTATTTATGGGGTTATTTCTCCCAACACAGATATGCTTGGTAGCACATAAATCAGGTTACTTGCTTTCAGTGTTAAACTTGAAAAAAAAACAACCAAAATCAGGAAAACATTTAAACTTGTCAGGCAAGCAAAGCAAAAGAAATAAGACCTGGTTGGTACAAACTGGTCTTTTCTGTAGGCATTAGCTAATGTTTTCTTAGCAGTATCAAACAACAAACCAAAAGCCACAAAGAAAGAAAAAAAACTGTTCTTTTCAGGTAAACTTCTTATATCTTCCCACATAGATTCAGAAGTGATTCTCTTAGAGCTCACAAGCAATTAGGTAAGGCTCAATTGCTAGCAGTTATCCAGCTGAAACCCCTTAGCTGGCTTGCTTTCTACTGCGTGGCTAGAAATCCTACACAGGAGCTTTTCTGAGTAGATTAGGATAAAAGACAGGACTTTCTCACTTGGGTCAAACATGCCCAAGATGTTTCTAAATTCTCCAATCGTGCAGCCTTTGACTGCTTTGAGTGTATAAGCAGAACCTCGGCTATCGCCATAGGTGCACGTAGAATTGCTTGGCTCCAGGCATCTGATTTAGAGCTCTGGGTACAAGATAAATTGGGAAATATCCCTTGTACTGGTGAGAACCTGTTTGGTAAAGATTGGCAGGAAAAAGCCAATGAAATGGATGCTGAAAATTCCACCTTGGATAGACTATCCAAGTCCACTGCTGATCCTGTTAGAAAGAAGTTGTTCAAGAAAACATCTTTTTCTAAAAAGAAAAGATTTTATCCTGCTTATGGTCAGCAGGCATCTTCTGCAGGTCAGTTTTCAAGCAAATGTCAGCAACCACCCAAACAGAAGAAAGCAAAGGCTGCTAGGCTTCCACCGGCCCAGCAGCCTCAGCCTCCTCAGGGCCTTTGACTATCAGCTAGAGAACTTAGCCTTTCTGGTTCTGAAGGGACCAGAACCGTCCACCATTCCAGGAAGGTTATGTCATTTTGCCCCCAGATGGGGGCAAATAACAGCAGAGCATTGGACACTCTTCATCATAAAGGAGGGGTACAAACTTCATTTTTCAAGCATGCCCCCTCACACAATAGTGAAGCAGTTCAATTCTCCGACCTCTCTCATCGACCTGTTAGGTCAGGAGATTGCCATCCTTCTTGCCCAAGGGGCAATAGAAGAAGTACCTCTTCATCAACAGGGCACAGGGTTCTATTCCCCTTATTTTCTTATTCCAAAGAAAACAGGGGGTTTCCAGACCTATCTTAGATCTCAGAGAATTGAACAAATTCCTTGTCAAGGAGAAATTCAAGATTTCTCTCGGAGCTCTGCTACCATACCTTCAGAGTCAGGATTAGCTTTGTTCTCTAGATCTCAAGGATGCGTACACCCATGTCCTCATCCATCCAACCCACAGAAGGTTCCTTCGGTTCCTTTTTCAAGGAAAGCACTACCAATACAGGGTACTTCCTTTTGGTCTGGCCTCAGCACCAAGGGTGTTCACGAAATGCATGGCTGTGGTAGCAGCATTTCTCTGCACTCTAGGAATATTCGGAATATTCGTCTTCCCTTACTTGGACGACTGGCTCATTCGAGCTCCAACACAGTCAGAGGCCAAGACGTCTCTATCCTGCACAATGCGTATCCTTCAGTATTTAGGGCTGGTAATAAACATCCCAAAATCCAGTCTAACTCCCACTCAGTCTTTAGAGTTCATAGGATGTGGTTCCATATGCTCGCCTCCACATGAGGGCAGCTCAGTGGACTTTATCCACCCAATGGACCCAGGCATCAGGGTGCCTGTCAGACAAAATAGCAAACACAAGTCACCTCATTTTGTGCCTCCAATGGTGGAGGTCCACTCAAAACCTGTTGCTGGGGTCCCCCTTTCAACAACCCTTACCCCAAGCAACTCTCACAATAGATGCTTCTCCAAAGGGTTGGGGAGCTCATCTGCAAGACTTCTCCACCCAGGGCACCTGTCTCCACAAGAGAGTTGTCTACATATTAATCTCTTGGAACGCAGAGCAATTTTCCTGCCTCTGCGAGTGTTCCAATCCCTGCTCAACTACAAGACAGTCCTCATTCATACGGACAATCAAGTAGCCATGTTCTATGTGAACAAGCGGGGGGAACGGGGGCTCTGTCGCTTTGCAACGAAGCTTTGTGACTATGGGCCCTTGCCAGAGAGCATCAGATTCATCTGCTGGCAGTATATCTTCCAGGCATTCAAAACTCTTGGGCGGACAGACTCGGTCGAGTCTGCTTCCACACGAGTGGTCTCTGCATGCAGACCAGGTGACCAGGATATTTCAACTTTATGCTTCCAGAAAACCTTCCACTAGATGCTCTTATGCTTTCAAGTGGAAAAGGTTTGCTATTTGGTGTTCGGAAAAGGGTCTTAACCCTCTTGCGATACCTCTGCAATCTTTGCTGGAGTATCTCCTCCATTTATCTAATGCAGGCCTTAAGACAAATTCAGTAAGAGTCCATTTGAGTGCTATTGCAGCTTCTCTTAAACCTCTAAATGGACAGCCTATTTTCTCTCATCCTCTTATAGCAAGATTTATGAGAGGCCTCCTTCTAACTAAGCCTCCCATTGGACTACCTCCGGTGGCATGGGACTTGAACCTGGTTCTTGGGCAGCTCATGAAGCCACCTTTCGAACCTTTAGCTACCACCTCCTTAAAATTCCTTTCTTGGAAGGTTATCTTTCTCATTGCAATCACATCAGCACGCCGCATTAGTGAGTTGCAAGCACTAATCCACCTTATACAAGGTTCCATCATGACAAGGTAGTCCTTAAGACTCATCCACACTTTATGCCTAAGGTGGTCTCGCCTTTTCATCTCAACCAAGAGGTCTACCTACCTGTCTTTTTTCCAGGACCTCATGCATCAAATTGAGAAATTAATCTTCATACCTTGGACTGTAAAAGAGCTCTAGCTTTTAACTTACAAAGAACACAGCAACATAGAAAGTCCTCTCAACTCTTTATTGCTTTTGATCCTTCTCATTTGGGACTTCCAGTCTCCAAGAGAACACTATCTAACTGGATTGCTCAGTGTATTTCCTTCGCCTATCAGAGTAAGAACCTTTCTCTGGAGGGCCATTTCACAGCTCACAATGTGAGAGCCATGGCAGCCTCAATGGCTCATGTGCACTCTGTGTCTATTGACGACATCTGTCGAGCAGCCACTTGGGCCTCGGTTCATACCTTCACAGCCCATTACTGCTTGGACAAGGACTCCCTCCGGGATGCCTTGTTTGGTCGGGCTGTTCTCAAACACCTGTTCCATACCTAATCAACTCTGGCCCATCATCCCTGGTAGGATGCCAGAGATCCATGGGGGGAAGTGGAGGCCTTTTCAGGGAGACACAACTTCTGGGGTCTCTCCCTGGCACCTAAAGCTAGGGAGTCCCCATATGTGATGACTACATTCCTGCTTGTTCCTGGAGATAGCATAGTTACTCACCTGTAAAGGTGATCTCCGGGAACAGTAGGATTTTAGTCCTCACAACCCACCCACCTCCCCTAGGAGTTGTATCTCTCTGTCTCTTTCCTTTCCCTCTCTCTCTGTCTGAGCTTTAAAACTCAACTGGAGAGAGGCAGTTGGGAAGGGCGGGAAGGCAGCACGCAGGTGCTGTGGGATGCTCCCAAAAGCGTTCTGATTGGACGCTGGGGAGTGTTCCCGCGCGGGCTCCGTCGGTACCGATGATACCCATATGTGAGGACTAAATTCCTGCTGTTCCCGGAGATCACCTGTTACAGGAGAATAACTATGCTTTACTGACTGTATACGGGGAAGGGGGGGGGGGAGCATGAAATCTAACATTTCCCAGTCATTAGTGTGTCTATTTTTCCATTGTAATGCAATTTTAGAGCTTGCTCACAACTTGCATGCTCAATGGTCTGAGGAATTATGCAACAAATTAGTTTTATCTGCATTGTGTAGGGTTTGGCTTTACCTCATATTGTGCTGCATTTGACACTTTAAACCTCCCTGATTGTGCACAGATCTGGAAGTGATCACTGGAATCCCAGCTGAAATCCCTCGCATCAGAGAAGCTGTGACCAGAGAGAGGCGACACCTCTGTCTTCAGTTACTAAGCCCTTGTGGCACAAGGGTGTCTACGCTCTGCTACATCAGCAGAACTAATCACCTGGCTGTGGGGTTTTCTGATGGCTATCTTTCACTCTGGAACATGAAAACCTTGAAAAGGGAGTAAGTATAGCTCTAGCACTCTAGTGCACTCTTTCTGTTTATGTGCAAAACCAATAAAATCTTGGAAATGATAAAATGCTGAGCACACTAAAATCCTGAACCACCATTGTGTGATGTCATGAAATGGAATCATCTCAAGAGTACTTACGTGCAATCATATTTTAGCAGATTTACAGTTGACAGTTCCAACATTCTTCAACATAAACCTTTTGAATATCGCACAATTTGACAAATTCATTGCCAATATTGAGAACAGCTTTCTACTTAAGTTGTAATTGCGTATTTAAGGCAATAGCAAGTTATGAAATCTATTTTTTATTTACAAAATATCTTAGGTTTTACATGTTAGTTTATTTGGCATGGGAAGAATCGGTTTATGATGTTAAACCTATATTTGTGATTTTAGTTTGTGCTTATTGTGTAGAAGCTATGTTGATCCTAGGGAAAACTAGAATTTTTGTTGTGATATATTTTGTTTGGCTAATATAAAAAGATGCTATATTAAATGAACTTGCAAGATTAAGTAGACTCTTTCACATGTGACAGCCATGCTGAGGAAAATATTTATGCCTAGAGAATGTAGTAAGACAGAGATTTCTACAGTAGAGCCCCTTAGATGATGTCAGGTAGACATTGATTTAGCATCAGTTAGTAGAAGTTACATAGCTGGAGATGAACAAAGTATTTAGGTAGCTTTTTAGCTAATTGGTGACCCATTCTCTGCTGGTCACCACTTTAGGATTTCCTACTTCAATGTTCTCTAAATATAAATATTTTAACCTTGCACACACATCTGAAGAAGGGCCCTCGTATCTTGAAAGTGACCTGTTGGTATTCAGAAAAAAGCTAAAGACGCATCTTTTCCAGACACACTTTAATCCCACATAAACTCTTTCACCATGCACAAGGAAAGAGCACTACACGTCAAACACCTATAGACTCCGACAACCTGTAAATATGTACATACATGTGTAATCAATGTCTTGCAATCAAGTGTAAACCTGTAATCTGAATGTTTGTGTCCTGTACTGAATCATTATGTATGTTTTAATCCATGGCCTGTACAACCATACTGTTATGTATAGCAAACCGCTGCCGATCGCTGGAAGTAGCGGGATATAAGTGTACACTAAATAAAGCTCACGTTACCACTGCATCGTTTTGTGTTGGCCTAATAAATGGTATAACAGTCTAAATCTGCTTGACTCTTAACAACCATATATTATAATGTGAAATGAAAGTCTTTTAAATGGATGAAAAAGAGCTCTGAATTAAACACAATCATTTATCATATCTTATGCATGGCAAAGTGCAGTCATTGGTCTAACAAAACTCCAAAAAAGTCCAAACTGAGTAAATATTTTAACTAGTTTATTTCGCTGGTTACATCAGGGTGGTTCTTAGTATTACCAAACATTAATTTCTAAGAAAAAAAAGGAAATCTTTTATAACAAATCTACATCACTTGATTTTATCAGATGTATCTAGTGCTACTGCTTATCTTCAAAAACATGGTGAAATATAAGATTTAAGTAGGATGTCTATAGACACCATCCATTTCTGAATGGTTTGATGAATCTTTAACGTGCTCTTGTAGGTCATTTATTCAAGAAGTTTTACAAAAAGTAAAATTCCATTCAGCAGTGGAATTCCATTGTGATGGTTCAGCTCTTTTAACTCTGAGATCCATTTTTGTAATGAGTGAGTTAATGTGGTTGAAGAATCCCATCAGGTTTGGCTTGTTCTCTGTTGGTTCCCTTGAGACTTTTTTGTTGCTTGTCTTATGTTCTTATGCTAATCAGTGGTAAAACAACCTACTGAGAACCAAGTATAAATTCATTGTAACAGCAGTGTTTTAATGTTTTCTAATGGTACTGTGAATGGTACTGTGAATATGCATCAGATAATGAATGATGAAAAACATTTAGCCTTACTATTTCATTGGGCATATACTGAAACAGATGTAAGAGATGCCATGTGGGGCCAGCATAAGCAGTCATGCAGAGAACTCTTATTTTATTTTTGGGTTGGATCTTCCACTCCTTTGAAGCCTGGGGATGCTCTGGAAGCAGTGGTCCTGGTTCCTGTGGGAGGGAGTCATACTGTAGCAGTACTTAGTTGGTTGGATTTACGACCCCTGATTCCTGGGTTCCAGAAGGAGCCCTAATGTGTGTCGCTCTTGGCTGAAGACTACCACTGCAGTGTCTGGCTGAATGAGTTCGGAGAGTATATAAAATAGAGAAAAATCCCTACATAGTTGCAAATGAAGCTCATATGGCATCTTTTCATGAACATACTTGAAAGTCTCTTGTCTCATTGCTTCACCGTTGTAGCCATCTTTTTCTCAACTTGTCCCTTTACCAAGCTGTTTTCCTCAACTGTTTTAGCTTGAACATATCTTCCTTCCTGTACTTTTCTTTCTGAAATCTATTGTTTTGAATGCTGATATTTCTATCCTTATGTTTTTCAAGCACTTCACTAGAAAACCATAGTTCATATCATTCTGCTTGACCAGTCCAGGCAGGTGGGTTGTGTTCTCTTACCAGCAGATTGGTGGAGACAGAGAACCAATGAAAAGCCAGGTTTCAGTGACATCACTCCTATGCCTCAATTCGCTTCAGCCACCAGAGGTCTCTTCAGTATTTGTCTTCAGCAGATGGTGGATGGCTTTTCTCTGTGAAGCATATCTGAAAATTGAGAGGAAGAGATTGAATAAACGCTTGTGAACTACCACTTTAAGGGTGACTCTCGCTAAAGTGCGACGTAGAAGCTCCACTAGACTGTAGTCTTTTCGGTAGTCGTAGGAAGGAAAATTGGTTCAGCTCCATGCCCTTTTGATAAGAGCTTGTTGAACAGCCAGAAACTGGAAGGGTCTGGAACAGTGCAGCAGCCTCACACAACCTCAACTCCCCCCCCCCCCCCCCTTCTCTTCCGAAGGTTGCAGAAGGCTGTTGGAGGGATCTATCTGCAAGCCAACTTAAATGCAGTGCTGCAAAGCCAGTGAAATCGTTTCAGGGGAGTAGAGCTGTGTCTGGCACAGATTCTCTGCCTGGGGCTCTCAAGGGGGTGAGTACGAAGGCTTGATTTCATTATCCATGTTGGGATCTTCTGAATCAGTCTGCCTAGGACACAGTTCTGGGTGGACTGTTGGCGTGGTGTGAGGGGTTCCTGCCTTTTCTGTATGCATTAGTAACGTTTTTATCTATTGTGCACCTTGCTCTTGTGCAGTCCTAGCACATGTTCCATCCAAGGGGCTCCAATACTCATTCCTACCCTAGTGCCTGTAATGCGTGTTGCAGTGCAGGCAAAGTTAATGCTTGCCTTTCAGGCTGTGGCGGCCTTAGCATGTGCTTTTGTGATACTTGCCCTAAAATTCTATGTCATCTTCTGGGAAACCTTTGACCTGTGGCAAGCGAGGTGCCTCATCTTCAGATTCTGGACCTCTGCTCTTGCATGGCAGCTTCTTAGTTGTCCTTGGAGGGCTTATTCCCCCCCCCCCCACTGGGGGATGCAGTTAGTCTGGCCTTGCCTGCCTCAGGTAAAGAAGTGACAGATGTCGCTATGGGTAAGGATAGCCAGCTGGAGGGTCTGGTGAATGTGCTGTGAGCCACCACTTGTCCTATAAGAGGTTCTGCGGTGGCTGTGCCCCCAGGCACGGGAGGGGGGTGGGGGGGATGTGTGGTTTTTTTTTACGAGAGGAGAGCTTCCTGACTCAGGATTGTCCTTTCCGGACTTCTTTGCCTTTTTGCAGCAGGCCTGGTCCTTCTGGTGTGGAAATTCAGACCTTGTGGCCTCTGGGTGCTTCTGGGCGAGGTCTCGTGAGGGGCAGGCTGAGAGTGGAAGCTCTGTTAAATTGCCCTTGGCCAAGTATCTCCAGCAAGGGGCTCCCCCTAAAGATGGGAATAGCTGAGAACTTTTTTTTAAAATTTATTTGTTTACATTCTCTTATATACCGCGCTATTCTGCATCAGTGCGGTTTACATTGAACAAACTGAAATTACATTGAACAGGGCATTATAACTTGGAGAACTATTTTACAGGGAACATGGGCTATGGAGGGTTAAGTGGCTTGCCCAAGACCACAAGGAGCACCTGTGGGACTAGAAACCCCAGTCCTTCCGACCCAAGGTTGCTGTCCTCTAGTGGGATTTGAACCCCTGACCTTCCGGCCTGAAGTACCTTGCCCCAATCACTAGGCCACTCCTCCACTCCTGTCAGATTTTGACGGACTTGGATTGAGGTGGCTCGGTACTGGGCTCTGACATGAATGAAGAAGTACTCTCGCCTTCAGAGGGTTTTGAAGAGGCTGGTGTGATCCATCTATTCTGGAAGGAGGAGCTGGCGGTGTTGCCAGGCTTTCATCTACCTTGAACGTGACTGATGCTCCTGGTACGGAGCAGAAGCCGAAGGTGCACAAGCTCTTTCAAGAGGTGTGGAAATCCACTACTGTCTAATCATTCTCTGTTGTGATCAAAGATATGATCTGGTCGGAGTGGGACTTTTCCAACATCCCACCTAAGGGTGTGTAAGAAGATCTATGCTCTCCCGGAGAAGTAGTACATTGAATGGTTTGATATTTCCAAGATGGATGTGCAAATCATAACGGTTACCAGATGGACCACAACTTCTGTGGAAGGCGGATCAGCCTGAAAGGATTTTCTGGACTGAAACATAGATTATTTGTTGAAGAATCAGTTTGTCGGGCAGCTATTAGTCTTCACATGGCAGTATGTTGCCAGCCTGATATCTCTTTCCCTGCTACAGTGGATTCAGCCTCTTTCACTGGATGATGCTATATCTCTTCTGGGAACAAGCAGGAAGTCATTCCTCACATATGGGTGACGGCACCGACTGAGCCTTTGGAAGTATCTCCCCAGCTTTCAAAGAAAGCCTTTCGGAGATGCCACCATGCATTCCTGATCCCCTTCCTGCTCAAGGATGCCGTCTTACTCAGTGTCCTTTTTTCTGTGGAGCCTTTCAAACGTTTGTTTACTTTCCCCTGGAAAAAGTTGATTTCTTTAACAGAGTTTCATACTCTTTACTCTGGTGGTACACCGGTATCCTTACCGCTACCTGAGCCCGCTGCCCCGCCATACAGGTCTTTATCCGTTTCTTTCCCTTTGGCACTTTCATGCCCTTTTCCCAAACAGCACCGGGGGTCTTTGACCCTCGCCGGGGTACTTTTTTCCCCCATGGCTAACAGTGACTTCAAGAAGTGTGATTGATGTACGAAAATTGTCCCTTACTGATACACATGACTGCTGCCTGCACTGCCTCTGGCCAGACCACGACCCCGAGGCCTGTGGTCCTTGTAAAAAGATGTCCACCAAGGCCCTTAAGAGCTGCCAGCAGCAGCAGCACAAGTTTTTCCTGGAGTGTCCCTGGTGCTTCCGAAGGCCAAGGCCTGCCCCATCTGAAGCCTCGGATTCCAGTGGCACCCCCATGGACCCCAGCTGACGCAGCGGATCTTCAGAAAGGGGGTCTTCCTTGAGGGAACACAAGAAAACAGCCCTCGAAGGCAGCGTTCCTGGACGGTTCCGGCAGGCTAGGTAAGACCCAAGCCAGGTCCCGCAGTCCATGCCGCTCGTTGGAGCAGGAGCGACCTACCAAGGAATCACCCAGAGATTGGCCCCAGACTCCCGAGGCCATCCTTGTTGAGGACTCCCCTTTTGGGGAACTGGCACCGGGCCCGAGTTCCTCGGTGCCTTTGCCGAAGGCTGTGAAGCCATCTGGGCTAGAGACCAGAATGGTAGTTCTGGAGCACAGCTTGTCTGTCTTCATGGACCAGCAGCGAGTGTTTGGCACTGCTGGTTCCTCGGCCCAGACCACTGAGCCCTCAACATTGAGGATGTCCCTGGAGGCAGAGCCAGTCCTCAAGGCCATACGGCCCTGAGTTCATCCTCAGATGAGGTCTCGTTCTGAGTCTCATTCTGCAGGACTTGGGTCTTCCCTGGCTAGCATGCATGAAACTAGCCACAGGGCCTCTGAGGGGTTCAGGCCAGGTTTGGGCCCAAAGCCTCTGGGCTGCCCTCCTGTGTCTTCCAATTAATCTGAATGGGAGACCGAGGAGTCCCCCGACACCCGTCGCCACTGTGATGTCCCCTCGGACCCATAAGAACATAAAATATGCCATACTGGGTCAGACCAAGGTCCATCAAGCCCAGTATCCTGTTTCCAACAGTGTCCAGTCTAGGTCATAAGTACCTAGCAGTCTCCCCAAAAGACACAGGTTCCTCAATGCTTGTATTGGGTTAAGCAGTGATATCCTGGGTCTCTCTTAATAATGGTTTATGGACCTTAACTCCAGGAACTTGTCCGAACCTTTTTTAAAACCCAGCTACACTAAAAGCTTTTACTACATCCTCCAGTAACAAATTGCAGTTTGATTACATGTTGAGTGAAAAACTACTTTATCTTATTAGCCTTAAATAGGTTATCCTGTAGCTTCATTGCATGTCCCCTAATCTTTTTATATTCTGATGATGTAAACAGTCGGCTTGCGTTTACCCGTTCCACTCTGTTTATTAATTTATAGATCTCTATCATATCTTCCCTCAGCCGTCTCTTTTCTAGATTGAAGAGCCCTAAACATTTTAGCCTTTCTTCATAGGAGTATCCTTCCATCCCCTTTACAATTTTGGTGGCTCTTCTCTGTACCTTTTCTAATAACGCTATATCCTTTTTAAGATACGACGACCAGAATTGCACACACTATACAAAGTGCAGGCTCACCATAGAATGATACGGAGGTATTATAATAGCCTTTGTTTTATTTTCCATTCCTTTCCTTATGATACCTAGCATTCTATTTGCTCTCTTGGCCGCCGCTGCTGCACACTGGGCGGAGGGTTTTAGCATGTTATCCACAATGACGCCTAAATCTTTTTCCTGGGTGCTGGTTCCCAATGTGAAACCTTGCATCGTGTAACGATAGTTTGGGTTGTTATTTTGTAGGTGCATAACTTTGCACTTGCCCACAATAAATTTCATCTGCCATTTGGATGCCCAGTCTTCCAATTTATCAAGATCCTCTTGCAATTTTCCACAATCCTCTTGGGTTTTAACAATTTCAAATAGTTTCATGTCATCTGCAAATTTGATAACCTCACTCGTTATTCCCTTATCTCCAGGAACAAGCAGGAATGTAGTCTTCACATATGGGTATCGTCGGTACCGACGGAGCCTGTGCGGGAACGCTCCCCAGCGTCCAATTAGGAAGCTTTTGGGAGCATACCACAGCGCCTGCGTGCTGCCTTCCCGCCTTTCCCAACTGCCTCTCTCCAGTTCTTCGTTTTCCGCGGAGCCAGCAGGTTGTGTTCCTGTCACCGCAGAAAATTGTTTCCTTATTCTTTTTTTTTTTTTTTTGTGGTCGTGTCTGCCTTTCCCGACGCTATACGGGTACCGCCGGTTCTTTCTTTTGAAGAAAAAAAAAAGAAATAATATTCCTTTTTCCAAACTTTCTTCCAGGTGCGCCATTTTGGGCCTTAGGCCCAAAATTTTCTCCATTATGGAGAAACCCGCCTCTGGTTTTAAAAAATGCACAAAGTGTGGCGGTACCATCTCTGTCACCGACACCTACGAGTGGTATCTTAAATGTTTAGGTCCTGACCACTCCATCTCCGATTGTATGGCTTGTGCCATGATGTCCAAAGGGGTAGACAGAACCGAGCTGCCAAGCTCAATGCCCTTTTTCCTTCTGATGCAGCTTCGGTGGCATCAACGTCTTCCAGGGCTTCGTTTTCCTCCCATGGATCTCAAGTAACTAAACATAAATCCAGCCGGTCCTCAAAGGGTAGATCTCCTTCTAAGCATCGAGATGCCTCTGGCGTTGCTCTTGAGGATTCCATACCGGCAAAATTGTCCCGGCGGGAGGCTTCGGCTTCCAAAGCATTATCGAGGCTCCAGGATGTTCTCGAGGCCTCGACCTCGGCAGAACTACTGGTGCTATGCTCTGGGGTACCGGTTGCGTCTGGTACAGACACCCAGGCATCGGCAGCGTCGATAGACCAGAGGTTCCTGGCTATTGAACGCAGTCTGGCGGCTCTCCTTGCGGCATCGATGCCCTTGGAACCGTGTCAGACAGTTCAATCGGTACCGGTACCGATAGTATCGACATCGGTATCGGCTTTGCCGGCACCCAGTCATGCGATGCCTTCTGGTGCCGATACACCGGTACCGATTACCCCCGGTACCGACTTTGGTCGGTAGGGGTATCTGGCTCTTCAAGAGCATCCGGACAGACGGTACTTAGAATCCTCGGAAGACTCTGAGGATTCTGACAGCTCTGCCAGTACCGGATACTTCTCCCAGAGGAGCCTTCCTCTCCTAAAAGTAGGATGTCTCCTCCAGAAGATATTTCCTTTCAGGATTTCATCAGGGAGGTGGCTCGTGGGTTGTCCATTACTGTGACTCCTGAAACAGAGCCAAGAGCTAAGGAGTTGGAGATTTTACAATATCCCAAAGCTCCTAAGGAGGCGGCTACCTTGCCTATCCATGAGATTTTACATGATCTCATGTTGAGAATGTGGGAGACACCTCTTACCACCTCTCCTCACTCTCGCAGACTAGATACTATGTATCGAGTCCCTCGTCCTGGCTTCCAAAAAACTCAGCTTCCCCACCACTACATTGTGGTGGAGTCAGCTATGAGGAGGATCAGAAGTGCAGAGAGGCATGCCTCTAATCCTCCAGGACGTGAGTGTAGGACCTTGGATGCCTTTGGACGTCGTACCTTACAGGCTTCCATGCTTTCTGCCAGGATCAGTTCCTATATTTTATATATGGGAATGTTCCTTAAAGAGGTCACAGGAGATTTAGAGGTTTTGAGCCCTCTTCTTCCTGAGGACAGAAGGCAGGATTTTCTCACACCGGTTAAACAAGCCCAGGATGTTTCAAAGTTTGTCAATCGTGCAGCTTTTGACTGTTTTGAGTGCATAAGCAGAACCTCTGCCATTGCCATAGGTGCACGAAGAATTGCCTGGCTCCAGTCATCCGATTTGGAGCTCTGGATGCAGGACAAACTGGGAAATATCCCTTGTACAGGTGAGAAGCTATTCAACAAGAATTGGCAAGAAAAGGCCAATGAGATGGATGCTGACAACTCCACTTTGGATAGACTATCCAAAGGCACAGCTGATTCTGCCAGAAAGAAATCTTTCAAGAAGCCTTTCTTCTCGAAAAAGGTTTTATCCCTCTTATTCCCAGCAGGGACGTTCTGCAGGTCAGCTTGTCCGTAAAGGTCAGCAACCACCTAAACCAAGGAAAACAAAGACTGCCAAGCCTCAACCGTCTCAGCAGTCTCAGCCTCCACAAGGCCTTTGACTTTCATCTAGAGAACTTAGCCTTCCTGGCCCTCAATGGTCCAGAGCCTTCCACCATTCCAGGAAGGTTATGTCACTTTGCCCCCAGGTGGGAGCAAATAACAGCAGAGCATTGGACACTCTCCATTATAAGAGAGGGGTACAAGCTGCACTTTCTGTACATGCCCCCTCCCACAATGGTAACAGTTCAATTCTCAGATCTCTCTCATCAACCTGTTAGATCAAGAGATCACTATGCTTCTTGCCCAAGGGGCAATAGAAGAAGTACCCATTCATCAACAGGGGTACAGGGTTTTACTCCCCCTATTTCCTTATCCCAAATAAAACAGGGGGATACAGACCTATTTTGGACCTCAGGGAATTGAACAAATTCCTGTTCAAGGAGAAATTCAAGATTTCTCTAGGAACTCTGCTGCCATACCTTCAGAGTCAGGATTGGCTTTGTTCTCTAGATCTCAAGGATGCATACTCCCATGTTCTCATCCATCCAACTCACAAAGTTCCTTCGGTTCTTTTTCCAAGGAAAGCACTACCAATACAGGGTGCTTCCTTTTGGCCTGGCCTCAGCTCCAAGAGCGTTCACGAAATGCATGGCTGTGGTAGCAGCATTTCTCCGCCCTCTAGGCATGTTTGTCTTCCCCCTACTTAGATGACTGGCTCATTTGAGCCCCATCAGAGTCAGAGGCCAGGACTTCCCTATCTTACACAATGCGTATCCTTCAGTATTTGGGTCTGGTCATAAACATCCCAAAATCCAGTCTAACTCCCACTCAGTCTCTAGAGTTCATAGGAGCTTTGCTGGATAACAAAAGGGTAAGTGCCTATCTCCCCCAGGCCCGTTGCATTCGCATGGTGCAGTTAGCTTCTCAAGCAGTGCTAAAACCTCATCTCACCGCCCGAGAAATGCTACAACTACTAGGCGACATGGCATCCACTGTACATGTGGCTCCTTATGCTCGCCTCCATATGAGAGCAGCCCAGTGGACTTTATCCACCCAATGGACTCAGGCATCAGGGTGCCTGTCAGACAAATTAGCAAACGCAAATCGCCTTATTTTGTCCCTTCAATGGTGGCAGTCCACTCAGAACCTGTTGATGGGGTCCCCTTTTCAACAACCCTTGCCCCAGGCAACTCTCAACAGATGCTTCACGAATGGGTTGGGGAGCTCATTTACAAGACCTCTCCACCCAAGGCACCTGGACTCCACAGGAGACTCATCTACATATCAATCTCTTAGAGCTCAGAGCAATCTTCCTTGCTCTTTGAGTGTTCCATACCCTGCTCAGCTACAAGACAGTCATTCTTTCGGACAATCAGGCAGCCATGTTCTATGTGAACAAGCGGGGGGGGGGGGGGGGAACAGGCTCTCTGTTGCTTTGCAACGAAGCTTTGCGACTATGGGCCCTTGCCAGAGAGCATCAGATTCACCTCCTGGCAGTTTATCTTCCAGGCATACAAAACTCTTGGGTGGACAGACTCAGTCGAGTTCTGCTTCCACACGAATGGTCTCTACATGCAGACCAGCTGGCCAAGATTTTTCAAATTTGGGGAACCCCGGCCATAGACCTCTTTGCAAGTCCGTTGAATGCCAATCTTCCCAGTTCTGTTCCAGAATTCCAGCTCGGGGTTCTCAGGCCAGGGATGTCTTCCTCCTTCACTGGGGTCAAGACTTCCTTTATGCCTTTCCACCCATTCCCCTAATTCCCAAAACCCTCTTCAAGCTTCAGAGAGACAGGGGGCGAATGATTCTCATAGCTCCACTTTGGCCACGGCAAGTGTGGTACCCTCTGCTTCTACATCTCTCTCAAGCTCCCTCCCTGGAGTTAGGGTCTGCTCCAGATCTCCTGTCTCAGGAGGACGGAAGCTTATGGCATCCCAATCCCCAGTCTCTGCATCTCAGAGCTTGGTTGCTGAAGGCCTAGATCTTCATGATCTTAACCTTCCTCAGCAAGTAAAGGATGTCCTTTATGCTTTCAGGAAACCTTCCACTAGACGCTCTTATGCTTTCAAGTGGAAAAGGTTTACAATATGGTGCTCGCAAAAGGGTCTTAACCCCTTAGCGATACCTCTGGGATCATTACTAGAGTATCTCCTTCATTTATCCAATGCAGGACTTAAGACTAACTCAGTAAGGGTCCATTTGAGTGCTATTGCAGCTTCCTTCAAGCCTCTAAATGGACAACCTATCTCCTCCCATCCTCTTATAGCAAGATTTATAAGAGGCCGCCTTCTAACTAAACTTCCCATTAGGCCACCACTGGTGGCATGGGACTTAAACCTGGTTCTTGGTCAGCTCATGAAGCCACCTTTCGAACCCTTAGCTACTACCTCTTTAAAATTGCTTTCTTGGAAGGTTATCTTTCTCATTGCAATCACATCAGCATGTCACATCAGTGAGTTGCAAGCACTAGTGGCTGATCCACCTTATACAAGGTTTCATCATGGCAAGGTAGTTCTTAAGACTCATCCACACTTTATGCCAAAGTTGGTCTCGCCTTTTCATCTTAACCAAGCGGTCTACCTGCCTGTGTTCTTTCCAAGACCTCATGCATCAAATGTAGAAAGAAATCTTCACACTTTGGACTGTAAAAGAGCTTTAGCCTTTTATTTGCAAAGAACACAGCAACATAGAAAGTCCTCTCAACTCTGTTGCTTTTGATCCTTCTCATTTGGACTTCCAGTCTCCAAGAGAACACTGTCCAACTGGATTGCACAGTGTATTTTTTGCCTATCAGAGTAAGAACCTTCCTCTGGAGGGCCATGTCACTGGTCACAATGTGAGAGCCATGGCAGCTTCAATGGCTCATCTGCAGTCTGTGTCTATCGACGACATCTGTCGAGCTGCCACTTGGGCCTCGGTTCATACCTTCACAGCCCATTACTGCTTGGACACGGACTCCCGCCGGGATGCCTTGTTTGGTCAGGCTGTTCTCCAACACCTGTTCCATACCTAATCAACTCCTACCCGCCATCCCAGGTTGTATGCCAGAGATCCTTGGGGGGAAGTGGAGCCCTGTCCCAGGGACACACAACTTCTGGGGTCTCTCCCTGGCATCTAAAGCTAGGGAGTCCCCATATGTGAAGACTACATTCCTGCTTGTTCCTGGAGATAGCATAGCTACTCACCTGTAACAGGTGATCTCCGGGAACAGCAGGAATTTAGTCTTCAGAACCCACCCTCCTCCCTTAGGAGTTGTATCTCTCTATCTTTCTCTTTCCCTCTCTCTCTCTTTGTCTCAGCTTTAAACTCAACTGAAGAGAGGCAGTTGGGAAAGGCGGGAAGACAGCACGCAGGCTCTGTGGGATGCTCCCAAAAGCTTCCTAATTGGACGCTGGGGAGCGTTCCCGCTCAGGCTCTCTCGGTACCGACGATACCCATATGTGAAGACTAAATTCCTGCTGATCTCCAGGAACAAGCAGGAATGAGTCTTCACATATGGGTACGTCGGTACCGACGGAGCCTGCACGGGAATGCTCCCCAGCATCCAATCAGAAAGCTTTTGGGAGCATCCCTCGCGCCTGCGCACTGCCTTCCAGTCTTTTCCACTGCCTCTCCTCAGTTTTCGTTTTTCCGCGGAGCCGGCAGGACGTTCTCCTGTCACCGCAGAAACTTTTTTCTTTAATTCTTTATTTCTTGTTTTCTTGTGGTCGCGGCTGTTTCTTCCGCCGCCACCGGTACCGCCGGTGGGTTTTTCTTTTCTGTTTCTTAAACTCAGGGAGACTTTTCCCTCAGTTTCTGCCTTTAAAGTTTTTGGGCCTGCAAGGCCTCTCCATCATGGAGCCGCCTTCCCCTAAGAAGTGCCTTCGCTGTGGAAACAGTTTTCTTCTTAGACTCCAATGCCTGGTGTCTAACCTGTTTGGGTCCTGACCCTTTTTCCCCTGAACAATCAGGCTGCGAAACTGTGAGAAGAACTTTCCTCTTTCGAGTTTCCCTCGATACCATTTTCCCTCCCGGAGTGAGGGCACCGGCCTTTTCTTCTCTACAGGATCAGGTAACCCACAAACAGTCTGTTAAGACTAGCCAATCCTTGAGTGGTAGATCTCATGCCAAGCATGATGACGGCTCCAGCCTTGCCCTCAAGACCCCATTGGCATTAAAACCCCGGCGGGAGTCTCCGGGCTCCAAAGCATTTCAGGGGTTTCAGGTTGTTCCTGGGGCTCACCCCTCACAAGAACATACCTGAGCCATGCTCTGTGGTGGCTTCCGCTTCGAGCGGTACCGATACCCCGGCATCGGCACCGGTGTTGAGTGATCCACTCTTCACCAGGGATCGTCATCTGGCGTCCTCGGTACCTTCGGGACCGATCGATACCACCCAGATTAACTTTCCTGTATCTGAGCCATGGTCGGTGGTGGCATCCGTTTCGAACGGTACCGATACCCCGGCATCGGCTCCGGTGTTGAGTGATCTACTCTTCACCAGGGATCGTCATCTGGCGTCCTCGGTGCCTTCGGGACCGATCGATACGACCCAGATTGACTTTCCTGTATCGGCAACTTCGCCGATACCACCACCGACGTCGGTACCCTCTAGACATGCATCGATAGACTCGCTCCCTTCGATGCCGAGTCTCGAATCGATATCTAGTCTAGATGACTGGGTACCGACGCGTCTCGGAACCGACCCTTATCGTTTCCAGATACGCAGTACCGAGGATATTCACCAAGCATTTCGGGTTCCCTCTGTACCGCTTGAGCAGCCTCCCATGACTGCTGCGATGGCGTTACTGTCTCCGATTCCGACTCAGCTACCGGTATCGATGGCGGTCCTGCAGATACATCGGTACCATCGATCCTTTCTATGCCTAGTTTGCAATCGATACCTGGCATGGACGATGGAGTACTCACTGCCTCAAATCGTGACTGCCAGTACCACTATCCTTCTAGTGGGGTTCTTTTTCTGCACCAGACCAGTACATCCTCTGGTGCTCAGGCTGCTCCTTCAACCTTAGCCTGCTCAGGGATAGTTCCCATTGGAGATCCCTCTTTTCAGAAATTTCTTTTTGTCATGGCAATATTTCTTGCTATTCCTATCCCTGGCTGTGATCCTACTCGAGGCTGTCCTGCAGAAAAGGAAAATATAATGCTTCCTTTACATCATTCTTTGCAGGATCTTCTGAGAATATGGGAATCACCTTTAAGGGTTCCCTCACCTTCTACAGCAACTGATGTTCTGTATCAGGTGCCCCCCTCTCCAGGGTTTCAAAAAACTCAACTTCCCCATCATTCTATTGTAGTGGAATCAGCAATGAGGAAGGTAAAAAGCAAGAAGAAGCATTCTTCTTATCCGCCAGGTCGTGCATCTAGAGCTCTTGATGCCTTTGGACGTCAAACCTTCCAAACATCTATGCTGGCATCAAGGATTATCTCTTATATTTTTTATATGAGTCTATCTCTCCAGGAGGTCACAAAGAAATTATCTCTTTTGACTCCTTTTCTATCAGAGCCTAAGGCTGCAGACTATTCCTTGCTTCTTAGTCATAGCCAGAATATCTCTTGGTTTCTTTCTCGTGCTTCTCTAGACTCTTTTGAGTCTGTTAGCAGATCCTCTGCTATTGCCATTGGAGCACGTCATAGAGCCTGGCTCCAAGCTTCAGACTTGAGCAGATGGGCACAACGCACACTGGGTAATTCTCCTTTTACTGGAGAAAATCTCTTCAATAAGGAGGCTTTAAGTCAGGTTGCTCATTGCTCCACTGACTTTCCTGGTTCTAGGAACCATCCTAAGCCGCCTTCTTCCCCAGAAGGTAGGAAATGTCCTACCAAACCTTCTTTCCCTAAGAAAAGAAGGTTTCACTCTTCTCCTGACCATCATCCCGATGTACCCAAGCAGGGGACACCTCGTCTTGGTCTGAAGAATCTAAACTCTAACCAGTCTAAGCATACCCAGCAACCATAGGTTCCTAAAGGTTGCAACCTACAGTTAACCTCTTCTTATCAGAAGTTTGTTCACTGTTTTTTTCTTTAAAACTCTACACATGGCTTCCTTTCTTCAGGAAGTACTCAGCTGTCAGGATTTTCTTGTCAATGGGTTACAGATTTCTCCTCTTCCTTCCAAGAAGAGAAGTTAACTACTATCCATGATAGTTTCTGTCCCAACATGAACATTTTCTTCTTCAGCTGTCTCACCATATGGTAAGTCACCCTTCAGTTCCTGTTCTTCTACCCTCTCATCCCGGTTTGTTCCTGAATGAGTGGTACCATACTGTACACCTTCTTTTCAGTGTAGAGTTTTTCTTTGACTAAATTCTCTGGACAGCTTATCAGACAGGGACAGGACCATTTCCTCTCCCTTTGTCTGTTCCCTTTGTGTTTTCACAAGCAGATTCTCTCTGCTGTCAACTTCAGTTGCTCTTCCTGCAGGAGTTCCAGTGATTCATCTACTGGTACTTTTCCACAAGTTTCCAGTCTGTCTAGCTTTAGTAGTGATTCCAAGATTGTCTTCATCTATCTTGGATAATCCTACTCACTTCAGGCTTCTCACATTATCTTCTTTCTGGCCATCTCCATTTCCTTGGATGTGGCAACACAGCTGACCTACTGTCAGTTTTATCTCCTAATTCTCCTGCATAATGCTCTCTGCAATCTTCAGAGAAGCTTTCTACTATGGGCACTTGCTAGAGAGCATTGCTCTTTATCGCTGATGGCTATTCTGTATAGTAGAAAAGGCTTATCAGTCATTTTCCATGACTGTGAGGGTTCTCCACACCCTCTTGTCTCCTGTTATAATACAGGACACAAGCTTTTTCTGCGTGAATGTCCAAGGAGTTTCCCAATCCTGCAGGAATATGCTCTTTTTTCCTTACAGCTTGCCCTCCTGCTATCCTACTCCTCATGGACAGCACATATTCTACCAGTAACGCATGATACCCCTGTGTCCCTTCAGTGGGTCATCCTGGTATCTCCTTCTATGCGTTTTTCTGTCCATTTACCATGCCAGAGTTCTACAGAACTCACGACTTGCTCTCTACAGACTGATATTATCCTCTGTTTTTCACGCAACCATCCTGGTTATTTCACTGGATAGCATTCCTGCACCCTCTTAGCCCGGAGGAATAGATTCTCTGTATATCTTTTCAAGTAGGTTCCACCACCTTGTTGTTAGATGAATCTTTCTCCTTCACATCTCTCATGTGAATGTTCTCATGGGGCTTAGTTGCAGACATGTATCTTCAGACTTGCATATTCATGTATGTATATATCTCTATATATTCTGTACATACATATGTCTGTAAGCTGTGTGTGCATAGGTTATGCCCATATATATATATATATATATATATATATATATATATATATATATAATATCCCTCTATATATGTATCTGTTGAGATGCTTTTTATAGGTAGATATGTATTACATACCATCTCCCTGTCTATGCTATAAAGGTTTACCTTCTTAGAAGTTCCAGACAGTGGGCTGGCATATCTTCATACTGTGTCTCGGTATGTGGGGGCTGTTATGCACACAACCACTACTGTGGTACCAACAGCTCCACTTTACTATAGGTCTCGCTATTCCTGAAACATGCTTCAATATCTTTCCTATCTTTCACCAGCTAGGAAAGACAGTGTAGATCTTCAGTAGTTCTGAGGTTTCAGCCCTTCACATATCTGTCCTCCTTGGGAATGCGGGCTTTTTTCCATACCCCTTCTTCCCTCCAGGACTAAGCTACTTGTCCAAATTGGTCAGTCTTCCTCAATATTAATGACTCTGTACCTAAAAGAGTTTTCAGCTTTTTTCCATAAAGTTTTCCACTGAAGACCTGCCGTTCTTATACTACCCCAGTTGACACCTGGGTCACCTGCCAATTCCAGATTTGGACCTTCTCCCTCACTGCTGTGAGGTCACCTTGAGGATCCTCTACTGAATCTCCAGTAGACTCCATCATGCTATCTACATCCTACAATCCAGTAGGTAAGATCCATTTTATGATTGTTCATTAATTAATTTTTAAAGGTACTTATCATACATACCAAGGACTCCTCTCCTGTAGTCCTTAGCTTGGCTGTTTTTTCTTACAGCTCCTCTCCTTTCAACTCCTACCCACCATCCCTCATGGGATGCCGGAGATCCATGTGTGGGCACTGCAGTCCTGATCCAGGAACACGCATTTTATGGGATCTCCCCCTGGCATCTATAGCTAGGGAGTCCCCATATGTGAAGACTCATTCCTGCTTGTTCCTGGAGATAGCACAGTTACTTACCTGTAACAGGTGATCTCTGGAAACAGCAGGAATAAGTCTTCACAACCCATCCACCTCCCCTAGGAGTTGTATCTATCTATCTTCCTTTCCTCTTTCTCTCCTTTTGTCTCAGCTATGAAACTCAACTGAGGAGAGGCAGTTGGAAAGGCGGGAAGGCAGTGCGCAGGCGCGAGGGATGCTCCCAAAAGCTTTCTGATTGGATGCTGGGGAGCATTCCCGTGCAGGCTCCGTCGGTACCGACGTACCCATATGTGAAGACTTATTCCTGCTGTTCCCAGAGATCACCTGTTACAGGTAAGTAACTGTGCTTTCCCGGAAATCACCTGTTACAGGTGAGTAACTATGCTTTCCAGGTCATTTATGAATGTCAAAATGCAGCGGACCCAGCACAGATCCCTGGGGTACTCCACTATTTACCTTTTTCAAGTGGGAAAATTGGCCATTTAGCCCTACCCTCTGCGTTCTATCTTTTAACCATTTCCTGATCCACAATAGTACACTGCCTCCTAGTCAATGACTTTTTAGTTTTGTAAAAAGTCTCTGAAATGCTTTCTGAAAGTCCAGATACACTAAATCAACCGACTCACCTTTTGTCTACCTGTTTATTCACACCTTCAAAAAAACATAACCGAATAGTAAGACAAGATCTTCCTTTTCTAAAGCCATGTTGGCTGTGTCTCATTGAGCCACGACTATCTACATCTTGAGTAATTTTGTTCTTTGATGGTTTCTACCATTTTTCCCAGTACTGACATCAAGCTCACCGATCTGTAGTTTCCCGGATCACCCCTGGAACCCTTTTTAAAAATTGGCGTTACATTGGCCATCCTTCAATTTTCAGGTATTACAGATGATTTTAATGATAGTTCACAGATTACTAATAGCAGGTCCGCAATCTCATATTTCAGTTCTTTCAACACCCTTGGATGTATACCATCCAGCCCAGGTGATTTTCTACTCTTCTGTTTATCAAATAGTTGTAATACATCTTCCCGATGTATCGATATTCCTTTCAATTCTTCCGCAGTATCACCTTTAAATACCATTTCAGTCATGGGTAACATACATCCCTACATCTTTCTCAGTAAAGACCGAAGCAGAGAATTCATTCAGTCTCTCTGCTATAACCTTGTCCCCTCTTACTGCCCTTTTTACCCCTCTATCATCTAATGGTCCAACTGATTCTCTCACAGGTTTTTTTTTGCTACGCATGTACTTGAAAAAGTCTTTGTTTCTGCTTCCACAGCAAGTTTCTCCTCAGATTCTTTGCCTGCCTTATCAATGCCTTGCATTTAACTTGCCAGTACTTGTGCTGTTTCCAGTTTTTGTCATTTGGCTCTTTGTTTTTCCATTTCCTGAAAGGTGCTTTTTGGCAACAGCAGCCTGTCTGACCTCACCTTTAAACCATGCTGGCGGTTTTTTGTGCTTCCTTCCACTTTTTTTAAAGCATGGAATACAGCTAGTCTGGGCTTCCAAGATAGTATTTTTAAATACCCAAGCTTGGTGTAAGTCTTTAACCTTTGCAACTGCTCCTTTTAGGGGTTTTTTTTTTTAAAAACTACTTTCCTCGTTTTAGCATAGTCTCCCTTTCGAAAGTTGAAAGGTAGTACTGTGGATTTCCTTACCATCCCTTCTCCATTAGTTAAATCAAACGCTATCATGCTATGATCACTATTGCCAAGTGGCCCCAACACCCTTATCTCTTGCACCAGATCTGGTGTTCCACTAAGGACTAGGTCCAAAATGGCTTCCCCTCTGGTCGGTTCATGAACCAGCTGCTACAATAAGCAGCAATTTATTTCATCTAGAAACTTTATCTCCCTAGCATGTCCTGTCATGACACTGACACAGTCAATACTGGGGTAATTGAAATCACCCATACTGTTCTGTAACTTTTGTTAGCTTCCCTGATTTCTTTGAGCATTTCATCATCCATTTGTTCATTCTGGCCAGGCGGTCGATAGTACACCCCCACCTCCATTGCCTTCCCCTTTTTACATGGAATTTCAATCCAAATAGATTATACAGCGAATTTTGCTTCCTGCAAAACTTTAATCCTCTGTGACTCAATGCCCTCTCTAACATAGAGCACAACCCCTCCACCAATTTGATCAGCTCTATCATTACGATATAGTTTGTACCCAGGTATCAGTGTCCCACTGATTGTCCTCCTTCCACCATGTCTCTGAGATTCCAATTATATCTAACTTCTCATTTAGTGCTATATATTCTAACTCTCCCATCTTATTTTTTAGACTTCTGGCATTTGCATACAAGCATTTTAGAGATTTTATTTTATTCATATTAATCTGGCTATCGGTAGGCAGGGGTAATTTGGAATCTTTAAGCTCTGTCTGCTCTGTACTCAAGGGCATTTGGGCTACCTTTGTTTTTATTGGAACCTCTCTTCTGATGTGCCCTAACTTCATTTTTTTGGTAGTATCCTTCAAGGATATATTGTTCCGAACCATGCGCTCTAGGGTGACTGTCGGCTCTCCCCTATTATCTAGCTTAAAAGCTGCTCTATCTCCTTTTTAAAGTTTAATGTCAGCAGCTTGATTCCATCCCGGTTAAAGAGAAGCCCATAACTTTGGAAGAGCCCCTCCTTTCCCCAGAATGTTCCCAAGTTACTAACAAATCCAGAACCCTCATCCTTGCACCATTGTCTCATCCACGCAGTGAGACTCCGGAGCTCTGCCTGCCTTTTGGATCCTGCGTGTGGAACAGGAAGCATTTCGAAGAACGCTACCCTGGAAGTTCTGGATTTTGACTTACAACCTAAAAGCCTAAATTTAGTCTCCAGAACCTCTCTACTGCATTTTCCTATGTCATTGGTACTGACATGTACAAAGACAGCAGACTCCTCCTTAGCACTATCTAAGACGTTGTCTAGGTGGTGCATGAGGACCGCTACCTTTGCGCTAGGCAGGTATGTTACCCGGTGTTCCTCACGTCCGCCAGCCACCCAGTTATCTACATGACTAATGCTCGAATCACCAACTATAATGGCTGTCCTAACCCTTCCCTCATGGTCACATGGTCCTGGAGAAACTTACTCGCTGTGAGAGGGTTTTACATCACCTGGAGGACAGGTCCTAGCTATTGGATCACTTCGTGCCACACCAGGGTGGTGATCTCCTGTCACGTTACCTCTCTCCTCCATGACAAAAGGGATGTTGCCAGACTAGAGGTGGGACTTCAGGACTATATCCCTGTGGGTCTCGTTTATTTACCTCTGTGTCTTATGTCCTCCAAGTCTGCTACTTTAGCCTCCAGAGATCGGACTTGTTCCCTGACAGCAAAGAGTTCCTTGCACCTTGTGCACACGTAAGACTCCTCACCGACTGGGAGAAAATCATATCTCCAGGAACAAGCAGGAATGATTCTCCAGGACCAAGCAGGAAGTCAGTCCTCACCATTGTTCCCTCTAATTTTCTGTAGGCTGTGTGCGCATAAAATATCAGCTGTACAGCTTTTGAAGGAAGGTTAAATTTTTGTGTGCCACATAACACTGAGTTATATACTTTAAAATTTGACTACACATCAGAATACAGTATGTACACCACATTGATTGCACTAGAAAATATTGTAGAACTTGTGAAAACCGTAAATACACCACAACTTTTAAATTTTAAGACGTCTGTTTTATTTTCTATCAGAATCAGAACCAGAATTTCTCCAGGACCAAGCAGGAAGTCAGTCCTCACTTATGGGTGACGTCGGCGCCGACGGAGCCCTCACGGAGCAATTTTCCCCAGCTTTCAAAGAAAGCCTTTGGGAATTGCAGCGCGCATGCGCGGTCGTCTTCCCGCCCGAGGGTGCCATCTTAGCCAGTCTTCTTTTTTCCGCGGAGCCCTACAGACGTCCCCGTCTTGTCCCCGCGAAAAAGTCGATTTTCTTCATTATTTTATTCTTATTTCCTTCGGTTCGACGCCGATCTTTTTCCCGCCCGGACTCGCGACGCCGGTCACGAGTCCTCTTACTTTTTTCGGTTTTTCTGACTGTCAGCTTTCGTTTTCGATTTTTCCCTGGCAGCCCGGTCCTTTGACCTCGCAGGGGCCCTTTTTCCCCCGATGGCTGCCAGTGGGTTTAAGCGGTGTGGTCAGTGTGACCGAAATATGTCACTAACTGACACACACGACTTTTGCCTCCGCTGCCTGGGCCCGGATCATGAGGAACTGATCTGTGGGCCCTGCGGCAAAATGTCCTCAAAAGCGTTGAGAAGTCGGCGGCATCAGCGTGATAGAATCTTCGCTGACCCCAGCCGTACCCGGACCTCGTCGGAGGCCTCCGCGTCGAAAGGCTCCAGCTCGGACCGTCGCCGGAGTTCCTCCGACCGGGGTTCTCCCTCCGGGGACCATCGTCGGAAGGTGAAACCCGCGAGGGCGGCGTCGGTGGACGCTCCTGGTTCCGCGATGGCCAGGTCGCATAGCCCCGACAGCCGCCCCGGGTCCTTGGAGAAGGAACACATCCCGAAGCGACCTCGCCTGGAGTCGGAGATGCCTGCTCGGGTAAGTCCTGTGGTCCTCCTGGACTCGCCTCCGCGACAGCCGACGTCGTGCCCGACGCCGTCGGGGCCCGAGTCGGGGGCTGCTGGGTCACCTGAGCTCGGACTCGGGTTGACGGCCTTGGAGAGCAGACTGTCTGCCTTCATGGACCAGCAGAGGGCACTGCTCGCTGGCCTCGCTGGCGCCGCTGCCCCGACCGCCGGGACGTCGACGTCCAAGTCGACCCCGGAGACCGAGCCGATCCTCGAGTCGATGAGAACTCGAGTCGATCCTCGGTCGAGGTCACCCTCGGCCTCCCGTTCGGGACCGAGGTCGCCGACGCCGACTCCCTCGGCGTCGGGGCGGCTGGCGCCGCGCCCTGCCCGGGCCGACCCCACCGAGTCCTCGTCGGAGTCGGTCTGGGAGTCTGAGGAGGAAGAGTCGCCTGATTCTTTCCGGACTCGGTGTGTCCCCTCGGACTCACCGGAGTCCGAGCCTCGGAAGCAGTCCCCCCCGGAGGATGCCCGGTTCTCGGACTTCGTTAGGGATATGGCCAAGGCTTTGGCCTTCCCTGCGGATCCCGAGGAGGAGCCTCGAGCCGAAGAGCTCGACGCCCTCCAGTATGACTCTCCCGCGAGGGAACACTTTACTGTACCGGTTCCTCCTATGCTGGAACGACTACTCTTCCGCATGTGGGAGAGTCCGGCCTCCTCGCCGGTCCTGAGCAAGCGGGTCGATTCTATCTATCGAGTCCGCAAGAGCCCTGGCTTTCAAAAGGCACAGCTGCCACACCATTCCATGGTAGTGGAATCGGCCATGCATCGTCTTAAGAGCCAGAAGATGCACTCCTCGGTGCCTCCTGGCAGGGAGGCCCGTAACCTGGATGGCCTTGGCAAGAAGTGTTTCCAGGGCTCTATGCTCGCATGTCGTGTCCAGACTTACCAGCTATACATGGGCATGTATCTCCGGGATCTGGCTAAAGAGCTAGCC
This sequence comes from Ichthyophis bannanicus, assembly GCA_033557465.1. Classification (NCBI taxonomy): domain Eukaryota; kingdom Metazoa; phylum Chordata; class Amphibia; order Gymnophiona; family Ichthyophiidae; genus Ichthyophis; species Ichthyophis bannanicus. Next base: position 161,746,275 of record CM066033.1, read on the forward strand.
GGCTTCTCCGCTGGTTTGTCCGAGGAACCCTTGCGGAGGTTCCTAGCCTTGTCCACTGGCATTCGGGAATGCTCAAAGTTCATGTCCCGGGCAGCCTATGATGGCTTTGAAGCATCGGCTCGAGTGGCCGCAGCCGGCATCGGTGCCCGCCGACAGGCTTGGCTTCAGTCGTCAGACCTTGAGCCCTGGGTGCAGGACAAGTTGGTCGATGTCCCCTGCCGAGGCGAAAACCTCTTTGGCAAGCCCATGGCGGAAAAGGCTGTGCAAATTGAGACTGAGACTCTCACCAGGACCAGGCTTTCTAGGAAGACCTCCGCCCCTTCCCAGAAAAAGAAGGGCTCGGGGAAAAAGTCCTTTTACCCGAGGAAGGCGGCTGCCTACAAACAATACCCCCATTATCAGGCCCCTGCAGCTCCCCAACAGGGCCAGCAGGCCAAGGGACGGGGTAACGGGTCCCGTAGGCAGCAAGCCCCCAAGCCTGCACCACCAGCCCCTGCTCAGCAGGGTGGGGGTTTTTGACTCACAAAGCATAGCCTCTCCCCCCCCGCTGGTTCCTCCCAGCACCGGAGGCCGGCTGGTTCACTTCGCCCACAGGTGGTCCAGCATCACCGCAGATGCCTGGGTGCTTCAAGTCGTGCGGGAAGGCTATCTTCTCCACTTCCACCAGGTCCCTCCCTCCTATTTTCCGGGAGAACCTCCACGACCCCCTCTGCACAGGGAATTACTCCTTCGGGAGTTAGCAGGTCTTCTGCAGGAACAGGCGGTGGAACCGGTGCCACACCACCTGAGAGGTCAAGGCTTTTATTCCAGGTATTTTCTAATACCAAAGAGAACAGGGGGCCTCAGACCCATCCTGGACTTGCGCAACCTCAACAAGTTCCTTGTGCGGGAGAAGTTCAAAATGCTTACTCTTGGAATCCTTCTGCCCTACCTCCAGCAGGGAGATTGGCTATGCTCCTTGGATCTAAAGGATGCCTACACGCACATCCTTATCCACCCAAGCCACCGCCAATACCTAAGGTTTGTGGTGGCAGGAAATCATTACCAGTACAGAGTACTGCCCTTTGGCCTGTCCTCCGCGCCGCGAGTCTTCACAAAATGTCTCGCGGTGGTGGCGGCCCATCTCCGGCTTCACGGCCTCTATGTCTTTCCGTACCTCGACGACTGGCTCATCAGAGCAGCGTCCGCTCGGGAGGTCACCAACGCCACGCGCCGCACAGTGACTCTTCTGCAGCACTTGGGCTTTGTTATAAACTTCGCAAAGTCCACTTTGCTCCCCTCACAGGATCTCGAGTTCATCGGCGCAAGGCTGCACACTCCTCAGGCGCGAGCATACCTACCGCTCGACAGGGCTCAACGGCTCATGGGCCTAGCCGACCGTTTTCGCAGCCAGCCCCTGGTCTCTGCCAGGCGCTTCCTGAGACTGCTCGGCCATATGGCTTCCACCGTCCATGTGACCCCCAATGCCTGCCTGAATATGCGGCCTGCTCAATGGTGTCTCCGCCAGCAGTGGCGACAAGCCACAGGCGGCCTAGCAGACCTAGTGCGCGTCTCCGAGCCGCTGATCTCGTCTCTCCGGTGGTGGCTTCGGCAGCCGAACCTGATATTCGGAATGCCTTTCCAGTCACCTCAGCCGACCCGGGTGCTGACCACGGATGCATCCCTCCTGGGCTGGGGAGCACATTGCCAAGGGGCACGTACTCAGGGCCTCTGGACCACGTGGGAGTCTGCTCAGCAGATCAACTTCCTGGAGCTCAGGGCGATCCGCCTGGCTCTCAAGGCCTTCTCCCACCTGACTTCTCACCAGTCCGTCCTTGTCCAGACGCACAATCAAGTTGCCATGTTCTACGTGAACAAGCAGGGGGGCACGGGCTCCTTCCTCCTCTGCCGGGAGGCACAGAAGCTCTGCTCTTGGGCCGTCAGTCACGGCATTCTCCTCAAGGCAGTTTATCTCCCAGGCCAAGAGAATTGCCTGGCGGACAAACTCAGCAGGATCCTCCAGCCGCACGAGTGGCGTCTGGATCCCTTGGTAGTTCAGAAGCTCTTCCTAAAGTGGGGCCTCCCCACGTTGGATCTCTTTGCCAGTCCTCACAACCGGCAGCTTCCTCGCTTCTGCTCTCGTCAGCCACACCCCCTTCGGGTTGCGGCGGACGCTTTTCTAATTTCATGGTCGGGGAGCCTTCTGTACGCTTTCCCTCCCATCCGCTAGTCTCTCGGACTCTTTTCAAGGTGCTCCGAGACAACGCCTTCATGATCCTGGTGGCCCCTCGCTGGCCCAGACAGCCGTGGTTTCCGCTCCTACTGCAATTAGCGGTGGAGGATCCATTCCCTCTGGGGGTACAACCGGATCTCCTCACTCAGGATCAGGGGTCTCTACTACACCCCAACCTCAGGTCTCTCAACCTCATGGCCTGGCTGCTGAGAGGGTAGTCCTTGCTCCCCTTCTCCTGTCGGCAGAGGTGGAGGAGGTCGTCTTAGCTTCGCGACGCCCTTCTACCCGCAAATGCTACGCCCTTAAATGGCGTCGCTTTGCCGTCTGGTGTACCCAACAGTCTCAGGATCCCTTCTCCTGCCCGGTGTCGGTGATCTTGCAATACTTGCTACACCTCTCTAATCTGGGACTTAAGTCCAACTCCGTCAAAGTTCACCTCAGTGCTCTTTCGGCACATCATGTGCCGGTGGACGGTAGACCTCTCTCCAGCGACCCTCTCGTAGCGAGGTTTCTCCGAGGTCTCCTTCTACTTAAACCACCTCTGCGCCCGCCAGCGCCTGACTGGGACCTGAATGTGGTTTTGCAGCGGATCACCTGTCCGCCTTTTGAACCTATGGCTACCTGTTCTCTCCGTTTTCTGTCTTGGAAAACACTGTTCTTGATAGCCCTCACTTCCGCTAGACGCGTAAGTGAATTGCAGGCCCTCGTGTCTGATCCCCCTTACACTCGGTTCTACAAAAATAGGGTAGTCCTACGGACTCACCCAAAATTTCTTCCAAAAGTGGTCTCCCCTTTTCACATCAATCAGGAGGTGGTACTTCCAACCTTCTTTCCCAGACCACACTCCAGCCGAGCTGAAACGGTCCTCCATACCCTGGACTGTAGAAGGGCTTTGAACTTCTACCTTGACCGTACGCGGGAGCACCGTAAAGCTGCTCAGCTTTTTGTGTCTTTTGACCCCAATAAATTGGGGCTCCCGGTCTCCAAGCGTACTCTGTCCATCTGGGTTGCGGACTGTATCTCTTGGGCTTATGGGGCAGCCGGACTCTCCTTAGAAAGTCGAGTCACGGCTCATTGCGTTCGGGCAAAGGCTACGTCAGTGGCTTACCTCCGCTCTGTTCCGCTGGCAGACATCTGCCGGGCCGCTACTTGGTCTTCGAGCCAGACTTTTGCGGTCCATTACTGTCTCGAGAGGGAGTCCCGCAGGGACAGTGCTTTCGGACAGGCAGTCCTCCGTAATCTCTTTGAGGTCTGAGCAACTCCTACCCTCCATCCCGGATGTGGGCTACCGGTGGGTGATAATTCAGCGAAGATTCTTTCCTTCTATGCTACTGAGCTAGAGGGAGCTCATTTTTGTGCTTAGGGTCTCCGGTAGCCTTGAGCTTGGGAGTCCCATAAGTGAGGACTGACTTCCTGCTTGGTCCTGGAGAAAGCGTAGTTACTCACCTGTAACAGGTGTTCTCCAGGAGCAGCAGGAATCAGTCCTCACTACCCTCCCTCCTCCCCTTGGAGTTGCAATCGTCTGCTTATGTTCTTTTTGCAAATTTTTATGCTGTCTTTTTTAACTATGTCATCTGACTGGCTAAGATGGCACCCTCGGGCGGGAAGACGACCGCGCATGCGCGCTGCAATTCCCAAAGGCTTTCTTTGAAAGCTGGGGAAAATTGCTCCGCGAGGGCTCCGTCGGCGCCGACGTCACCCATAAGTGAGGACTGATTCCTGCTGCTCCTGGAGAACACTTGTTACAGGTGAGTAACTACGCTTTTTGTGCGCTCTGTTGTAAAGTATGTGCACTTGCTCGGCGAGGTGTGTGCGCGCGCACATGCGCACAGCTTAGAAGGAACAGTGGTCCTCACATATGGGTGACGTCGGCGCCGACAGAGCCCTCGCGGAGCAATTTTCCCCAGCTTTCAAAGAAAGCCTTTGGGAATTGCAGCGCGCATGCGCGGTCCTCTTCCCGCCCAAGGGTGCCATCTTGCTCAGTCGTCTTTTTTCCGCGGAGCCCTACAGACGTTGTTTGTAATTCCCCGCAGAAAAGTTGATTTTATTTCTCTTTTTTCTCGGTTTCGACGCCGGTTCTTTTCCCGCCCGGACCCGCGACGCCGGTTGCGAGTCCGTTCTTTATTTTTCGGTTTTTGTCCTTCGTGACAGATTTTGCGCCTTTTTACTTTTTCACTGGCAGCCCGGTCTTTTGACCTCGCAGGGGCCCTTTTTCCCCCGATGGCTGCCAGCGGGTTTAAAAAGTGTGACCTGTGTAAGAAACTCATGTCTCTTACCGACACACACTACTTCTGCCTCCGCTGCCTCGGACCCGATCATGACCCGATGATCTGTGGTCCGTGTGGCAAAATGTCCTCAAAAGCGTTGAGTCGGCAGCATCAGCGGGAACGTATCTTCTCTGACTCCGGCCGGGCTCGGACCTCGTCAGAGGCTTCGACGTCTCGGGACTCTGGTCCTGAGCATCGTCGAAGTTCCTCTGAAAGGGGGTCTCCCACCCGGGAACATCATCGGAAGAAGAAACCCGCGAGGGCGGGATCGGTGGACGCTCCTGGTTCCTCGAGGGCTAGGTCGCATAGCCCCGATTCCCGTCCCGGGTCCTCGGAGGTGGAGAGGCCTTCCAAACATCCTCGTCTCGAGATGGACTTGCCCGCTCACGTGAGTACTGTTGTCCTCGTGGACTCGCCTCCGAAGGAGCCAACGTCGGGCCCGATGCTGTCGGGGCCCGAGTCGGGGGCTGCTGGGTCTCCTGAGCTCGGACTCAGGTTGACGGCCTTGGAGAGCAGTCTGACTGCCTTCATGGACCAGCAGCGGGCATTGATCGCTGGCCTCGCCGGTGCTTCTGCCCTGACCGCCGGGACGTCGACCTCCAAGTCGATCCCGGAGACCAAGCCGATCCTCGAGTCCATGCGGGCTCGAGTCGATCCTCGGTCGCGGTCTCCTTTTGCCTCCCGTTCGGGACCGAGGTCGTCGACGCCGACTCCCTCGGCGTCGGGGCGGATGGCATCGATGCCCGCCCGACCAGAGCCGCTCGACTCCTCCGACGAGGAGTCGGCCTGGGAATCTGAGGACGAAGAGTCACCTGCTTCCTTTCGGACTCGGTGTGTCCCATCGGACTCCCCCGAGTCCGAGCCTTGGAGACTGTCCCCCCCGGAGGATACCCGGTTCTCGGACTTCGTGAGGGATATGGCCAAGGCTTTGGCCTTCCCCGCGGATCCCGAGGAGGAGCCTCGAGTCGAAGAGCTCGATGCCCTCCAATATGACTCTCCCCCGAAGGAGGCCTTTATTGTACCGGTTCCTCCGATGCTGGAACGACTTCTCTTCCGCATGTGGGAGAGCCCGGCGTCGTCGCCGGTGTTAAGCAAGCGGGTCGATTCCATTTATCGAGTCCGCAAGAGCCCCGGCTTCCAAAAGGCACAACTACCGCACCATTCCATGGTGGTGGAATCGGCCATGCATAGACTTAAGAGTCAAAAAATGCACTCCTCGGTGCCCCCCCGGTAGGGAGGCCCGAAGCCTGGATGCCCTCGGTAGGAAGTGTTTCCAGGGCTCTATGCTTGCTTGTCGAGTCCAGACCTACCAGCTCTACATGGGCATGTATCTCCGAGACCTGGCTAAAGAAATAGCCGGGTTCTCTGCTGGTCTCTCCGACGAACCTTTCCAGAGGTTCCAAACCTTGTCAACTGGTATTCGGGAGTGCTCAAAGTTTATCTCTCGAGCAGCCTACGATGGTTTTGAGGCATCGGCTCGAGTAGCCGCAGCTGGCATTGGTGGCCGCCGCCAGGCTTGGCTTCAGACCTCGAGCCATGGGTGCAGGACAAGTTGGTCGATGTCTCCTGCAGAGGTGAAAACCTCTTTGGCAAGCCCATGGATGAGAAGGCTGCACAGATCGAGACCGAGACTCTCACCAGGACTCGTCTCTCAAGGAAGACCTCTGCCCCTTCTCAAAAGAAGAAGGGCTCGGGGAAAAAGCCCTTTTACCCGAGGAAGGCGGCTGCCTATAAATACTACCCTCAGTATCAGGCCTCAGCAGCTCCCCCACAGGGTAAGCAGGCCAAGGGACGGGGTAATGGGTCCCGTAGGCAGCAAGCCCCCAAGCCTGCACCACCGGCCCCTGCTCAGCAGGGTGGGGGTTTTTTACTTCATCAGCATAGCCTCTCCCCCTCAGCTGGTTTCTCTCAGCACAGGAGGCCGGCTCGTCCACTTTGCCCATAGGTGGTCCAACATCACCACAGATGCCTGGGTGCTTCACATAGTTCAAAAGGGCTATCTTCTTCACTTTCACCAGGTACCTCCCTCCTATTTTCCAGGTGAGCCTCTTCGACTCCCTCTGCACAAGGACTTACTCCTTCAGGAGTTAGCAAGTCTCCTTGAGGAACAGGCTGTGGAACCGGTGCCCCACCACCTGAGGGGTCAAGGGTTTTACTCCAGGTACTTTCTGATACCAAAAAGAACAGGAGGCCTCAGACCCATCCTAGACTTGCGCAACCTCAACAAGTTCCTTGCAAAGGAAAAGTTCAAGATGCTTACCCTTGGAATCCTGCTGCCCTACCTCCAGCAGGGAGACTGGCTATGCTCCTTGGATCTAAAGGATGCGTATACTCATATCCTTATTCATCCAGACCACAGACAATATCTCAGGTTTGTTGTGGGAGGCAATCATTACCAGTACAGAGTACTGCCCTTTGGCCTATCCTCCGCCCCCAGAGTGTTCACCAAATGCCTGGCAGTGGTGGCGGCCTATCTAAGACTTCAAGGCCTTTTGTGTTTCCCTACCTGGACGACTGGCTCATCAGAGCCCAGTCTTCCCAAGAGGCCACTCAGGCCACTCATCGCACTGTGACTCTACTCCAGCACTTGGGATTTGTCATAAACTTTGCAAAGTCCACTTTGCTCCCCTCTCAAAATCTCGAATTCATCGGCGCCAGGTTGGACACTTTTCAGGCGCAGGCCTTTCTGCCTCTAGACAGGGCCCAGCGGCTCATGGATCTCGCCGGCCACTTTCACAGCAATTCCCTGGTCTCAGCCAGGCAATTTCTGAGACTGCTCGGCCATATGGCTTCCACGCTCCATGTGACCCCCAATGCCCGCCTGAACATGCGACCTGCTCAATGGTGCCTTCGCACACAATGGCATCAGGCCACTGGGAGCCTAGCAGACTCCGTCAAGGTCTCAGACCCGCTGGTCTCTTCTCTACAATGGTGGCTTCATCTGCCAAACCTACTACTGGGAGTGGCTTTTCAGCCCCCTCTTGCTTCTCTCCTGGGTTGGGGAGCACATTGCCAAGGGACATGTACTCAAGGTCTCTGGACTCCTTGGGAGTCTGCTCAACAGATCAACTTCCTGGAGCTCAGAGCCATCCGCCTAGCGCTCAAAGCCTTCTCTCACCTGATTTCTCACCAGTCGGTGCTGGTCCAGACAGACAATCAGGTTGCAATGTTCTACGTGAACAAACAAGGCGGAACAGGCTCCTTCCTTCTCTGTCAGGAGGCACAGAAGCTATGCTCTTGGGCCGTCCACCACGGCATCATCCTCAAAGCTGTCTATCTCCAAGGTCAAGAAAATTACCTAGCAGACAAACTAAGCAGGATCCTCCAGCCACACGAGTGGAGGTTGGATCCGCTGGTGGTTCAGCGGATCTTTCTCAAGTGGGGCCTCCCCACCATGGATCTGTTTGCCAGTCCTCTGAACCGGCAGCTTCCCAGATTCTGCTCTCAACAACCGCATCCTCTCAGAGTAGCGGCGGATGCTTTTCTGATTCCATGGTCCACAGGCCTCTTGTATGCCTTTCCTCCCATGCCACTGGTGTCTTGGACACTCTTCAAAGTTCTCAGAGACAAAGCCTCGATGATCCTAGTGGCTCCCCGGTGGCCAAGACAACCTTGGTTCCCGCTTCTGATGCAGCTGGCGGTGGACACCCCTCTTCCTCTGGGGTTTCAGCCCGACCTCCTGTCGCAGGATTACGGGACTCTCCTGCACCCCAACCTCCGTTCCCTTCATCTGATGGCCTGGCTGCTGAAAGGGTAGTCCTTGCTCCCCTCCGGCTGCCTCCAGATGTGGAGGAGGTCGTCTTGGCCTCCAGGCGGCCCTCCACCCGGAAGTCCTACGCTCTTGAGTGGCGTCGGTTCTCCGTCTGGTGTGCTCAGCAGTCTCAAGATCCCTTCTCCTGTTCAGCATCTGTGGTCTTGCAGTACTTGCTTTCTTTCTCCAATCTTGGACTTAAGTCCAACTCGGTCAGGGTCCACCTTAGTGCTCTTTCTGCGCATCACATGCCGGTGGATGGCAGACCTCTTTCCAGCCACTCTCTAGTGGCTCGTTTTCTCAGAGGCCTCCTGCTCCTTAAACCACCTTTGCGCCCACCAGCCCCGGACTGGGATCTCAATGTGGTTTTACAGCGGATTACCTGTCCGCCTTTTGAACCTATGGCTACCTGTCCTCTTCGTTTTCTTTCTTGGAAAACCTTGTTCTTGGTGGCCCTCACTTCTGCTAGACGCGTTAGTGAGCTGCAGGCCCTAGTATCTGAACCTCCTTACACTAGGTTCTACAAGAACCGGGTAGTCCTACGGACTCACCCTAAGTTTCTTCCCAAAGTGGTTTCCCCTTTTCACATCAACCAGGAGGTGGTACTTCTGACCTACTTTCCCAGGCCACACTCCAGCCGAGCTGAAATGGTCCTGCATACCCTGGACTGTAGAAGGGCGTTAACCTTCTACCTTGACCGTACGCGGGAGCACAGAAGGGCTGTTCAGCTCTTCGTCTCTTATGACCCCAATAAGTTGGGGCTCCCTGTCTCCAAGCGTACGCTGTCCATCTGGATTGCTGAGTGTATCGCTTGGGCTTATGAGGCAGCCGGACTCTCATTGGAAAGTCGAGTCACGGCTCATCGTGTTAGGGCGAAGGCTACGTCAGTGGCTTACCTCCGCTCTGTTCCATTGGCAAACATCTGCCGGGCTGCTACCTGGTCTTCAAGCCAGACCTTTGCAGCTCACTACTGCCTGGAGAGGGAGTCCCGCAGGGACAGTGCTTTCGGACAGGCAGTCCTCCGTAACCTCTTTGAGGTATAGGCAACTCCTATCCTCCATCCCGGATGTTGGGCTACCGGTTGGGGGCGTACTCAGAGAAGATTCCTTCCTTCTGTGCTGCTGAGCTAGAGGGAGCTCATTTTTCCGCTTGGGGTCTCCGGTAGCCTTAAGCTAGGGAGTCCCATATGTGAGGACTGACTTCCTGCTTGGTCCTGGAGAAAGAGTAGTTACTCACCTGTAACAGGTGTTCTCCAGGAGCAGCTGGAATCAGTCCTCACAACCCTCCCCCCTCCCCTTGGAGTTGCAGTCCTATGATTTCGTTTTTGCTAATTTTTTTGCTGTCTTTTAGCTATGTCATCAGACTGAGCAAGATGGCACCCTTGGGCGGGAAGAGGACCGCGCATGCACGCTGCAATTCCCAAAGGCTTTCTTTGAAAGCTGGGGAAAATTGCTCCGCGAGGGCTCCGTCGGCGCCGACGTCACCCATATGTGAGGACTGATTCCTGCTGCTCCTGGAGAACACCTGTTACAGGTGAGTAACTACTCTTTGTCTTCACATATGGGTACGTTGGTACCGACGGAGCCTGCGCGGGAACGCTCCCCAGCGTCCAATCAGAAAGCTTTTGGGAGCATCCCTCAGCGCCTGCGTGCTACCTTCCTGCCTTTCCAACTGTCTCTCCTCAGTTTTCGTTTTTCCGTGGAGCCGGCAGGACGTCCTCCTGTCACCGCAGAAACTTTTTTCTTTAATTCTTGTTTTCTTGTGGTCGCTGCCACCGGTACCGCCGGTGGGTTTATTCTTTTCTTTTTCTCAAACTCAGGGAGAGTTTTTCCCTCAGTTTCTATCTTAAAATATTTTGGGCCTGTAAGGCCTCTCCATCATGGAGCCGCCTTCTCCTAAGAAGTGCCTTAACTGTGGAAATAGTTTTCTTTTTAGACTCCAATGATTGGTGTCTAACCTGTTTGGGTCCTGACCCTTTTTCCCCTGAAACCATCAGGCTACAATACTGTGAGAAGAGATTCTCTATTTCGAGTTTCCCTCGATACCGTTTTCCCTCCCTGTGTCAGGTCACCGGCCATTTCTTCTCTACAGGATCAGGTAAGCCACAAACAGTCTGTTAAGACTAGCCAATCCTTGAGTGGTAGGTCTCATGCCAAGCATGCTGACGGCCCCGGCCTTGCCCTCTAGACCCCATTGGCATTAAAACCCCAGCGGGAGTCTTCCGGCTCCAAAGCCTTTCAGGGGTTTCAGGTTGTTCCTGGGGCTCACCCCTCACAGAACATACCTGTGCCATGCTCGGTGGTGGCATCCTCTTCGAGCGGTACCGATACCCCGGCATCGGCACCGGTGTTGAGTGATCCACTCTTCACCAGGGATCATCATCTGGCGTTCTCGGTACCTTTGGGACCGATCGATACGTCCCAGATTGACTTTCCACTATCGGCAGTACCGCTGATACCACCACCGACGTCGGTACCCTCTAGGCATGCATCGATAGACTCGCTTCCTTCGATGCCGAGTCTAGAATCGATATCTAGTCTAGAAGACTGGGTACCGACATGTCTCGGAACCGACGTTTACCGATTCTGCATGCACGGTACCGAGGATAATCACCAAGGGTTTTTGGTTACCTCGGTACCGCTTGAGCAGCCTCCGATGACTGCTTCGGTGTCGGTTTTGCCTTCGATTCCGGCACAGCTACCGGTATCGGTATCGATGCCGGTACCTGCAGTATCATCGGGACCAGCTCCTTCCATGCTTTTTTCACCTGGATCGCTCCTCTCTATACCTAGTTTGGAGTCGATACTTGGCATGGACGATGCACTACTGACTGTCTCAACTCATAACTGCCAGTTCCAGTATCCGTCCATTAGAGATCCTGTTCTGCAACGGACAGGTACATCCTCCGGTGCCCAGGCTACTTTTTCAAATTTAGCCTGTCCAGGGATGGTTCCCATCGGAGATCCTTCTTTTCAGAAATTTCTCCTTGACATGGCAACCTTCCTTAATATTCCTATCCCTGGCTATGAATCTTCTCAAGGTTTTTCTGCAGAAAAGGAAAATATAATGCTTCCTTTACATCACTCTTTGCAGCATCTTCTTCTGAAAGTATGGGAAAAACCTTTAATGGTTTCTTCACCTCCTATAGCAACTGATCTTCTGTATCAGGTGCCCCCCTCTCCAGGATTTCAAAAGCCTCAACTTCCCCATCATTCCATTGTATTGGAATCAGCAATGAGGAAGGTAAAAAGCAAGAAAAAACATTCTTCTTTCCCGCCAGGGCGTGCATCTAGAACACTGGATGCCTTTGGATGTCAAACCTTCCAAACAACTATGCTGGCAACAAGGATTCTCTCATATATTTTCTATATGAGTCTATCCCTTCAGGAGATCACAAAGAAATTCTCTTTTGACTCCTTTTCTATCAGAGCCCAAGGCTGCAGACTATTCCTTACTTCTTAGTCATAGCCAAAATATCTCTTGGTTTCTTTCTCGTGCTTCCCTAGACTCTTTTGAGTCTGTTAGCAGAACGTCTGCTATAGCCATAGGCGCATGTCGTAAAGCCTGGCTCCAAGCATCAGACTTGAATAGATGGGCACAACAAAGACTGGGTAATACTCCTTGTACTGGAGAAAATCTCTTCAATAAGGAGTCCTTACGTCAGGTTGCTCATTGCTCCACTGACTTTCCTGTTTCTGAGGGCCATCCTAAGCCCTCTCCTTCCTCAGCAGGTAGGAAATGCCCTACCAAACCTTCTTTCCCTAAAAGAAAGAGGTTTTCCTCTTCTCCTGCCCATCATTGAGATGTTCCCAAGCAGGGGAAGTATCGCCCTGGTCTGAAGAATCCAAACTCTAGCCAGGCTGAATAAACACAGTAACCATAGGTTTCTGATTAATCTTTTTATAACTACAGTTAACTTCTTTTCAGCAGAAGGTTTTCACTGTTTTTCCATTCAAAACTCTGCTCATGGATTCCTATTCTCAGGAAATCCATTACTCTTCAGTATGCTGAACTGTCAGGATTTTCATGTCTATAAGTTACAGGGTTTTCCACCTCTTCCTGACTAGAAGAGAGGTTTAGTAACTATCACATGATAGTTTCTCTGTACCAGCATGAATTTTTTCCTTCCAGGGACTTACCATGTGGTAAGTCCTTCAGTTTCTATCTCTACCCTCTTCTCCAGGGTTTCCCCTGTAAGAGTGGTACCATACCATTGAAAGACTTTTCTTGTCTTTCTTTTCACTGTAGAGTTTCTTCTCCTGAGTAAACTCCCTTCTTTATCTGGGCAGCTCTGCAGACAGAGACAGTTTTCTCTCTTTGTTCAGTCTGTTCTCTCTGTTTGATACAGACCGACTCTCTCTGTTGTACTATTCAGTAGCTGCCCATGCAGGAGTTCCAGTAATTGACTACTGGTACTTTTCCACAGGTCCCAGTCTTGTCTTCCACCACTTCTGTCTGGCCTTAGTAGTGATTCCAAGACAGTTTTCTACATCTTTCTTGGATAATCCTTCTCACTACAGGCTTCTTACACTACCTTCTACCCTTGCCATCTCCAATCTCTGGGTTTGGCAACGTAGTGGACGTGGCTGTGAGTTTTCTCCATCAGCCAGTTCTACATCCCAGTTCTCCTGCATAATGCTCTCTGCAAACCTACTGAGAAGCTTTCCACTATGGGCCCTTGCTAGAGAGCATAGAGTTTCTCTAATGGCTATCCATCATGGTTGAAGAAGGCTTCCTCAGTCATCTCCTATGACTGTGAGGGTTCTTCACACCCTACTATCTCCTTTAAAAAAAACAAAAAAGAGGAAACAGGACATAAGCCTTCTCCACGTGAAGGTCTAGGAGTTATCCCATTCCTACAGGGAATATACTCTTTCTTGCAGCTTGTCCTCATGGTATCCTAATCCTTCAAGGACAGCACATATTAATCTGGAAAACGCCTGATACCTCCTTGTCCCTCACGTAGGTCAACCTGGTATCTCATTCTATGCGTTTCTGTCCTTTTACCATGCTGAAGTTCCACAGGACTCCGGACTTGCTGTTTACAGACTGATGATATCCTCTGTTTTTTCACGTAACCATCCTGGTTATTCACTGGATAGCATTCCTTTACCATCATCTCTGGGGGAATAGATTCTCTATATATCTTCTCAAGTAGGTTTCACCTGCCTTGTTCTTAGATGAATCTTTTCCCTTCACATCTCCATGTGAATGTCCTGATATGCATAGCTCTGTCTGCTTAGTTGCAGGCATCTATCTTAGACCTATATATTCAGATATATATACATCTCTGTAGATGTATCTGTCTGTCAGCTAAGTGTGCATATGCTATGCCCTTTAGATCTCATTATAGATCTATATATATCTATATACCTGTGTATATATATATATATTTATACACATATATATGTGTATCTGTCCAGATACTTCTTATAGGTAGATATGTATTTCCATACTTATCTCTCTGACTGTCTATGTTCATAAAGGTTTTTACCTTCCTGTATGTTCCTGACAGTGGGCTTGCACAGCTTCATACTGTTCCACAGTATGTTTTGGATATTATGCACACAACCACTGCTGTGGTACTGACAGCCCTACCGTATCCTAGGTTTACGCATCCCTGAAGCTCCATGCCCCAATGTCTTCCTACCTCTCACCAGTTAGAAAAGACATGGTGGATCTTCAGTGGATTTCAGATTCAATTCCTCAAACATCTGTCCTTTCTTGGGAGTATGGGGTTCTTCTCATACCCTTTCCTCCCTCAAGGACTAGGTCTGTTTGTCCAGATTGGTCAGTCTTCCTCTTTTGCTCCTACCTCTGAATACCTCTGTAGCCAAACGTTTTCAGCTTTCCATGAATCTTCCCACTGAAGACCTGCCGTTTTTGTGCTACCCCAATTGAATCCTGGGGTCACCTCTCACTTCCAGATGTTGACCTCCACCTTCACTCCAGTGAGGTCACCTTGAACATTATTCTACTGGATCCCCAGTAGACTCCATCAGCCTCTCTACTTCCTGCAATCCAGTAGGTGATCGTCATATGGTGATTGTTCATTTCAATATTTTTTATGATAATGATCATACATACAAGGACTCCTTGTTGGTAGTCCTTTCTTAGGTTAGCTGTTTTTCTACAGCTCCTCTTTTTTCAACTCCTACCCTCCATCCTCAGGATGCCTGGCCATATAAGGTGTAGCATGTTTCAATCTCCAACATGTTAGGGCTCCAGGCATCTTAGCTTGGGAGTCCACATATATGAAGACTCATTCCTGCTTGTTCCTGGAGATAGCACAGTTACTTACCTGTAACAGGTGATCTCTGGGAACAGCAGGAATAAGTCTTCACAACCCACCCACCTCCCCTAGGAGTTGTATTTCTCTATCTATCTTTCCTTTCCTCTTTCTCTCTCTTTGTCTCAGCTATGAAACTCAACTGAGGAGAGACAGTTGGAAAGGCGGGAAGGCAGCACGCAGGCGCTGAGGGATGCTCCCAAAAGCTTTCTGATTGGACGCTGGGGAGCTTTCCCGCGCAGGCTCCGTCGGTACCGACGTACCCATATGTGAAGACGTATTCCTGCTGTTCCCAGAGATCACCTGTTACAGGTAAGTAACTGTGCTATATATGGGACACTCAATGCAAAAGACTGGAAAGCTCTGATCTTGCTGCTGGACTTCTGTCTGCATCTTCTTTTTAAGGTTGTGTTTAGATTTTTAAGTTGTTTACTTACTAAGGGTTGCTGGGAATACTTATACTAGTAAAGCTATACTTAATACGTTTAACTACTTCACCTGAAGTTCATTTAATCTCAGGTCCTTAATGTATGCTGATGAGAATAAACAGCTGCACTTGAGTGAATATGCCACCTCCTTTCCTTTAAGAGGTTTAAGCACCTATAAAGCTACTATTATCCCTGGGATGGGTGAGTGTCGGGGAGGGAGGTAGGGAAAGAAGGCTTATTAAAAGCTGGCTGCCACACAGTACCTTGTCCTGTGCTTCTAAGGTAATCTGTGACCTATCTCTAGGGAGAGTCTCACAGCCCTTGCTTGGATAGAGGGAGTCTTGGGTTCTAAATTTAACCGGAAAGCTCACTGCTGGGTTCTGAATTTAACCAGAAAGCTCTCTGCTGTATTTTAAATTTAAACTGAAAACTCTTTGCTGCTACTAGGCCCTGACTGATTTAACAGATACACTGGGTTCACAGATTAATCAGCTTTAATCTAAAGAATTCCTTTTTTCCCCAAGATTTAGAAAAATTCCCATAAGTAAATACTTAAATTGCTTATCTCTCTCCAGAAGTAGCAGTCCCCTTTTGTAGTCCTTCAAGACTATATCCCCCTCAGAGTCTCGGCGTCTGTCCCTGTCTGAGGACACGGTATTCCTTGTGTTCATGCGGGACATGTCAAAGGTGCTGGCGTTCCCAAAGGAATCGGAGGAGGACAGTCGGGCTGAGAAACCAGAAATCCTCCAATATGATGGTACCCATGCCACCCATTCTGGAACGGCTCATGCTCTGCATATGGGAAACACTGGCTTCAGTGCCCGTCCTGAGCAAGCGGATGGACTCTTTGTATCTGATCCGCTGGAGCCCAGTCTTTCAAAAAGCACAACTGCTGCATAACTCCATAGTGGTCGAGTCGGCCATGAGTCGGCTGACGAGTAGGGAGGCCTGCACCTTGGATTCCTTCAGCAGAAAGTACTTCCAGAGGTTGATGTTCATCGGCCGGATCAAGGTTTACCAGCTGTACATGCACATGTATCTGAGAGACCTGGTAAAGGAGCTTGCTGGGTTCTCAGCGGGTCTCACCAAGAAACCCCTGCAGTGGTTCAGGAATCTGTCCAGAGCCATCCGTGAGTGCTCCAAGTTCATGACTCGTGCAGCCATGACAGCTTTGAGTTGGCAACTAGAGTAGCTACGGCAAGCATGGTGCCTGATGCAAAGTCTGGCTACAGTGTTCTGACCTCAAGCAATGGATTCAGGAGATATTGGTCGATGTCCCATGACAGGGGGAGAACCTTTTTGGCAAACCCATGACTGAAAATACTGCCGAATTGGAGACCGAACTCGTGACGAGGACCAGACTCTCCAAAAAGACTGATACTGTTCCCTGATGGAAGGGTTCCAGTAAAAAGCCTTTTTACTTGAGTAAAGGCGCTGCTTACAAAAACTACGCACTTTTCCAGGCCTCCCCAACAGGGTCTGCAGGCTAAGGGATAGGAGCATGGCCCTCGTAAGCAGAAGGCTCCCAATCCCCAGGCGTCTGCTCTGGCCCAACCTGGGGGGGGGGGGGGGGGGGGAGTTTTTGGCTCCTTGGGCATAGCTTCTCTACCCCAAGGAGGGCAGCAGCCCCCATGGGAATGTCTGATCCACTGCCCACATGTGGCCAACCATCGCCACCGATTCCTGGGCACTCCAGGTGGTCAGGGAGGGTTATCTCCTCCACCTGGCATAGACACTGCCTTCTTTCTTCCCCCCAGGTCTCCCCTTCACCGGGGCCTCCTACTGCAGGAACTCGCAGGCCTTCTCGAGGGCAAGGTAGTGGAACCAGTATCACAACATCTCAGGGGTAAAAGGTTCTACTCCAGGTATTTCCTTGTGCCAAAAAGGACAGGGGGCCTATGGCCCATCCTGGCCTGTGGAACCTGAACAAGTTCCTGGTGAGGGAAAAGTTCCAGATGCTCTCCCTTGAAACATTGCTGCCTTACCTCCAGCAGGGAGATTGGCTATGCTCCTTTGATCTGAAGGATGCTTATTACCCATATCCTTATTCACCCCAGCCACAGGCAGTATCTTCATTTCATGGTGGGGGGAGGCTACTACCAGTACAGGATACTTCCCTTCAGCCTGGCGTCTGCCTCCAGTGTCTTCACCAAATGCCTGGCAGTAGTGGCCGCCTACCTCCGTCTCCAAGGCGTATTTGTCTTCCCCTTTCTGGACAACTGACTTATAAAAGAAGGCACGGCTACCGATGTGCAACAAGATACAGTATGCGCCATCGACATCCTGCAACGTCTGGGGTTTGTGATAAACCACCCCAAGTCCCATCTCTTCCCGACACAATGTCTGTAGTTCATCGGGGCAAAGTTGGACACTGTTCAGGCAAGGACCTTCTTCCCCCTGGATTGGGCTGACAGGGGATTGGCCACAGTTGTGCAGCTCCGTCCCTCAGTGTTGGCTCTGCTTCTGTTGCGCCTACTTGGCCACATGGCCTCCATGGTCCATTTCATCCCATATAACAGTCTGCACATGAGGGTTGCCCAGTGGTGCCTTCGAGATCAGTGGACATAGGCTATGGGCCGCCTCCAAGACAGATTCTGTGACCCATCAGGCAGGGATGCCCTTCAAAGCCCCAAGGGTCCTCACTACGGATGCCTCCCTGCTGGAATAGGGCGCCCTCTGTGAGGAACTTCACACCCAGAGAACTGATTACAGGCTGAGGGCAACCAGCACAGCAACCTCCTGGAGCTCTAAGCAATATACTTAGCCCTATGAGCCTTTTGCTACCGTCTGAGGCACCAGCTAATGCTCATCCAAATGGACAGCCAAGTGGCAATGTTCTGTGTGAACAAGCAAGGGGGTATGGGATCTCGCACCCTTTGCCACGATGCAATGACTCTGTTCCTACGTGATTCATCAAGGAATGTGCCTACGAGCGGTATATCTACCAGGTCAGGACAATGCCCTGGCGAGAAACTGAGCAGGGTCCTCCAACTGCACGAGTGGCAGCTGGACCCTAGACTGGCCACCCGACTCTTGTAATTCTGGGGGACCCCGCTGGTGGATCTTTTCGCCAGCCTGGACAACTACAATTTGCCCTGCTTTTGTTCCCATCAGCCCCATCCAAGCCTTATAGTGGCAGACGTATTCCTCATCCCGTGGTCGGAAGTCCTCATGTACGCCTTCCCACCCATGCCCTCGGTATCTCTCGTGGACCTGGTGCCGCTCACCTTCACTCCCAAGGTCCAGAAGCTGCAAGCCCTGTTGGCAGAGGTGCCATACACCAGTTTCTACAGAACAGGGTCGTGCTACCCACGTATCCCAAATTCCTTCCTTCCCTCTCAACCAAGAGGTTGTGCTATCCACCTTCTTCCTGAGGCCTCACTTCAGCAGGGCAGTCATTCACACCTTGGACTGTAAGAGGGCCCAGTCCTTCTACATTCAGTGTACCCAGGGCCATTGAAAAGCTTATCAGCTCTGTTTCCTATGACCCCAGTCGTCTAGTGGAGGCAGTGGCCAAGCATATACTGTCCACCTGGGTGGCGAACTATATTGCCCTCGCCTATGAGGGGGCTAGGCATACGCTGGATGTCTGGGTCACAGCACACAGTGTCAGGGCCATGGTGGCCTCTGTAGTAAACCTGCGCTCCATCCCAATATTGGACATCTGCTGTGCCGCTACCTTGTGTTCAGTCCATACCTTCGCAGCTCATTGTCTGGAGAGGAAATCCCAATGGGACAGTGCCTTCGGCCAGGCTGTATTCTGTAATCTTTTTGGGGTCTATGCAACGCCTACCCTCCGACCCTTCTGTGTTCAGGCTACCGGAGTGTGTGTTCCCATTGGACATACGGGTCCTACTGCAGTCTATCTGTGGACTTGATTGCTGCTGCTCATGGCTCCTCTTGAGGGCGACCGTGTTTTTCTCTACAGGCTTTTGGTAGCCTGTAGCTAGGAAGTCCCATATCTGACTTCCTGCTTGTTGCCGAGAAAACGTAGTTACTCACCTGTAACGGGTGTTCTCTGGGGGGCAGCAGGAATCGGTCCTTACAACCCTCCCTCATCCCCTTGGACTTGCTGTACAATTTTTTCCATCTTCTTTTGTTGGCTCTAGCTATGTCATCTGACTGAGTAAGCTGGCACCCTTGGGCAGGAAGAGGACCACACATGCATGGTGGCATCTCCCAGAGGCTTTCTTTGAAAGCTGGGGAGATGCTTCTATGAGGGCTCCATTGGTGCCGACGTCTCTCATATGTGAGGACTGATTCCTGCTGTCCCCGAAGTACACCTGTTAAAGGTGAGTAACTACGTATTTTGAAGTCTTCTGCAGTGTTCCTTTCTGATGTCATGTATGATCTGGTACTTTTGGCAGCCAGGGATAATGTCCTGATGACTGTCATGGCGTTGGATTTGGCTCTGGTATGGGGCAGTAGACAAGTCTTTCAAAGCCCTGTTGGCCCAACTGGTTTTTAGGGGAAGCTGCTTTTTGGAGCCGATATGGAGAAGATGGTGAAGGACCTGGGCAAGGCAGAATCTTACCACCTTCTATATCACAGGTCCAGGGGTCTGTGATGTGGGCTGGACACCCTTTCTCATCAGCCTCCACCTATCCACTGAGGGTATGCTGGCCAGAATCTTGGGGTCTTGGGGCTCTTGTTACCAACCTAGAAAACCTTTCTTCTCTGCTTCTGGGCTTTGGGCTTGTTTTCAAACACTTCATGGAGCGGGTAGGTCCAAGGACTCTGTCCCCTTCAGATGAGGACCCTTCCGGGCTGTGCAATGGAGATTTGTGGACCCATTCCCTGTTTGCTTTGCTTGGAGGCAGGCTTCCCCCTTTTTTTTGAGGAATGGATCCGGGTTACCAAGGATTGCTGGATGCTAGACACTGTTTAATTCAGTTATGCCCTGGAATGCAAAGAGCTGATAATGGGTGCCTTCGTCATGTCCCCTTGAGGGTCTGCAAACAGTGCCACGGTAGAGACCACCTTAGACAAGTTGCTGCTTGTTCCCTCTATAATAGGGGCAAGAGCAGATAGTTCATCTATTTTGTGGTGCACAAAAAAAGCACAGTTCCTTCTGGCCCATTCTGGACCTCAAGGGTGTCAGAGTGCATTTGCTCATACTGCGCATCCAGATGGAAACCTTGCACTCCATGATTCAAGCAGTGCACCAAGGGAAGTTCTTGGCTTCTCTGGATCTGGCCAAGATGTATTTTCATATCCCGATCCAGGCGCACCAGCAAATGTATCTGGTTTTGCCATGCTTGGCTCTCACATTCAGTTTGTCACCCTCCTTTTCAGGCTATCCAGTGCCCCGAGCATGTTCTCTAAGGTCATGGTGGCGTTTGCTATGCCACCGAGGGATCTGTGTGCATCCATATCTGGATGACTGGTTCATATGGGCCCGTTTCCTTTCAGAAGAGTGTCTGGTAGCATCACGAGTTGTGTCCTTTTTGGAAAGCCTTGGCTGAGTGCTCAGTTGGAAAACGTCAGTTGTTGCCTTCCTAGTCCGTGAAGTTCCTAGGAGCACATTTTGGGCAGGGTTATTCTGGTGGTGCCGGATTAGTCAAGGAGAGCATGGTCGGTGACATGCTGTGTGGCTTCTGCAGGTGCCGCCTCTTCGGTTTTCTCCGTCTTGTGGCCTATTGTGGCAGGGACAGATAGTCCTTGTGGCCTATTGTGGCAGGGACAGATAGTCCTGGAGGACCCGTTTCCCTTTTTCCTTATGGCTTGGCTCTTGAAAGGAGACTGCTAGTGCATAAAGGCTACTCTCCATGGTGGTCCCTACTCTGCTCTGAGCCTGGAGGAGGTCTACCAAGCTAGCATATCTATGGGTCTAGTGCCTCTTTGTGTGTCACTCGGTAGTTGGCTCCTGAGATGGCTAAGGTGTCACTGTTTGCTTTTCTACAGGATATCCTGGAGAAGGACCTTTTCCCTTAGCTTCCTGAAAGTTCAGGGGCAGCTTTGGTCTGTTTCTGAGGTCCGGTGGCTTGTAAGTCTTAAGCCTTTCACCCAAATGTCTTGCACTTTATCCAGGGGTTTCAGTGTCTGTGTCCTCCCCTCTGGTCTGTGGTCCTTTTTTAGGATCAGTCTGATGCTCAGGGTCTGATGTCGGGCACCCTTTGTTGAAGGATTTGACACTTAAGATGGTCGTCTTGGTTGTGATTTGTTCTGCAAGGTGGATTTCTGAGCTGCAGGCTCTGTATTGCCATGATCCTTATGTCTTTTTCAAAGGCTGTATTTTCCATTTGGCCTGTACTTTCCTTCCTTGCCTAAGGTGATTTCTCTCTCTCATATGAACCAGGTGGTCTGCCTGCTGTCCTTCTCTAACGAGCAGTGTTGTGGGAAGGATATGGATCTTCTCCTTGTGGATGTCTGGATGGTGCTTCTCTAGTACTTGGAGATTACAAATTCCTTTCGTAGGTCCGACATGTTTGTGCTATTTGTTGGCCTGTGCAAGGGTGATGCTGCAGCTAAGTCTACTGTGGGGCACTGGATTAAGGAGGTCATTGCCTCAGCATATGTGTTGCAGAACAGCCGGTTCCAGAGGGTTTGTGCATTCATTCTACCTGAGCACAAGTGTCCTTATGGGTGAAACGGAGTTTGGTCATCCCTGAAGATATTTGTTGGGCAGAAACATGGGCATCACTTTCACTTTTGTAAAGCATTGCTGCTTGGATGCCCATACATGGGCGGACATGGCATTTGGCTCAAGAGTTTTGCGATCTGCTGTGTTTTCCTGCCCAGTAGAGTCGTAGCTTTGATTATGTACCACTTGTCTGGACTGGTCTAGCAGGATGATATGGAAGGTAACATTTTATTTAGCCGTTAATGTCCTTTCTTTGACTCCTACTAGACAAGTCCAGTGGAACTGTTTGCATGAGTCCCTCTTCGGGCCATTGGACTCTGCATCCTGAACACCATGTTAGATGTCAGTGTTGACGGCCTCGAGGAGCTTCGCTGAGGCCTTCGCATCATGCGGTGCCTGTGCACATTTGAAGTTGAGGGGCCACGGCAGTATGGAACGGAGGCTCTCTATTGAGACCTGGTTGGAGCCTCAGAAGGATTTATAGTAACATGGTATAATGGCGGCAGATAAAGAGAAGTATGGTTCATCTAGTCTGCCCAGCAAGGCAACAAGAATAGGTGCAGCTGCCGCTCCATGCAGGTCACTATCCCCATGCCTTTGTTTAGGGGTGTACCCACAGCTCTATGTAGTTCACCCCTATTTGTTGAGATTTAAGAGATAGTTATGTTTGATTTTATCCTGTTGCTATAAAGGGATCCACTGTGTCTGTCCCATGCCATTTTATATTCTGTCACTGTATTTCCCCCCAGCGCTTTCATTGGGAGGGCATTCCAAACATCCACCACCCTTTCAGTGAAAAGGTATATCTCCAGGAACAAGCAGGAATGTAGTCATTACATATGGGTATCGTCGGTACCGACGGAGCCTGTGCTGGAACGCTCCCCAGCATCCAATTAGAAAGCTTTTGGGAGCATCCCACAGCGCCTGCGTGCTGCCTTCCCGCCTTTCCCAACTGCCTCTCTCCAGTTCTTCATTTTCCGCGGAGCCAGCAGGTCGTGTTCCTGTCACCGCAGAAAATTTTCCTCCTTTTTTGTGGTCGCATCTGCCTTCCTCAACGCTTTACCGGTACCACTGGTTTTTTCTTCTTTATTTCTTTTCTTTAAAAAAAAAAAAAAAAAAAAAATTAGTATTTTTTCCCATTTTTTCCAGGTGCATGTGCCTTTTTGGGCCTTAGGCCCAAGATTTTTTCCACAATGGAAAAACCCTCTTTGGGTTTTAAAAAGTGCACCAAGTGTGGCGGTACCATCTCCGTCACTGACACCCATGAGTGGTGTCTGAAATGTTTAGGTCCTGACCATTCCATCTCGGAATGTATGGCCTGTGCCATGATGTCCAAGAGAGGTTGACAGAACCGAGCTGCCAAGCTCAGTACCCTGTTTCCCTCGGATGCAGCTTTGGTGGCATCGACGTCCTCAAGGGCTTCGTCTTCCTCCCATGGATCTCAGGTAACTAAACATAAGTCTAGCCGGTCCTCAAAGGGTAGATCTCCTTCTAAGCATTGAGATGCCTCCGGCGTTGCCCTTTAGGATTGTGCACCAGTAAAATTGCCCCGGCGGGAGGCTTCGGCTTCCAAAGCATTATTGGGGCTTCAGGATGTTCTCGAGGCCTCGACCTCGGCAGAACTACTGGTGCCATGCTCCGGGGTACTGACGGTTTTCTCTAGTACCGATACTCAGGCATCGGCAGCGTCGATAGACCAGAGGGTTCTGGCTATTGAACGCAGTCTGGTGGCTCTCCTTGCGGCATTGATATCCTCGGAACCACGTCACAGTTCCACCGGTACCAGCACTGACTCCGGCACCGGTATCGGTACCGATAACATCGACATCGGCGTCTGCATTGCCAGCACCCAGTCATGCGATACCTTCCGGTACCGTTACACCGGTACCGGTTCCCCTGGTACCGACTTCGGTCAGTACGGGTATCGGGCTCTTCAGGAGCATCCAGACAGAAGGTACTTCGAGTCCTCAGAGGAATCTGAGGATTCTGACAGTTCTGTCGATGCGGGAATGCTTCTCCCGGAGGAACCTTCCTCCCCTAAACGCAGGATGTCTCCTCCAAAGGACATTTCCTTTCAGGATTTCATTAGGGAGGTGGCTCGGGGTCTGTCCATTTCTGTGGCCCCTGAAACAGAGCCCAGAGCAAAGGAGTTGGAAATCTTACAATATCCTAAAACTCCTAAGGAGGCAGTTACCTTACCCATCCATGAGATCTTGCATGATCTCTTGCTCATGTGGGAGATGCCCCTTACTACCTCTCCTCATTCTCGTAGACTGGATACTCTGTATCGAATCCCTCCTTGTCCTGGTTTCCAGAAAACTCAGCTTCCCCACCATTCTATTGTAGTGGAGTCAGCTATGAGAAGGATCAAGAGTGCAGAGAGACATGCCTCTAATCCCCCAGGACGTGAGTGCAGAACTTTGGATGCTTTTGGACGTTGTGTCTTCCAAGCTTCCATGCTTTCTGCCAGGATCAGTTCCTATAGTCTATATATGGGAATGTTCCTGAAGGAAGTCACAGGAGATTTAGAGGTTTTGAGCCCTCTTCTTCCTGAGGATAGAAGACAGGATTTTCTCACATTGGTCAAACATGCCCAAGATGTTTCTAAATTTGTCAACCGTGCAGCTTTTGGCTGTTTTGAGTGCATAAGCAGAACCTCTGCCATTGCCATAGGTGCATGTAGAATTGCTTGGCTCCAGGCATCTGATCTGGAGCTCTGGGTACAAGACAAACTCGGAAATATTCCTTGTACTGGTGAGAGCCTGTTTGGTAAAGATTGGCAGGAGAAAGCCAATGAGATGGATGCTGAAAACTTTATCCAAGATTATCCAGGTCTACAGCTGATCCTGCAAGAAAGAAATCTTTTAAGAAACTATTCTTTTCTAAAAAGAAAATATTTTATCCTGCTTATTCTCAGCAGGGACGTTATGCAGGTCAGCCTGTCCAGAAAAGTCAGCAAGCACCCAAACAAAGGAAAGCAAAGACTGCTAAGCCTCAACCGTCTCAGCAGTCTCAGCCTCCACAAGGACTTTGACTTTCAGCTAGAGAACTTAGCCTTCCTGGCTCTCAATGGTCCAGAGCCTTCCACCATTCCAGGAAGGTTGGGCCATTTTGCCCCCAGATGGGGACAGATAACAGCAGAGCATTGGACACACTCCATCATAAAAGAGGGGTACAAGCTTCATTTTTCGAGCATGCCCCCTCCCACAATGATAAGGCAGTTCAATTCTCCCACCTCTCTCATCAACCTGTTAGGTCAAGAGGTCACTATGCTTCTGGCCCAAGGGGCAATAGAAGAAGTACCCATCCATCAACAGGGTACAGGGTTTTACTCCCCCTATTTCCTTATCCCAAAGAAAACAGGGGGATACAGACCTATCTTGGACCTCAGAGAATTGAACAAATTCCTTGTCAAAGAGAAATTAAAGATGTTTTCTCTCAGAACTCTGCTGCCATACCTTCAGGGTCAGGATTGGCTTTGTTCTCTAGATCTCAAGGATGTGTACACCCATGTTCTCATCCATCCAACTCACAGAAAGTTCCTTCGGTTCCTTTTTCAAGGAAAGCACTACCAATACAGGGTGCTTCCTTTTGGCCTGGCCTCAGCACCAAGGGTGTTCACGAAATGCATGGCTGTGGTAGCAGCATTTCTCCACACTCTAGGGATATTCGTCTTCCCCTACTTAGACCATTGGCTCATTCGAGCCCCAACAGAGTCAGAGGCCAGGACTTCTCTATCCTGCACAATGCGTATCCTTCAGTATTTGGGTCTGGTAATAAACATCCCAAAATCCAGTCTAACTCCCACTCAGTTTTTAGAGTTCATAGGAGCTTTGCTGGATACCAGAAAGGCAAGGGCCTATCTCCCCCAGGCCCGTTGCCTTCGCATGGTGCAGTTAGCTTCTCAAGCAGTGCTAAAGTCTCATCTCACTGCCTGAGAAATGCTACAACTTCTGGGCCACATGGCATCTACCGTGCATGTGGTTCCCTATGCTCGCCTCCATATGAGGGCAGCCCAGTGGACTTTATCCATTCACTCAATGGACCCAGGCATCAGGGTGCCTGTCAGACAAAATAGCCAACACAAGTCGCCTTGTTTTGTCCATCCAGTGGTGGAAGTCCACTCAACCTGTTGCTGGGGTCACCTTTTCAACAACCCTTACCCCAGGCAACTCTCACAACAGATGCTTCTCCAATGGTTTTGGGATCTCATCTACAAGACCTCTCCACCCAAGGCACCTGGTCTCCCCAGGAGACTCATCTTCATATGAGTCTCTTGGAGCTCAGAGCAATCTTCCTTGCTCTTCGAGTGTTCCACACCCTGCTCAGCTACAAGACAGTCCTCATTCATACGGACAATCAAGTAGCCATGTTCTACGTGAACAAGCAGGGGGGAACAGGCTCTGTCGCTTTGCAGCGAAGCTTTGCGACTATGGGCCCTCGCAAGAGAGCATCAGATTCATCTCCTGGCAGTGTATCTTCCAGGCATACAAAACTCTTGGGCAGACTCTGTCGAGTTCTGCTTCCACACGAGTGGTCTCTACATGCAGACCAGGTAGCCAAGATTTTACAAATTTGGTGAACCCCAGACATAGACCTTTTTGCAAGTCCGTGGAATGCCAAACTTCCCCGGTTCTGTTCCAGGACTCCGGCTCAGGGGGCTCAGGCCAGGGATGCTTTCCTCCTTTACTGGGGTCAAGACTTCCTGTATGCCTTTCCACCCATTCCCCTGATTCCCAAAACCCTATTCAATCTTCAGAGGGACAGAGGCCGTATGATTCTCATAGCTCCACATTGGCCACGGCAAGTGTGGTACCCTCTGCTTCTACATCTCTCTCAAGCTCCCTCCCTGGAGTTAGGGTCTGCTCCAGATCTCCTATCTCAGGAAGACGGAATGTTATGGCATCCCAATCCCCCCCAGTCTCTGCATCACAGGACTTGGTTGCTGAAGTCCTAGATCTCCATGATCTTAACCTCCCTCGGCAAATAAAGGATATCCTTTATGCTTCCAGGAAACCTTCCACAAGACGCTCTTATGCTTTCAAGTGGAAAAGGTTTACCGTATGGTATTCGCAGAAGGGTCTTAAACCCAGTGCCATACCTCTGGAATCATTACTGGAGTATCTCCATTTATCCAATGCAGGACTTAAGACTAACTCAATGAGGGTCCATGTGAGTGCTATTGCAGCTTCCTTCAAGCCCCTAAATGGACAACCTATTTCCTCCCATCCTTTTATAGCAAGATTTATGAGAGGCCTGCTAACTAAACCTCCCATTAAGCCACCTTCTGTGGCATGGGATTTAAATTTGGTTCTTGGTCAGCTCATGAAGCCACCTTTCGAACCCTTAGCTACTACCTCCTTGAAATTCCTTTCTTGGAAGGTTATCTTTATCATTGCAATCACATCAGCACGTCACATCAGTGAGTTGCAAGCACTAGTAGCTGATCCACCTTATACAAGGTTCCATCATGATAAGGTAGTCCTTAGGACTCATCCACGCTTTATGCCAAAGGTGGTCTCGCCTTTTCATCTAAACCAAGCGGTCTACCTACCTGTCTTCTTTCCAAGGCCTCATGCATCAAATGCAGAAAGGAACCTTCATACTTTGGACTGTAAAAGAGCTTTAGCCTTTTACTTACAAAGAACACAGCAACATAGAAAGTCCTCTCAACTCTTTGTTGCTTTTGATCCTTCTCATTTGGGACTTCCAGTCTCCAAGAGAACACTATCTAATTGGATTGCTCAGTGTATATCCTCTGCCTACCAGAGTAAGGATCTTCCTCTGGAGGGCCATGGCAACATGGCAACTTCAATGGCTCATCTGCACTCTGTGTCTATCGACGACATCTGTCGAGCAGCCACCTGGGCCTCAGTTCATACCTTCACAGCCCATTACTGCTTGGACAAGGACTCCTGCCGGGATGCCTTGTTTGGTCAGGCTGTTCTCCAATATCTGTTCCATACCTAATCAACTCCTACCCGCCATCCCTGGTAGGATGCCAGAGATCCATGGGGGGAAGTGGAGCCCTTCTCAGGGACGCACAACTTCTGGGGTCTCTCCCTGGCATCTAAAGCTAGGGAGTCCCCATATGTGATGACTACATTCCCGCTTGTTCCTGGAGATAGCATAGTTACTCACCTGTAACAAGTGATTTCCGGAAACAGCAGGAATTTAGTCCTCACAACCCACCCACCTCCCCTAGGCGTTGTATCTCTCTATCTCTTTCCCTTTCCCTCTCTCTTTCTTTGTCTCAGCTTTAAAACTCAACTGGAGAGAGGCAGTTGGGAAAGGCGGGAAGCCAGCACGCAGGCGCCGTGGGATGCACCCAAAAGCTTTCTAATTGGACGCTGGGGAGCGTTCCCACGCAGGCTCTGTCGGTACCGACGATACCCATATGTGAGGACTAAATTCCTGCTGTTCCCGGAGATCACCTGTTACAGGTGAGTAACTATGCTTTCCTGACATTGCCTTTCTGTTTACCCCCTTGCAGCTTCATGTTATGCCCTCTAATTTTACAGCTTCCCCGTCTTTGGAAGAGGTTTATTCATTAATACTCAAGTATTTAAAGGTCTGAATCATATCTTCCCTGTCCCTCCTCTCTTCTAGCGTGTGCATATTTTAGGTCTTCATGTCTTTTCTCATGCGTCTTCTGATGTAGGCTCCAAATCATTTAGGTTGTCTTCCTCTGAACAGTTTCCAGTTTTTTTATGTTCTTTGCGAGATATGGCTGCAAAACTGAACACAATATTCCAAGTGAGGCCTCACCAGTGACTTGTGCAGTAGCTTAGTATCTTCTCCTTTCTACTAATATTTCCTCTCTGTATGCAACCCAGCATCCTTCTGGCTTTTGCCTCCGCCTTGTCACTGTTTCGCCACCTTGAGATCCTCAAACAATCACTGAGGTCCTTCTCCTGGTCCATGCATACCAACCTCTTCCTCCTATCGCATGTAATGCCCTTGGATTTCTGCTTCCCAAGTGCATGACGCTGCATTTCACATTAAATCTTAACTGCCAAGCATCAGACCATTGTTCCAGCTTTCACAGATCTTTCCTCATGTTGTTCACTCCCTCAGGGGTCCACTCTGTTGCAAATTTTCATGTCGTCTTCAAAAATACACACTTTTCCATTCAGTCCTTCAGCAATATCACTCACAAATACATTGAACTGTACCGGTTCCAGTACCGAACCCTGGGGCACACAGCTAATCGCCTTCCTTTCATCTGTCAGTCAACCAATTTCTGATCCTGTTCACCACCTTGGGACCCATCCCCAAGCTGTTTAGTTTTCTGTCTGTGTCAAAGGGGGTGGCAGGAGACCGTGCCAAGCAAGGGCATCAATTCCATAGCCCCTCTCAGTGTGATGTAGAGGACGATGACTATGAGCAGCTTTCAAAGGTGCCCTGACAAGAGGAAGAGACTCCCAAGGCCCTGCAGGGCCCCTGGCAATCACTCGACGACCTTAACCATCATGGAGCTCCTGGAGCAGATGCTGGAGTCGGTGTCCGAGGTCACTGTACTGGTTTTGATGCCCTCGGAGACTGCAGTGCTTACCGAGAACCTTCGGGACCTTGAGGTGCATATGGCGACTCTCCTGGCTGCAAGGGCTCCGGTAGTCCCAGTGCCCCCAGTGGTGTTGCCACCGGCAGTGCAGCTTATCCTAGAGATCCACACCACCTTCGCCAAGCTAGAGACGTCGGGTTGGAGGTCGTAGTCCATCCTGGGCCTGACTGTGGTTTCACTCTCCAGTGTTCTCCGGGTCTGATGCACCGGCACTCAGGGGAGAACTACCATCAGCCCTGCTGGCAGTTATAGTCTCTGCCAGAATGGAGCCGGTGCCAGGAGGAGACCAGGAGGTATTTCAACTTCCCCTTCCAGTCTGACTCCAATGGCTGGGAGATGGAGGATTTGTCTCTGGTCACCCAGACAGAATCCGCGGACATCCCCTCAGAACTATCCCTGCCAAAGATGAAGAAAACTACAAGGGCAACAGTTTTTATTGTGCACTGTCTTGCTGCGTAAGTTAAGGGTGGTATATCAAATTAAATAAGCATAAACATATGAATGGCAGAAGTCGCCCCTGGAGGATTTGACCTTCTAGGACTTTGTTTGGGATATGGCAAAGGTGATTCCCTTTTCTTTGGAAGCAGAGGAACTGGAGATCCTCCAGTAGCTCTGGGCTCTCAAGGGAGGCCGTTAAGGTGCCAATGCACCGAATACTTCAGAGGCTTCTGCTCCCCATGTGGGAGAACTAGATATCTGTGCTGGCCATCAGCTGCTGGCTGGATATATCGAGTGTAGAAGGTCCCAGGTTTGAGAAGCCCCAAGTGCCGCACCACTCCCTGGTCATGGACTTTGCCATGTGGTGCATCAAGAGCTCCAAAACCTAATCGTTGGTGCCCCTTAGCAGGAGCCAGAGGACCCTTAGTGGGTTTGGAAGGCGCTGCTTTCAGGGCTCCATGCTAATTGCCCAGGTCCTGTCATATCAGCTCTATATGGGGATGTTAAAAGCTGTGCTTGGCTCTCTCACCCCAGCAGAGTGCTTGAAAGCTTTCCATACCCTGATTGGCCATGGGAAGAACGTGTCCAAGTACATGGTGCAAGTCACATACAACATGCTCTGTGTCTGTGGTCAGGGTGGCGGCAGTAGGCATCAGTGCATGCCTGCTGGCCTGACTCCAGTCTTTCGACTTGGAGCAGTGGAGTCCAGGACAAACTGGCGAACCTGCTGTGCACTGATGAAAATCTGTCTGAGCTGGCCATCGAGCTGGTGCCCCTTGCCCAGATAGTGCGGTGATTCTATTCCCGCTACTTCCTCGTCCCCAGGAAGGGTAAGGGGGTTCAAGTCCATCCTCTGTTTTCAGGGACCTGAAATGTTTTCTGGTCTGAGAAAAGTTCAAGATGGTCTCCCTAGGAACATTGCCCCCGTATCTTTTCGAGAGCGATTTGACCATGCTCCTTGGATCTGAAGGATGCGTACATACACATCCCGATCCATCCCTTACACAGAAAATACCTGTTTCATGCTGGGTGGCCTTCCCTTTCAGTACTGGGTGCTGCCCTTTGGACTGGCTTCGGTCCTCAGGATGTTTTCAAAATGCTTAGCGGTCTTTGCCGCTTACTTCCAGACACTGGGGGTTTTTGTCTTTCCCTACTTAAATGACTGGCTGATAAAGGCTTCCATGTTGGATGGTGTACGGTGTTCCGTGTATCTGACTATTCAGGTTCTTGAGCAGCTCTGGTTTGTAGTCAACTAACTGAAGTCTCATCTGCAGCCGTCACTGCAGCTGGAATTCATCAGGATCCTCTTGGACACCACGCAGGCCTCAGCCTTTCTCCCAAAAGACCATGTGCAGTGACTTCTGAAGATGATCTCCACTGTCTGTCAAAAGCAACATACAATGGCGCGAGGGATGCTGCGCATGTCAGGCCACATTGACCCCCACGCCAACCACTCCGGCGCAGGGTAAGTCCGGCTAAGGGCATCGCAAACTGAAAGGACCAAAAGCCCAGACTCCGGCTCCACCACAATCCGCACAAGGATTTTGATGCCATTGGCATAGCCCCTCGCCCTCCAGCGATGCAGCAGGCAGGGGGGGCGCCTGTCGTCTTTCACCCCTTTGTGGGCTTCCATCACCTCAGACACCTGGGTTCTCCAGGTTGTCTGAGACAGCTATCGCCTTTGCTTAGACAGGCTTCCACCTCTCTCTCCCCGGCGGAGCCTCCACACTCCCCGCGCTCCAGGTTTTACTGCAGCGGGAACTACTCTCTCTCTCCTCGTCCAACGGGCAGTCGAGAAAGGTCCCTCTGCACCTTCGAGGTTGGGGCTTCTATTCCCGGTACTTCCTCGTCCTGAAGACAGAGGGTCTGCAGCCCATCCTTGATCTCTGAAAGTTGAAAAAATTCTTGGTGTGGGAGAAGTTCAAGATGTTATCCCTTGGCATTCTGCTGCCCTTCCTCCAGCAGGGTGACTGGCTATGCTCCTTGGATCTAAAGGACGCTTATGCCCACATCTTAATCCACCCCCAGCACAGGCAATACCTGCACTTCAGGGCATGGGGAGAGCACTTCCATTACAGTGTGCCCCACGAGTCTTCACAAAATGCCTCTGCAGTCGCCACCAGTCTCTGGCGTCAGGGCGTGCCGGTCTTTCCCTACCTCTATGACTGGCTCCTCAGTCGAGGAAACCCGGCAAGCAACGTCGCACACAATCTTTGTTTGGAAGGCTTGGGGTTCTTGGTCAACTACCCAAAGTCTCACCTGGAGACACTGCATTGCAGGCACTCGAGTTCATTGGGACACACCTCGATATTCGCCAGTGGATCGCGTCGAATGCCTCTGAGTCCTGGCGGCTCGGGTACAAAACACCCCCCGAGTCACAGCTCGGACTATGCTACGCCTCCTTGGTCACATGACCTCTTCCGTGCATGTTGTCCCCCATGTCTGCTTGTACATGCGGACAGCTCGGTGATGCCTCAGCGCCCAATGGAGCCCATCCATTGGTCACCTCAGGGACCCTGTCGGGGTCCTTCCTGACCTTTGCTTGTCCCTGAGTTGGTGGCAAAACCCCGGCAACCTCCGCCGGGGGTTGCCCTTCCAGGCCCCACAGCCTGACGCAGTGCTGACTACAGATGCTTCCCTGTTAGGATGGGGAGCCCATTGCGGGCCGCTGTACACGCAGGGGCAGTGGTTGCCCGAGGAGTCTCAGCAGCAGATAAACTTGCTCAAGCTCTGGGCGATTTGGTGTGCCCTGAAGGCCTTTGAGGACCACCTCAAGGGGAGATCGGTACTTGTGCAGACCGACAACTGCGTGGCGATGTTCTACGTCAATAAGGAGGGAGGCACTGGATCGTGCTCCCTCTGCTGGGAAGCGGTCCTCTTTTGCTCCTTCACCCCTTCGCCGTCTGACAGAAGATGTCCCCGAAGGAGACCTACTTTCCAGGTCAGGAGAATGTCCTGGCGGACAGGCTCAGCGGATCCTTCGCCCCCACAAATGGCAGCTGGATCCAGGGGTGGCGGGCTGGCTGTTCCTTCGTTGGGGAACACTGGCGATGGACTTCTTCGCCAGTCCCCAGAACGCGCAGCTTCCCTGCTTTTGTGGCCCAGTAATGCACCCAAGCAGGGAGAGTCCGGATGCATTCCTTCTGGACTGGCCATCCAGCCTACTCTATGCATTCCCTCCCATCCTTCTCATTGCGAGAATCCTCTTCAATGCTCAGCGGGATCTGGCATCGTTGATCCTCATAGCCCCCTCGTGGTCTCGGCATCCCTGGTTGCTGCTTCTGCTCCGGCTGTCGACAGCCTCCTGTTCCCCTGGGCTCTGCCTCTGGTCTGCTAACACAGGAGGAGGGGCGGGTGCAGCACCCAAACCTAGCCTTCTTATCCCTCACGGCCTGGCAGCTGAACGGGTTTCTCTAGCCTCTCTGGCTCTTCTGGAGGAGGTCCTCCTCGCCTCAAGGAAGGATTTCACTAGATGGGCCTACGCCTTCAAGTGGAGGTGCTTCTCAGTCCGATGCTCGGGGCTCCAGATCGATCTGTTCTCGTGTCCCATTTAATGGATTCTCCAGTACTACCTCCATCTCTCGAGAGAAGGTCTAAAGTCTAACTCCGTCAGGGTACACTTGAGTGCAATCTTGGTGAACCACCTCCCCATCGAGGGAAGGCCCCTCTCGGGGCAGTGTTAGTCTCCCCCTTTATGTGAGGTCTTTTGCTATCCAAGCCACCCATCTGACCTCCCCTGGCGGAATGGGACCTTAATGTGGTGCTCCTGCAGCTCTCATATCCACCCTTCGAGCCGATGGCGACGTGCTCACTCTGGCACCTATCCTGGAAGGTGGCCTTCCTGGTGGCGCTGACCTTGGCCTGCCGAGTCAGTGAGTTCTAGGCTCTCATGGCTGATGCCCATTACACCAGGTTCTATCTGAATAAGGTGTTCTCCGTACCCATCCCAAATTCCTGCCTAAAGTTGTCTCGTATTTCCATCTCAACCACGGGATAGTCCTGCCGACTTTCTTCCCAAGATCCCACGCCAGCCAAGCGTCGGCAGCTCCTCACACCCTGAACTGCAGAAGGGCTCTCCCCTTCTACTTGCAGCGCACCCAGACGATTCGCATGTCTGGCTGACTCTGGGATCTACGATCCCAATCGACAGGGACAGGCAGTTACCAACGCACCCTCTCAGTTTGGGTGGAGGACTGCATCGCTTTTGCTCATACGTTGGCGGGTGCCCCGTTAGATCGTCGAGTCACCGCGTACGGGGTTTGGACCAAAGTGGCCTCGGTGGCCTCGCTGCGCTCTGTGCCCCTGATGAATATCTGCCGGGCGGCGACCTGGTCTTCCTCTCCAGACAAAAGAGCAGCAAAGGTATTCTATGGGAGTCCTGCCGGGACAGCACCTTTGGCCAGGCTGTACTGCATAATCTGTTTGGGGTGTAAGCAACTCCTGCCCTCCGACCCTTCTTCACAGCTACCGAGGGCTTCGACCTGAGGACTCTGGCTCCTTCGGGCATTAGCTTCTGCTCACGGCCTCACGGAGGCATTCTTTTGTTACAGGTTCAGTAGCCTGTAGCTGGGGAGTCCCATAAGTGAGGACGGACTTCCTGCTTGTTCCTGGAGAAAGCATAGTTACCTGTAACAGGTGTTCTCCAGGGACAGCAGGAATCAATCCTCACTACCCTCCCACCTCCCCTGATGAGTTGCTGGATTTTTATCCTTCCCTTGTCATCTGCTTGGTATGACTCAAGCTAAGGGACCTGACTGAGTAAGATGGCACCCTTGGGCGGAAAGAGGACCACACATGCGTGGCAGCAATCCCAAAGGCTTTTTTTGAACACTGGGGAATTTCTGCACGCGGGCTCCGTCGGTGTGGAAGTCACCCATAAGTGAGGACTGATTCCTGCTGTCCTTGGAAAACACCTGATCTCCAGGAACAAGCAGGAATGAGTCTTCACATATGGGTACGTCGGTACAGACGGAGCCTGTGCGGGAACGCTCCCCAGCGTCCAATCAGAACGCTTTTGGGAGCATCCCACCACACCTGCGTGATGTCTTCCCTCCTTTCCCAACTGCCTCTCCTCAGTTTTCGTTTTTCCGCGGAGCCGGCAGGACGTACTCCTGTCACCGCAGAAAATTCTTTTAGTTTTTTGTTTTCTTGTGGTCGCATCTGCCTTCCCCGACGCCGCCGGTACCGCTGTTTTATTCTTTTTTCTTACAAAATTTCCTTTCTAAGGAATATTTTTTCCCTGTTAGTGCCTGATGGTTTTTCGGCCTGCTAGGCCTACTCACTCTCCTTCATGGAAATATCAGCCACTAACCCTAAGAAATGTTTAAACTGTGGCGGCACCAAATTAATTGTAGACACTCATAATTGGTGTCTGCCCTGTTTGGGTCCTGACCACCATCCGCTGGAGTGTTCCGTCTGCAGCGGTATATCCAGAAGAAGTCTTCAGCATCGAGCATGTCTCGATACGCGGTCCCCATTAAACTTCATGATACCAGCCAACGCTGCTTCTTCACAGGATCAGTAACCCAAAAACAGTCTGTTAAGACTAGCCAGGCCTCGAGTAGTAGATCTCATGCTCAGCATAGAGATGCCTCGAGAACACCTTGGCTTTAAAACCCCGGTGGGAGTCTTCGGCCTCCAAGCCATTTATGGGGTTTCAGGTTGTTTCTGGGGTTCTCACCTCTACGAACATACCTGAGCCATGCTCGGTGGCAGCATCCGCTTGGTGCGGTACCAATACCCCGGCATCGGCAATGGTGTTGGATGAAACATTCCTCACCAAAGATCGCAGTCTAGTGCTCTCGGTTCCTTCGGGGCCGACTGAGCCGCTGCCGACCGATCTTCCAGTATCGGTATCGATCCTGGTACCGGTACCGGTATTTATTTAATTTATTTATTTATATTTCTTATATACCGTGCTATTATAATCAGTGCGGTTCACAATGAACAGAAACAATAGTACAATGTAACAGGAACACATTGTGTTTACAATGAACAGGGCAAGTAACTTGGGTGAGAACTGGGTAATAACTATTTACAACACATTTGACAAGCTACTGAATATTCACAATTGAGCAGGATTAATGGCACTGGCACTGTAGGGGTTTATGCTAAGGGTACTCTGATTAACGTCGGTACCCTCCAGATATGCATCGATAGACTCGCTTCCTTCGATGCCGAGTCTGGAATCAATCTCTAGTCTGGATGACTGGGTACCGACTCGTCTCGGTACCGAATTCAAACGGTACTGAAGACATTCTACCGATCAAGGTCTGTCACGTTCGGTTACTTCGGTACCGATAGAGCTATCACAGACTGATCTTCATGTACCGCTCTCAGTACCGGTGTCGACATCAGCATCAGCATCGGTGTCGGTACCTCCCATGCTCGTTTCAACCGGCTCGCTTCCTTCCATACTGAGTTTGGAATCGATCCCTAGCATGGACGATTTGCTACCGACGGGTTGCGGTACCGGCTTCCAGCGGTACCGACAACTATCCTTCAAGGACAATTCGATGCTCCTTCACCCCTTCAGATCTTCTATTCTAGAGAATCTGAATGAACCGGTCGGTGCTAGAGCTAGTTCTTCAACAGATCTAGTTCTTACTTCTCTTTCTAGAGGACTCCCCTCTGGGGAGATTTCTTTTCAAGCATTCTTGCTTGATATGGCAAAGTTACTTGCCATTTCTATACCTGGTCAGTATCCTGCACCAGGGGATCCAGAATCTCTGCAGATTCCCTGCAATCCAAAGGAAGTCATTGTTTCCTTTGCATCAGACCTTGCAGGATCTCCTATTTAGAACGTGGGAAGCTCCTTTAACGATATCCCCACCTTCTAGGGCAACTGATCTTCTATACATGGTGCCCCCTTCTCCAGGTTTTCAAAAGCCTCAGCTCCCTCATCATTCTATTGTCGTAGAATCAGCAATGAGGCGTGTTAAGAGTACTAAGAAGCACTCTTCTTATCCGCCAGGTCGTGAGGCTAAGACTTTAGATGCCTTTGGATGCCAAACCTTCCAGGCTTCCATGTTTTCAGCAAGAATTCTCTCATATATTTTCTATATGGGATTATCTCTTGAGGAGGTCACAAAGAATTTACTACTTTTGACCCCTTTTCTTCAAGAGCCTAAAAGAGCAGATTTTTCTATACTAGTCAATCATGCTCAAAATATTTCTAGGTTCCTTACTCGTGCTTCCCTGGACTCTTGAGTCTGTTAGCAGAACTTCTGCTATGGCCATAGGGGCACGACGTAGAGCCTGGCTCCAAGCTTCAGACTTGGACAAATAGGTACAAGATAGACTGGGAAATACTCCTTGTACTGGAGAGAATCTCTTTAACAAGGAGGCTTTACTCCAAGCTGCTCAGTTAACTACTGACACAATTGCTTTTAGAGGCTTGTCTACGCCTTCCTCTATCCCAGTTTGTAGGAAATCTACTAACAAACTCTTCCCTTAAGAGGAGAAAGTTTTATTCATCTTCTACCAATCATACAGATGTTCCCAGACAAGGGAAACATCCAACCAGGCTAAGGAAACCACAACCTCAACAGGTTCAACAAACCCAGCATCCGCAGGGCTTCTGATATAATTATTACATCTTTCTTTCCTGTTTGGGGTTTAGAACCTGTAGTCTGCTTCTTAATAGAAGCATCTACACTGTTTCCATCCTAAACTCTAGACATGGCTCTCTTCTCAACAGACATCCATTCTTTTTGTTCTATGAGCTCTCAGGATGATCATGCTTATAAGTAACAGGGTTTTTTTTTCTTCCTCCAGGGAGGAAAAAGAGGTAGAACAACTATCAATAAGATAGTATCTCCAGGAACAAGCAGGAATGAGTCTTCACATATGGGTACGTCGGTACCGACAGAGTCTGTGCGGGAACGCTTCCCAGCGTCCAATCAAAGAGCTTTTGGAAGCATGCCACCACGCCTGCGTGCTGCCTTCCCGCCTTTCCAACTGCCTCTCCTCAGTTCGTTTTTCGGCAGAGCCGGCAGGACGTCGTCCTGTCATTGCAGAAAATTCTTGTTTTATTTCTTTAGTTTTCTTGTGGTTGCGGCTGTCTTCCCGACGCCACCGGTACCGCCGGTGTTTTCTTTTCTTTTCTTTTCTTGTAAATCTTCCTTTTTCAAGGAATATTTTTTTTTCATAGTGTCCCACGGTGTCTTAGGCCTTTTAGGCCTCTTCTTTTTCCTTCATGGAACCGCCAGCCACTTTCTCCAAGAAATGTTCAAACTGTGGCGGTACAACTTTATTTTTAGACCCTCGATGTCGGTGTCTAACCTGCTTGGGTCCTGACAACAGTTTGGTGAGAAGAGGTCTTCAATATCGAGGTTCTCCTGATACACGGTTTCCCTCCAGCTTCGGGGCACCGTCCCCTCCTTCTACACAGGATCAGGTAACCCACAAACAGTCTGTTAAGACTAGCCAGCCCTCGAGTGGTAGGTCTCATGCACAGCATGTAGACTGCTCCTGCCTTGCCCTCGAGGGCCTACTGGCTTCAAAACCCCGGCTAGAGTCTTCGGTCTCAAAAGCCTTTCAGGGGTTTCAGGTTGTTCCTGGGGTTCACCCCTCACAGAACATACCTGAGCCGTGTCCGGTGGTGGCATCCGCTTCGAGCGGTACTGATACCCCGACATCGGCACTGGTGTTGGACGAAACACTCCTCACCAGGGATGGTCATCTGGCGTCCTCGGTGCCTTCGGGACCGGTGGATACACTCCAGACTGACCTTTCATTATTGGTACCAGCACCGATACTACCACCGACGTCGGTACCCTCCAGACGTGCATCGATAGCCTCGCTTCCTTCGATGCCGAGTCTGGAATCGATCTCCAGTCTGGAGGACTGGGTACCGACTCGCCTTGGTACCGTCTCTCGGCGGTACCGAAGGCTCAGTTCCGATGATTCGGATCCGCAACTCTCGGTTCCCCCGATGCCGATTGAGTTGCCACTAGCTGACCTTCATTCACCGGTATCAGACACAGTACCGAAGTCGGTACCGATGTCCTCCTTATCCTTACGGTCGGTGCCTTCCATGCTTCGCTTATTCATGCTGAGTTCAGAATCGCTTTCTAGTCTGGAAGACTCGGTACCAATACACTTTGGTACCAATGCCGATCGATACCGGTGGCTCGGTACCGAGGATAGCACCCGGAGGTTTTCGGTTACTTTGGTACCGATTGAGCGGTCACCGATGACTGCTCCGATGTCTGTCGGGCTCGACTCCGACATCGGTACCGGTATTGGCATCAGTACCGGTATCCACAGTAGCATCGTGGCCAACTCCTACCATGCTTTTTTTCAACAGGATCGCTCCCTTCTATGCCAAGCTTGGAGTCGATACCTGGCATGGACAATGTAGTAATGACTGTCGCTGCTCCTGACAGCCAGTACCGGCGACCATCCTT
Organism: Ichthyophis bannanicus; assembly: GCA_033557465.1. Classification (NCBI taxonomy): domain Eukaryota; kingdom Metazoa; phylum Chordata; class Amphibia; order Gymnophiona; family Ichthyophiidae; genus Ichthyophis; species Ichthyophis bannanicus. Next base: position 161,785,217 of record CM066033.1, read on the forward strand.
TAAGCATTCCACACTGCACTGTGCAGGATCTTCTCTTCCTATGTATCTGGATAGCTCTGTCGGTGCTCAGGCTAGTTCTTCAGATCTAACCTGTCCAAGGGAAATTCCTGTTGGGGAACCCTCTTTTCAGAGTTTCCTCCTGGATATAGCAAGATCTCTTGCCATTCCTATCCCAGGACATGATCCTGCACAGGGCTCTTTCTAACAAAGCAAAGGAGAACATAATGCTTCCTTTGCATCATTCCTTGCAGGATCTTCTTCTAGGAATGTGGGAAACACCTTTAAGGGTACCCCCACCTTCCAGAGCAACTGATCTCTTATATCAGGTGCCCCCCTCTCCAGGGTTTCAAAAGACTCAACTTCCTCATCATTCCATAGTTGTGGAATCAGCAGTGAGGCGGGTAAAGAGCAAGAAAAAGCACTCTTCTTATCCGCCAGGTCGTGAGTCTAAGACACTTGATGCCTTTGGACGTCAAACCTTCCAGACATCTATGCTTTCTGCAAGAATTCTCTCATATATTTTTTATATGAGTCTATCTCTTGAGGAGGTCACAAAGCAATTACATCTTTTGACTCCTTCCCTTCCAGAGTCCAAGAGTGCAGACTATTCTTCACTGCTCAAGCATCTCCAGAATATCTCCTGGTTTCTTACTCGTGCTTCCCTAGACTCTTTTGAGTCTGTTAGCAGGACTTCTGCTATAACTATAGGGGCACGACGTAGAGCCTGGCTCCAAGCTTCAGACTTTGACAAATGGGCACAGCACAGACTGGGACATACTCCTTGCACTGGAGACAGTCTTTTCAACAAGGAGTCTTTACGTCAGGTTACTCAGTTCTCCACTGACTTACCTGTTCCTAGGGGCTGTTCTGCACCTTCTTCTGTTCCAGTAGGTAGGAAATGTCCTGCCAAACTTTCTTCCCATAGGAGAAGAAGGTTTTATGCATCATCTGCCCATCATACAGATGTTCCCAAACAGGGGAAGCATCGTCCTGGTCTGCAGAGTTCAACCTCTCACCAGGCTCAGCAAACCCAGCAACCACAGGGTTTCTGATCAATCCATCAGTTGCTTGTGACTCTTGGGATTAGAATCTGCAGTTGCTTCTTCTCAATAGAGGCAATCCACTGCTGTCATTCTAAATCCTAAACATGGATCTCTTCCCGAAAGACATCCATTCTTTCTATGTTCTATGAGCTGTCAGGATGTTCATGCTTCTAGGTCACAGAGTTCTCCTCTTTTTCCTGCTAGGGAAAGAGGTCTATCCACTATCAAACAATAGTTTCCTGTGCCAGCATGTCTTTTTCCTTTCTATAAACGTACTACTTTGTAAGTTTTCTTCAGCTCCATTCTCTTTACCCTCTTACCAGGTTTTTCCTCTGTAAGAGCGGTATTGCTTCACTGGAGGGCTTTTTCTTCAGCCTCTCTAGTTTCCTTACTTTTCTAGTGCGGAGTTCTCTTCTCTGAGTTGACTCCTCTTTTTCAATCTTGCTTTGAAGCAGTTCATCAGACACGTCCAGAGTTTTCTACTCTAGTTTTGTCTGTTTTTTCTGTTTTTAAACAGTACCATTCTTCTGCTGTCTGGCAAGCAGCTGCCAATGCAGGAGCCTTAATGTTTGGACCACTGGTTCTTGTCCACCAGCAACCAGATTTGTCCTCCACTAACATTCTGTCTGGTCTTAGTAGTGGCTCCAAGTCAGTGCTGTCATCTGTCTTGGAAAGGTTTTCACTACAAGCTTGTTGGATTGTCTTCTTTTTCTGCCATCTCCATTCCCCTGGGTTTGGCAGCATAATTGACATAGGTACTGGCTCTCCTGCAGCCAGTTCTATCTCCTCATTCTCCTGCATCATGCTCTCTACAATTCTACAGAGAAGCTCTCCACTATGGGCCCTTGCTAGAGAGCATGGGGGGCTTTTTCTCCAACAGCTATACTAGATGGTTGAAAAAGGCTTTTTCAGTCATGTCTCCCATGACTAGAAAAGTTCTCCTTTTTAATATAAAGGACATAGGCCTCCTCTTACGTGAAAGCTTAAGGAGTTGCTAATTCCCTGCTTTGGTCCATAGTATTTCCAATAGGGAATATGTTTTCTCCTTCCAGCTCGTCCTCATGGTAAGAACGCATGATACCTTTTTGCCCTTAACAGGTCAGCATGGTATCTCATCCTATGCGTCTTCTGTTCACTTACCATGCTAGAGTTCTAGAATACTCGGGACTTGCTGGCTGCAGACTGATATCATCCTCTGCTTTTCACGTAACCATCCTGGTTATAATACTACCTAGCATTCCTGTAGCCATAACCAGTGGGAAATGATTCTCTATATATATTCTCAAGTTGGTTCCACCTTCTTGTTAGATGAATCTTTCCTCTCCACATTTTCCTATGTGAATACCTTTTTGTAGGCATATCTTTGCTTCATTGCAGACTTCCATATAAAGGCCTATATATTCATATCTATAGCACACATTCTACAGATATTTATGTCTATCATTTGTGTGTATTTTATGCCCTTCATATCTCACTATAGATATATTCTCATATATCTATATGTTATCTATATATATGTATGTGTATGTGTGCGTATATATGTATCTGTCGAGATATTTTACTATCGGTAGATATGTATTCTGCTTGATCTACCTGACTGTCGAGGCTCATATAGCTATATGATTCTGACAGATGGGCTTTACCCATACTATGCTATCCAGCATGTTTTGGGGTCCTACACTCACAAGCACTTTGGTGGTAGTTAACACCTACCATAACCTTACGGTTAGGTACCTCTGAAGCTCTCCATGTTCCAATATCTCTCCCAGCGGACTTCAGTTAGGAGAGACATTGCGGATCTTCAGCTAATCACAGGCTCTAACGCCTCCGGCGTTTGTCCTTTCTTTTGGGATACAAGGGATTCCCATACCCTTTCTCCCCACAAGGACTGGGCCTGTTTGTCCAAATCGGTTAGCCTTTCTCTTTTTGTTCCTAAGAGTGAGCCACTCTGCCACCAAAAGAGTTCGGCTTTTATCATAAAGTCTTCCGCTGAAAGCCCACCATTTTTGTACTACCCCAGTTTTTCCTACTGGGGTTACCTGTTACCTTTCAGGATTCTGATCTCCATTGCTTTTCCTACAGGTTTACTACCTCCACTTACAGTGAGATCCTTCTCGAGGTTCCTCTACTGGGTTCCCCAGTAGATCCCATAAACCTCCATACTTTGAAGTCCTTTTAGGGGAGGTTCATATTGCAATATTTTTTCTTTGCAATATCATTGATGACAATTATCATCCACACATGGACTCCTTGTCTGCAATCCTATGCTAGGTTAACTGTTCCACAGCACCTTTCTCTCCAACTCCTACCCTCCATCCTCAGGATGCCTGGTGGTGTGGGAGATAGCATGTTCCAACCTATGACATGCTGGGACTCCAGGCATCTCAGCTTGGGAGTCCCCATATGTGAAGACTCATTCCTGCTTGTTCCTGGAGATAGCACAGTTACTTACCTGTAACAGATGATCTCTGGGAACAGCAGGAATAAGTCTTCACAACCCGCCCACCTCCCCAGGAGTTGTATCTCTATCTATCTTTCCTTTCCTCTCTCTCTCTCTTTGTCTCAGCTTTAAAACTTAACTGAGGAGAGGCAGTTTGGAAAGGCGGGAAGGCAGCAGGCAGGCGTGGTGGGATGCTTCCAAAAGCTCTTTGATTGGACGCTGGGAAGCGTTCCCGCGCAGACTCCGTCGGTTCCGACGTACCCATATGTGAAGACTTATTCCTGCTGTTCCCAGAGATCACCTGATCTCCAGGAACAAGCAGGAATGAGTCTTCACATATGGGTATCGTCGGTACTGACGGAGCCTGTGCGGGAACGCTCCCCAGCGTCCAGAAAGAAAGCTTTTGGGAGCATCCCACAGCGCCTGCGCGCTGCCTTCCCGCCTTTCCTAACTGCCTCTCTCCAGTTCTTCTTTTCTGCAGAGCCAGCAGGTCGTGTTTCCTGTCACCGCTGAAGAATTTCTTATATTCTTTTATTTTTCTTTAGTCGCGTGTCTGCCTTCTCGATTCCGCACCGGTACCACCGGTCCTTTTTTCTTTCTTTAAAAAAACAAACAAAAAAAAACCACCTACTCTTTTCAGTGCATTTTTTCTTTTGGGGCCTTAGGCCTACTGATATATTTTTCCCTCATGGAAAACCTGCCTCCGGGTTTAAGAAATGCACAAAGTGTATCAGCACTATTTCTGTCACTGACACCCATGACTGGTGTCTAAAATGTTTAGGTCCTGACCACTCCATTGCGGATTGTGAGTCCTGCTTCATGATGTCTAAAAGAGGGTTACAGAATCAGGCAGCTAAGCTCAGTACCCTGTTGCCCTCCGATGCAGCTTCCGTGGCATCGACGTCTTCCAGGGCTGCTTCTTCATCCCATGGATCTCAGGTAACCAAACTTAAATCTGGCCAGTCCTCAAAGAGTTCATCCCTCTCTAAGTATCGAGATGCCCCCGGGCTTACTCTTGAGGATACCACACCGGCAAAATTACCCCGGCGGGAGGCTCCGGCTTCCAAAGCACTATCTATGGGGTCACAGGTTGACATCGATGGCTCGGCCTCGACCGATCACCTGTTACAATGTTCTGGGGTACCAGCAGTTTCTACCGGTACCGATATCCAGACATTGGTGGCGTCAATGGATCAGAATATTCTGACCATGCAGCGTGCCATCACGGCATTCATTCAAGCTGCAACGCGTACGGTACCGCAACAAACCCCGTTGTCGGTACCTGTATCGATTCCGGTACCGGACCCGATATCGGCTCCGATACCAGTACCGCTTGCATCGACATCAGCATCGACCGTAGCGGTACGCAATCCAGTGATGCCCATCAGTACCGACCCGGTACCGATTACTCCCGATGTCGATACCTCCCGGTACGCGTATCAGGCTCTACGAGAGCATCCAGATAGTCGATACTTCGATTCCTCTGAAGACTCTGATTCTTCAGAGGCCTCAATTGAAGCATCGGGCATCCTTCCTCAGGAATTCTCTTCTCCAAAAAGGAGAATGTCTCCTCCTGAAGACTTGTCTTTTCAGGACTTCATTAGGGAGGTGGCCAAAGGCCTGTCCATCTCAGTGACCTCTGAGACTGAACCTAGAGCCATAAAATTGGATATCCTACAATATCCTAAGGCTCCTAAAGAGGCAGCCACCTTACCAATACATGAGATTCTTTATGATCACATGCTGGGCATATGGGAGACTCCTCTTTCCACCTCCCCTCATTCCAGAAGGTTGGACATCATGTATCGTGTTCCTCCTTGTCCTGGATTTCATAAGAGACTGCTTCCTCACCACTCTATTGTGGTAGAGTCTGCTATGAAAAAGATCAAGAGTACAAAAAGGCACTCCTCTGCTCCTCCAGGAAGAGAATGCAGAACTTTAGATGCCTTTGGCAGGAAAATCTTCCAGGCCAGTATGCTTGTAGCCAGAATCAACTCCTATAGTCTCTATATGGGGATGTTTCTAAAAGAAGTTACAGATCATCTGCAAACCTTATCTCCTTTTATGTCAGAAGATAAGAGAGAATGCATCACCTGGCTTAAACATGCACAGGATGTATCCAAGTTTTCCAACCATGCAGCTTTTGACTCTTTTTTTGAGGGGGCCAGTAGAGCCTCGGCTATTGCCATAGGTGCACGCAGAGTTGCTTGGTTGCAAGCCTCTGATTTGGAATCCTGGGTACAGGATGGTCTAAGTAACCTTCCCTGTAGAGGCGAAAACCTGTTTGGCAAAGATTGGCAAGCAAAGGCCAACCAAATGGATGCTGAAAACTCTGCTTTAGATAGACTTTCAAAGTCTACTACTGCTCCTTTTAAAAAGAGGTTGTTCAAAAAGGGATCTTTCCCAAAGAAAGGGAAATTTTCTTCTTATGGTCAGGCCTCTTCTCAAGGTCGTTTTGCTACAAAGAGACAGCAACAACCAAAACAGGCCAAAACCCAGGCTGCGAGGACTGCTACGGCCCAACAGCCTCAGCCTCCTCAGAACTTAGCCTTTCTGGCTCTAGAACATCCAGAGCCTCTCACCATCCCGGGAAGGTTAGCTCATTTTGCTCCCAGATGGGAACAAATCACAGCAGAGCAGTGGACCCTCTCCATCATAAAGGAAGGGTGCAAACTTCATTTCTTAAACCTTCCTCCTCACACCATGGTGAAACAGTTCAATTCTCCAACATCTCTCTTCAACCTTCTAGGTCAAGAGATTTCTACCCTTCTTGCCCAAGGGAAAATAGAAGAAGTACCCCTTCTTCAACAGGACTCAGGGTTCTACTCCCCCTATTTCCTCATTCCAAAGAAAACGGGGGGCTACAGACCCATATTAGATCTCAGAGAATTGAACAAGTTTCTATGCAAGGAGAAATTCAAGATGACTTCTCTCGGAACTCTCCTTCCATACCTCCAAAGTCAGGACTGGCTTTGTGTTCTAGATCTCAAGGATGCGTACACCCATGTTCTCATCCATCCAACCCACAGAAGATTCCTTCGGTTCCTTTACCAGGGAAAGCACTACCAATACAAAGTGCTTCCTTTCGGTCTGGCCTCTGCTCCAAGAGTGTTCACAAAATGCATGGCAGTAGTAGCTGCATTCCTGCGCACTCTAGGGATATTCGTATTTCCATATCTGGACGACTGGCTCATCCGAGCTCCATCCCAGTCAGAGGCCCAGACTTCCCTGGCCTGCACAAGGCGTGTTCTTCAGTATCTGGGAATGGTAATCAACATTCCAAAATCCCATCTCACCCCTACTCAGTCTCTAGAGTTCATAGGGGCCTTACTGGATACCACAACTGCAAGGGCCTATCTTCCCCAGGCCCGTTGCCTACGCTTGGTGCAGTTAGCCTCCCAGATTCAGTTAAAATTCCATTTAACTGCTCGAGAGATGTTGCATCTCTTAGGTCACATGGCATCCACGGTGCATGTGGTTCCCTATGCTCGCCTTCACATGAGAGAAGCTCAGTGGACCCTATCCTCCCAATGGACCCAGGCATCAGGTTGCCTGTCAGACAAAATAGCAACATCCAGTCGCCTTTTTTGGTCCCTCCACTTGTGGAAGTCCACTCAGAATCTGTTGCTGGGGTCCCCCTTTCAACAGGTGTTACCCCAAGCCACCCTTACAACAGATGCCTCTCCAAGGGGTTGGGGGGCTCATCTACAAGATCTCTCAACCCAGGGCATCTGGTCTCCACAGGAGACATCTCTTCATATCAACCTCTTAGAGCTCAGAGCAATCTTTCTGGCTCTGAGTCTTCCACACCCTGCTCAGCTAGAAGACAGTCCTCATCCACACGGACAACCAGGTAGCCATGTTCTACGTGAACAAGCAGGGAGGGACTGGCTCTCTGTCGCTTTGCAATGAAGCTCTGAGATTGTGGGCCTTCGCCAGAGAGCATCAAATCCATCTCATGGCAGTATATCTTCCAGGGGTTCAAAACTCTTGGGCAGATAGACTCAGTCGAGTTCTGCTTCCGCACGAATGGTCCCTCCATGGGGACCAGATAGCCAGAATTTTTAGTATTTGGGGTACCCCAGACATAGACCTGTTTGCAAGTCCGTGGAATGCCAAATTTCCCCGATTCTGTTCCAGGATTCCATGTCAGGGAGTTCAGGCAAGGGATGCCTTCCTCCTTCATTGGGGGCAAGACTTCCTCTATGCCTTTCCACCTATTCCCCTAATTCCCAAGACTGTTCAAGCTTCAGAGAGACAAGGGAACTATGATCCTCATAGCACCACTTTGGCCACGCCAAGTGTGGTACCCTCTACTTCCGCATCTCTCTCAAGCTCCCTCCCTAGACCTGGGGTCTGCTCCAGATCTCCTCTCCCAGGAGGAGGGAACCTTGTGGCACCCAAATCCTCAGTCTCTTCATCTCAGGGCCTGGTTGCTGAAGGCCTAGACCTTCAAGATTTACAACTTTCTCAGCAAGTGAAGGATATCCTTCATGCTTCCAGAAAGCCTTCCACCAGACGTTCATATGCTTTTAAATGGAAAAGGTTTTCCATTTGGTGTGCAGAGAAGGGTCTCAACCCTCTTGCAATACCTTTGCATTCTTTACTAGACTATTTGCTGCATTTATCCCATGCAGGCCTTAAAACAAATTCAATCAGAGTCCATTTGAGTGCTATTGCAGCATCCTTTAAGCCTCTCAATGGACAACCTATTTCCTCTTATCCTCTTATAGCAAGATTCATGAGAGGCCTTCTTTTGACTAAACCTCCCATTAGACCACCTCCAGTGGCCTGGGACTTGAATCTGGTTCTTGGCCAGCTTAAGAAGCCACCCTTTGAACCCTTAGCCACTACCTCCTTAAAATTCCTTTCCTGGAAGGTTATTTTTCTCATTGCAGTCACCTCAGCTCGCCGTATCAGTGAGTTGCAAGCTTTAGTGGCTAATCCTCCTTATACAAGGTTCCATCATGACAAGGTAGTCCTCAGAACTAATCCAAACTTTATGCCTAAAGTGGTCTCACCTTTTCATCTGAACCAGGAGGTGTTTTTACCTGTCTTTTCCAGGACCTCATGCATCAAGTGCAGAGAGGAATCTTCATACCCTGGATTGTAAAAGAGCACTTGCTTTCTACTTACACAGGACACAGCAACATAGAAAGTCCTCTCAACTTTTT